>CP130733.1:33598703-34045159 GCA_030553155.1 Nippostrongylus brasiliensis
CTTAGTCACTCATGCGATAGAATATATGTATGTTTATAAAATTTGTTTTTTATTTTTTAGTTTTCATTGGTACTGGATTTACTGAATGCATTACATACACTGTTCGCATAGCTCCATTCACAGAGAACGTGCTCACGTTGAGTGTTAACTTCGCTGATATTGTTACCGCGGCGGTATCGAGCCAATATTGAACGACGTACTTCCCCTGATTATTTGATACATTGCGAGATGAATAAATCGATAAACATATGTGATAAGAATTGCTTGACATACTTCATTACCAGCCACTCAGCGGCCTGCAGGCAGCCAAATGAACTAACGAATAGTGGGAAACATATATAAAACATTTATAGTAACAAATAAAACGAAGAACAAAAAGTATGTAGCAAAAGGCGTCGAGGAACGTCGCTGGAAGTGCGGTAACGGGCGATCGCGGCGGGACCCTAGAGAGTTGGCAAACAGACATCGTGGTCTTATTTATTAGCAAGAGAGTGCCTGGGTGGTAAACTCAACAGAACCTTTTTCTGCAAGTTTTCTCATCTTTGAACCTCGGCAATCTTTGCTTGTTGCTGTGCGAGGGATGCTAGTTGGAGTAGTTGCTAGTCGCATGGTGTTGCAGCCTTTCCGCTGTCTTAAGGCACTATCAGACTTTACTACCCTCGCCACGCGCACCAGTTGGTACCTGATGCCCTACGGTATGTTTCCATCTGGACTTCGCGTGGTAGAAAGATGAAGACCTTAGAGATCAACAAGAGCACCGAACACGAAATAATAGAAACCTAGTAAAAAGACAGCAATGCCTAAGTTGCAGAATAACAAAAAATCTAATAAAATGCACAAAACCGTTTCAGGTTTAATGAAAACTCACAGTGTTCCAACGATTCTAAATATGCTGGGACTAGGCCCTTTTCCTGCCACGCGGTGAGAATAAAGTCGTTCGATATTTCGGCCAGAACCGTTGGCCCAAAAGACACGTCACCAGCCAACAATTTATTCGCTGTGAACCTCAAACTTGGGTAATTAAATCGATAAGAGTATCAGCAACACAATAAACTACGAACAAGAACGACAAGTAGGTCAATAATGCTGAGTATCGGAAAGACACGATAGGAGATAAATGAAGAAGAACCCTGAACTTCATGAGGATGGAATGCTGAGATATCGAAAAGAAAGCAACGAAAAATGCAGTAAGAATAAAACAACAAATGAGTGAGAAACAACAGAGTGCTTCCAAGAAGTAGCTGAACGACATAATCTCGAATACTACTCTGAAACTCTAATGTGCTTCCCACTTTCCTAAACATTAGGATGATGGTGATTACTCAGAGTTGGAAAAGGTAAAATGATTGAAAAATGCTTCATGAAATAGTTGGAAAAGACAAAGTGATAGAAAAATGCTTCATAAAACCTGGTGAGTTTAAGTGATGACCTTAACAAGTTGCCTGGGGAATACCCTTAAATGAGCAACAAGAACGGAATAGAAATATCTAACAAAAAGGAAAACAAATACAGCTATGAACAAATAAGCAACACGGAAACCTGATAACAAAACAACCCGCCTTTGCGGCCGGGCCCTGGAGTTCGGCGTCAGTGGTTCCTCGGCCGGTTGTTGGGCCCATGATTTTCGCGGTATGCTTCCCATAGCTGCGGTCGTGGTGGGACCGACGCCCGGTGAGCTTCCTGTAAATGGTGAGCGTTGGAGCGCGTTTACTGTTCATTGATAAAGGAAAAGAGTCGGCTTGGCGACACTCCCGCCCACCTGAATAACTTCTAGTGCTGCCTGAGTCACTGTTGTAGTTCGGCTACGCGGTCCCGAAGCTGCTCCTCTTGGAGCCACGCTTGCTCTCGCTGTACCGGGACGTAACAGAGGGCTGCGTGGTGCTCTCCGTTCTCTCGTCGTGCTCCCCGGAGTACCGTTCGAGCGGCCCGATTGCAGTAGATGCATCTTCTCTCTTGATAATCACAGAAGCCCCTTCTCTCACAATGTTCCAAACATCTGAAACAATGTCGTCGTTGCTCTATAATTCGACGACGCTCGTCTATATCGGTGACGCTGGGGCACGCGTCCGAATAGTGATGTCCTGGTCGTTCACAAAAGACGCATCTCATGGTGGGGTGGATCCCTCTTGAGACGTCGGCGTGCACTCTCGCTGGGACGGCTGTACGTGCTTCCTCAATTTAGGTGATTTCTCTCTCTAATCTTCGGATATCTCTTTGAATGCTTCTGCACTCCCTGTCGTCGGGTTGTGGACCTCTGTTGTCTCGGTGTGCTTCCTGGCGGTGGCCTCTCACCGCATTCTCTTCGCGATGGTGTTCCGCGTCGTGTTCGTCGTCCTCTACTCTGTCGACCTCTACGAGGTCCTCGAGGTTTTCGACTTCTTCGTGTTGGTGATGTTGTGCTTCCTGTTGCTCCTCCAGCTCGTGGATTCTTCTCTGGAGATCATGAGGATGGAATGCTGAGATATCGAAAAGAAAGCAACGAAAAATGCAGTAAGAATAAAACAACAAATGAGTGAGAAACAATAGAGTGCTTCCAAGAAGGAGCTGAACGACAAAATCTCGAATAATACTCTGAAACTCTTTACTCAAAGTTGGAAAAGGTAAAATGATAGAAAAATGCTCCATGAAATAGTAGTTAGAAAAGACAAAGTGATAGAAAAATGCTTCATAAAACCTGGTGAGTTTAGGTGATGACCTTAACAAGTTGCCTGGGGAATACCCTTAAATGAGCAACAAGAACGGAATAGAAATATCTAACAAAAGGAACACAAATACAACTATGAACAAATAAACAACACGGAAACCTGATAACAAAACAACCCGCCTTTGCGGCCGGGCCCTGGAGTTCGGCGTCAGTGGTTCCTCGGCCGGTTGTTGGACCCATGATTTTCGCGATATGCTGTCCATAGCTGCGGTCGTGGTGAGACCGACGCCCGGTGTGCTTCCTATAAGTGCTGAGCGTTGGAGCTCGTTTACTGTTCATTGATAAAGGAAAAAAGTCGGCTTGCCGACACACAGCCATGTCTGCAACACCGCGGAAAAAGTGCTACTGATTCCCTCCAAACTTCGCTTTCGCAATCAATGGCGACGGGGTTCTCCCCAAGACCATGTAGTTCGAATTGAAGGCTGCAACGCTTGTGATCATTGTACTTTTTCTGGTCATACATTCAACACGAACCTGTTGAAGAGCGCGCGCTAAGCAGATTTTCGCTTGACTTCCTGCTACAGTAGATGGCTCTAGAGAGAACGGTGTTCATGAAATTGTGTTTCGTTTTCGCGTCTCCAGATCGTCTATGCGCAGGAACAAGGGCCATATTTCTCTCCTGTAGCATCTCTTTTCCAATAGTCCCATTTTAGATCAGAAACTGTGCAAAAAACTTGTGTCACTACTTAAAATCCTTGTGTCGCCGTCCTCCAATTGAGGGACGATATTCACGAGGTGGACTTCAATTCTCCGTGAATGTTTCGCACGATTGACATTAACCCTGACTCCACCAGATTACCGTTAATGAGTGGTGATTCCTTCGACCAACCTATACAGTGAGCAGTGAACAGTTGTACAGAGACCGGCACATCCAGATAAGCAACCAGTGCACGAATTACAGAAGTAGTGCATCTGATGGACATACTCGTTCAGAACGCCTTTTCTCATGGGGCGCCCGTGGCTCCTGCATCGAATTGGCGGCGGCATTCCATGCGAAACGTTCATCGTTTGTTCCATGCATTCAACTTCCTCGTCTGAGAATATATATATATATATATAGAGAAGATATATATATATATATATATATATATATATATATATATATATATATATATATATATATATATATATATATATATATATATATATATATATATATTATCCTCTTCCAGAGTAAAGAGTGTCCATTAACGAATTTGTTCGTCCACAGCTGCACATACTCATCAAGCTCGTCTTCTTCAGGTGACCACTCTGCCGCCATGAACTGCTCCACACATTCGCCAGCTTCCTGCTGTTCATTTCCATCCACACCCTTATCAGCCCAGCTGCCTGAAGGGTAGACACCCTTCCGAAGCCTTGCTATTATATGTTCCCGCTGCCTATGGCGAAGGTATCCGTCGAAGGTAGCTGAACTGATGCAATCAACTACTAATCGGCACACTACACCCTCTCGAACGAACCTGCAGCCCTACGACGACACATACTGGTTCAGTTTACATTGAAACGCTCGGATTTCAAGAAAAAATACAATTGGCAACTGTTCGTCACGGTCCGATCAAATCGAAAAACAAAATAACTGCCACTGAGGGACTGAGAATGAAGCTAGTTCAAAGCCAAAACTCGTGATTCTGCTTGTTTGAACGAAATGTAATACAATTGGAAAAATTGAGAGTCATAAGATAAACACAACACGACCACTATGAAAGAAAATCAAAAAAATTCAGTGGTGTACGCCATATCGTCACGCAGAGGTGCAGATGCCACGTGCTAAACAGGCGATTCACGTTTCACACGAAATTTAAACTTTTCGCGTCCCAGCCGCGTATCGTAGATGCATCTCCGTCCCAGTCGCGTCTCCAAATTTGCACTTGCAGGACGCGACTGAGACGGGTACAAGACACGAATGGAACAGAACGGCCTTCATGGGACGCGAATGCAAAGCAACTAGCGTCTGAGAGGACACATTAGGAGAAATCGTTTCACATGAGCACTCAGGACAACAGCAAAGTAGCAATCCCGCATCACAAATCTCCTCTCGGGACCTTTCAACGCGCAGTTATTGGTATTTTTTTAGAATGGCAGAACAGAAACACTGACTTCCCGACTGTCGAAATTTTAAGAGCAGCGGCTTGTTGAGAGCCAAAAGGACGAAGCTACAGTGCCGGCCAGAAAGGTATTCGTTTTCACTTTTTTGCATGTAACTCCTTAGGGACTGAGGTTTTTGAACTGATTTTTCTGTAGTTGACGGAGACTGGTAAGGGTGTATAAATGATAGTTTCGTTTCGATGAGGGCCTGAAATTAAGTGAATTTTTTCATCGGCAAAGAAAAATGCGCACTTTTAGAAAAATGGCCGCGTTGACAATAAATATTTCTTACTCTAAAACAAGTGAAGTTTTTGCAACCGCTTATGTGCCGTTTGAAAGGAGAAGATTTTTTCTACAAAATGATGTATTAAAGTTTTTTCTTACTCTTAGCTTTATTTATTTTTTAGGTGGTCCAATGGGAGCGTGTCCAAGAGTTGTTAATTACATTTGGATGCAATTTCTGCTTTGTATACAAAGGCTTTCACAGAGTCCTGTACGCCGTTTGAAAGAGAATCAAATGCGCTATCGGGAACTGCCTTCACTCTTTCACGAAAGCTTAGATTTGTAGTTTTTCTTAAATAAAATTCTAGAAACTCAACTTCATGAGAGAATGAAGAAAGTGTCCGATAGCGCATTTGATTCTCTTCCAAACGTCATACAGGACTCAGTGAAAGGATCTACATACAAAGCAGAAGTTGCGTCCAAAAGTAATTCACAACTCTTAGACACGCCCCCATTGGACCATCTAAAAAATAATAAAAGCTAAAAGTAACAAAAAACTTTAATACATCATTTTGTAGAAAAAATCTTCTCCTTTCAAACGACACATAAGCGGTTGCAAAAACTCCGCTTGTTTTAGAGTAAGAAATATTTAATGTCAGTGTGGCCACTTTTCTAAAAGTGCGCATTTTTCTTTACCGATGAAAAAATTCACTAAATTTCAGGCCCTCATCGGAACGATACTAGCATTTATATGTACATAGATGGAATTCCAGTAAGTTGAACACCCACCTCTCGGCTTTTGAACATCAATATCCTTGCTAATTTTTTCAGAATTTCGGTATCTTATGACTGTTAACATGCTTCTATGTGAGTCGCTTAACTGACCCTCATGCCTATTAGTGAGATAAATGAATAGATAGAACGTTGATTTCGATGTTTTCAATTTTTTTCTGAATTTGTGTTTTTTTATTTTTGTGGCGGTGTGCCAGCGTCGCGCTTCTCAGTGATTTTATAGATTCTTATATAATTTTTGCTGAGTAATGGAGACCTTTTTTATTATTGACTCAGCTAGAGTTCCTCTTCTCCAGTTTCTGAGCAGGACCTCCAGGCATGTGTACCTGATTCAGGGCAAAAATTTACTCATAATTATTCAGTTGTTTTGGGTGTATGTTTCACGCTGATCTTCATTTTTCTTTGTATCTTTCACAGTGATGCCTTGACCTTGAAGTATAAAGTGCAGGGTGGCGAACGTACGCACGACTTTCCGCTCAATTCTGAACTTTGTTCCATATGTTTGCGCATTTTTTTCCTTCTCAAAATATCAACTGGGCACCAGTCGTTGGTATTATATGTGAAAGATTGGTTTTCTAACCAATAGCAGAGAACTGATGAAGTCGTAAAACGACTGGCCAACAAATTTAGAGCCCTCCGCCCATGAAATGAGGTTTGGCATTTCTCTAATAAACCGGCCCGATAATCTGAAGCAATGGCAGGAGAAAGAATATGCCCACAGCAATCTGAAAAGTGATTGGAGGCGGACCGTCAACTCCCAGGAGATGAGAGAGGTTATTAAGAAGAGCATCGACCTGCACGCTGATGTTAACTTGAACAACATGGCTAGACAGGACTAACATTTTCGAGATCCTGCCAAAATATTACTAGAAATAAAGCTTAAGCTTCAAAGTTATCGTACCGAAAATCTTATTGATCAAGCGGAACAAAGGGGGATGAAAAAACGCAAGAATTTGTGGGAAAACCTTCATGGTGCGCCGCTACTAGAGCGCCAACTTCCCTCATGAGGAGATTTAAATCGCAGAATTTGCTAACAACTGATGAAACCACTTCCACATTACACAAACAGCTCTCGTTAACAATTCCAGACAAGGAAATATTGGAATTAGTCCATTTTCTGAAAGCTTGGCGTTTTTAGCCAAATCATTGCCTCAGACAAGACTTTTTTGACATCTATCGACAAAAAAGCTTAATTTCTGGCGGAATACCACCACGAGTTGATCCACAGTAATGAAGTGGAACTGTGTAATCAAAATGATCCTAATTTGGTCTTCCGGGATGATTTGGTTCTAGCACATGGAGCTAAAGCAAAAATGCGCCTTCCGGAGGTTGAAATCGGCTTTTTATCGACCAAAGATTTTTGGATTTAAAACAATCTCAAACTGCATCTAATTGAGCTTTTCTATTTATATAGCTATGGACAAAACGCTTAAGAGTTCTGAGGAAAGAGAAATTTCTCACATTGCGAAAAAAATTCACCACTATTTAAAAGAGTATACTAGATGACTACTTACGGCACACCAACGCTTGGGTGAGGAAACGAACTGACGTTTAAATAGAAACTGATTGTTTCCACTTCGAATACTCTTCATAATTATGGAATGTTATGTCCCATTCTTACCTGAATTTTTTTGAGTTTTTGCTCGCCAAAAACAAAACTATGAAACGTTTTATGGCGCGTATTTATTCGCCACCCTGTACCTGTTTATATGATAACTTATCTTTTTCTTCATCTGAACAGACGATCGTCTTCGTTTGGCGAGGCTTTTCAGTTTTCTTCATATTTCCGTTTCTTTTTTGATGGACCTTAAACATTGGCTGTAGTTTCTGCCTGAGCTGCACTGGTTTTATGTTTGAATGCTAAAAAAAAATAAAGACGTCTTCCGGACTTTGTGAGAAATAGAAGCCGTCGTAATGGCAACGAACGCAACCGCCTACAATGAAATATGCACAGCCGAGAAGCTGCTGTCAGTTGTAGATGAAAAACGACTCCTTAAAAACTACATGAATACTGCTGACGAACCGAAAACAGCCAGCTAGCTGATTGACGTGCTGTCTTGTTGTTTTTCGTGAAGGATTTTTATTGCGGGGCAAACGCGCCCTCGGGCGCTTTTCCTGTACGCCAGTTGCGCGCTGATTGTCGCCAAGCCGTGCATTCCGCAGCGATAACACATCAACTCAGGGATTCTCGTCTGCTATGATCTGAGTGCGCTTCCATAATAAATAAATAAAAACAAAACACTTGGTAAATATGACAATTACACTATAAATTCAATAAACGCGCTTCTCGTTGTATAACAAAACCTCTACGGAGTCTAAATGTAAGAAATCCCGAAACCGCATCAAAAACTCATCAATTTTCGCTTAAAAGACGTGTTTAAAGTCAAGAACTTTTGATTTTACCTGAAACAAGAAAACTATCTGAAATCTTCCAACAGGGTACCAAAACAGTGGTAGTGAATTGAATTTGAATTCAACGACAATTCATTGTTTCCCGATAGAAACATATCAGGCTTCAGGTTTTCGAGTGTAGAAAACCAATTGGGCCTTCTTCAAGGAAATTGCCCCGTAACTGGGTAACCTCAATCGGAAATAGCAAACTAATGGCATTTATAAACTCAGTGCAAACTGCATATCGAATGATGCATTCAAATTAAATTTGCATTGCATTCAAATTCAAATTAACCAAAGAGAACACCCACACCTGAAAACGCTTAAAAGCACAAGTTATGTCTAGAAGATTTCCAGAGCTGCCCCGGTTAGGAATGTCCCACCCGAGACTTCGGTAGCGGTAAAAGTAGGCCAGAGCTGTTTTGGTCCCGTTCCGTGAGGAGTGAGAAACGGTTGTACAGATTAGCGGGGACCTTACTAGTGAGTGTTTATTAGGATGTCCCACAATATAATGTTCGATTGTCACCCTGACTGATGTACTTCTTATAACGTGCTAATACCCTATCCGAACAAGTCGATTTGCTGGCGCGACGAAGTATTAAGAACATACTTCTCAATAATATATAACCTCTCTCACCACTGTCCGCGATTTAGCCATTTCTCGAAAATGAAGCAAAAATCGACGTATTGTGACTTGCTTCATCACCAGTTTCGTTTGGGACTATAAGCGCGCGTTGCTTATAAACCTATAGTTGTTTTTAGAGCTGGATAACTGCTGCAAGGGCAAATATGAAAGCTTCGTTCAATCGATTCCGGAAGTAAATGTACACCACGGAGAAGAACCCTACTCCAAGCATGGGTAAATCAGTACTAGACATATTTTCCTTTTTGTTACCATGACCCACATCGCCCCTTAACATTTTTCTTCTCGGTGAATATCAGTCGTATCCAGCTAATACTCACTTTCAAAAAGAAAGAAAAACGGTGGATTTTGTTTTGAAAGTCTCTTTCCTTCTGCTTGAGTTACTAACTCGCTGAGCTATGTTTTATTTTAATTTAATTTCGATCGAGTTTTTTCTGCTCTTTCTACCACTAACCACTCTTGGCACGTTTCTAAAAAAGCGTAAAATAAATATAAAAGTCTATTGCAAGACAGACCTGTCCGATTAGCCGTGATGTGTTTGCAGCAGTTAGGAGGCGATCAGCCAGGAATGTACAGGTGAGGTGTAGCAGGTTACCAGGACCACACGTAACACTGCTCATCACTCTCTGAAACAGAGCAAGAAACCTTCCTGCCGGGATGGACTGCACGTTCCTGATTGACCGATCAGTCATTGTCGCACAAAAATTTGGCAAGCGAAGACGAGTCATTCAATCAATGAGTCACATGTTCGGTATGAGAGTTGGAAAAACATGAAGTGGACAGAACTGAGGAAGATTCGGGGCAATCGTTCGACGAAAGAGCGCCAATAAACCGAAATTTGACAAAAATTGAACTCAAAAGAAAAAGCGAGAGGCAATTCTACTTGACAGTGTTTTCACATTTCAGCTTCTCTGAAGAACTACCGCCTATCATTCATGTGTGCGCTTTCTGTCCTCAACAATCTATCTTTCCTTTCTAAGAGCTTTCTCAGCTAAATGCGGTCTAGGAGAAAATCTCGAGAAGATGTTCACGGACAACAAAACATCACGGGCAAGCAGGGCAAGTGCGATGCTTGTAAATTTGGACGATTCCGAAGACCACCCGTGCTGTCGACAAGGCTGATCCAGACAGAGCTCCAAATTAGGCTCAAAATCCTCTTGGTAGGTTATTTTGCATGGTGATCACGACTACACTATGATGTTGCTTTTTCGGATCTGTCGGATCTGGGCCGATATCGGCCGTTACGGACAGGTACAGATGAGCCATTGAGACGTATGGGCAAGGCAAGGGTGGAGGCGCGGAAATTTACCTACCTGGAAGTGCCGGAATCGGTCGAAGGTTGATTAAAATGCATCAAATTCCAGATTCAAAATAACCTATTCGAATTGGTCTGCGACCACGATTCAAGGAACAAACGTCGAAATCGTACTTGTCATGCAAAATAACCACCTTGGACAATGTTTCAGCCGGTGATCCTCTGTCAATAACTGTAGCACTCGGTTATCCTTCGTGATCAGCGCCTTGGAAGACTTCCTAAGGCGAAGTTTGAGGCAATGTGAAAACGAAAATTCACGCACGAGTACCATTGAGGCCCCTTCACACTTCACTGCTGCTGCAACGCAGTATGTCATTCCAAAATCGGATCTGACCTGGATCAAATTATTTCCGCTAAGAATTCACGAACTCGAATTGTACGAGGTTATCGAGGGCGCTGATCACGGATCTGACATCCGTTTTCAAGTTTGTGGGAAAAAACCATCCATATTATCACAAAGTTCCAAATGTCTGGTTTACTGCCACAGTAGAGTCTGAAGGGGTGCTTTATGTCACTAATGAATAGTGCCTGAGATGGAGCATCTCCTCAACAGTGCAGCTGATCATAGTTACTACATTGCCTTGGGTGCTATTAGGCACAGCTCCTATGCTTCTGCAAGTGTCGGCGCGAAATCAGAACAGCTGTCGTCGCCAGTGTCTTGACGACTCCCGCACTTGTTCTCCGCCGCTTAATTGAAGCCGATCGCTTTCGTACACATCTGATCGGATCTCCCATCATCACGTCTGGTAGATCGGAAGCACCTTCCAGCGTGCTCAGCGTATTTTGGTGTGCCTCTCAATCACTTTTATTTTTCGGATCTTCTCCGTTCTTTGAATAGGTGCTGAAACTCTCCTGCGCTTGAATTAATGAGCAGTCAATATTTAATTGTATATTTGAATATTAATTGTTATTTAAGTATATTTCAATATTTTATTAATCAAATTATTATTTTATATACTATATATTAATTATTACTATTTTACTATTATTTTATATTATTACTTTGTATTATTATTTTACATTATTATATAATTATATTTAAAACGCAATTGTTATTTAAAGAGTGTTTCAAGATTATACGCCACCAGTGCCTTGCTCTGCGCTTCGGTTAAACAAATTTGGGTTTTCGAATTTTTTCTATTATACTCATTACGAAACAGATTTGTGGATTTAGTACTTTCATACCAATTTCTTCGTTTTGAAAGAATTTGTGGTCTTCACCACGGTATTAGGGCCCGCGTGGTACAGCGGTAAGAGGCGCTGCTGACACCCGCACGGTCGAGCGTCCGATCCCGGCCCGGGCTAACCAAGCCTTTCATCCCTCCGGGGTCGGGTAAATTGGTACCAGACTTGTTTGGGAAGGTAAAGACACTGACCTGGTATAGCGGCTGGCCCCCGCAGGTCATTGTATAGGCCAAATACGCATTCACTATGCCTCTACGATTTGAATGGAACACGAATGCGGCGGCGCGTCCTCAGGGACTGATCAACGCCGGCACCTTTACCTTTCCCTTCACTGCTGTATTACATTCTACGATGAGATTAATGTTTATCCTGATATAATACTTGGATGATCATTCACAACACCATTCGTTACTGCAAGAGCTGTAAAAGAAATACGTTTCCTACTAAACAGATACACTGATACCAATAAATATTAATAAATAAATAAATAAATATTAATAATAGTAGTTGATGAATAAATACATCGCCTTCTTGTCGAGCGTTGAATGCTGCCGCATCATAAAGCATTCTATAGGTGTATTGCGAGAATAAATAATACAGTTAGATTTCTTTCACGTTCATTATTCTTCATTAACCAGGGAGTAGCGTAAAGAGAAAAGTTTCTTTTCGATTGCTCAATTTCACAATATTGAGCCGCTGTCTCTCACGTTTCCGATGAATGCAACTTCTGTTTGATTGGGAAGAATTTCTAACCAAATGACAAGCTTTCAAATTAAATGGAATTTATCAAACAGGACCTTCTTGTGTGCTGATAAAACCGAACAACGTCCAAATCACTATGAAAACCCAGTTTGCATGAGGAAACATCGAAAACAAGCTTTTTCAATGTTTGCGTTTATTATTGGCGCGCAATTTTGTGACGTAGCAAATAAATATGTAGATAAGTAATGTATAATGACTTCTAATTGGCGAGCCGTTCTTCTGCTTGAATCTTAAGATCACGCTGGGTCGTTCGACTTGATAGTGATAAGTTCTCCCTTCTAGTGATAGTTTGAGATACGGAAACATAGCTGAGTCATTCTCGAGCTCTGATGGCCTCTAGCTACTGACGATAGGCTGTAGGAACAGCCATTCATCTCCCACAAAACCTTCAACTTCTGGACCAGTAGAAATTGCTCCTCTAGGAGGTTTTTTGATCTTTACACTATAGAGGCGGACAGCATTAACTCTGCGTGAAAACCACGCAGAACATCAACCGAGATTTATAACAACCAATGACTGCGAAGAAAGGACAAAAACTATGTAGAGTCGTAGAGAGAGAAGAGGAAAACACATAAGTGACAATAGTCAGTCACCCTCACGACGAGGAAAGGTCGTGGGTTTATAAGGGTGAACCTCAAGAATGTTTCTGTGTTCAACACAAAAAATATTCTAGAGCAAACTGTGGGCAGATTTTGATTGCAATTACGGTGCTAGTGCCTATTGTATTTTTGTTTCATCTTTGTGCTTAACTTCTTATTCGCTGAAGTAAATGAAGAATTCCATAGTGTATTATCCTTTATTTCGGATGAATTAAGAACGAGTATGGCTGTAATTTACCTTAAGGATTTCATGGACAGTTTTTGCTCGACGTTTTTCATCAAATTCCATTGCTCTGCCAACTCACTTGCTTCGCAGAATACCAGAGCTTTCGTAGAAAATTTATAGCCATCCTGATCGCTGTAGAAAAGGTTTTTGCCGTTTTTATCTTTGCAACAGCTGTCGTTCTCGCAACTCCATTCACATAGCTGGGGTCGGAGCTTTTAGCTGTAAGCGTTCAAATAACCTAAGCTTTCCATAAAGAAGTTCTCTTGAAAATTACGATTGCATTCAACCATCCAATCAATTCATTTGCTCCCCAGCTAATAGGTATTGATCGCACTCAATCTAACGTTTTCATGTTTGCTCTCCAAATATGTAAGGGTAATATTTACGTCTCTTAGGCCCTTGTTATACGTTCGCTCACCCCCCAGCGTAACTCGTCCATTCAGTATCAGACACCGTGGGGCCAGACACGTTTGTACGAGTTCACCACGCCAGTGTCACCATGATAACTCGTACAAATGTGTCTGGCCCCATGGTGTCTGATACTGAATGGACGAGTTACGCTGGGGGGTGAGCAAACGTATAACAAGGGCCTTACGTTTGTGACCCAGGTCGCCTTCACTTTCAGAGTAGCCGTATTTTTTGGAATCTAGGAGCTTGATTACGCCTTTAATCACCTCTTTCAATGGGCATTCCGGCGACCCCGTTCATTCCTGTTCTTCATTGTTCTTAACCTTTCCTTCTCTTTTACACAACTTATTTTTTATTCCTTTTCTTCAATATGTGACAGAAATTAGCCGGCGCATCAATATGGGCCCGCGTGATGCAGTGGTAAGCGGCGCTACTGACACTCGCACGGTCGAGCGATCGATCCCGGCACGGGCTAACCAAGCCTTCCATCCCTCCGGGGTCGGGTAAATTGGTACCAGACTGGCCTGGGAAGGTAAAAACGCTGACTTGGTTTAGCGGCTGGCCCCCGCAAGTCATTGTATACGCCACACACGCATTCACCATGCCTCTATTACGATTCTGAATTGAACACGAATGCGGCGGCGCGTCCTTCGGGGACTGATCAACGCCGACACCTTTACCTTTTCCTTTTACCTTTCTTCAATATCTTTTTCTTTGTCGCTTGTTAAGAGTTCCGTCTCCAATGATTTGACCTTGGTCTGAGTGATACTTCATTAAATCCCCAGTAAGCTGCTTGTTGAAGCGCTGATCACGAATTTGTCATCCATCCTCACAATTTCATTCGAGTATCACCTTTGTCGACTTTCGTATTTTTATTTATTTATTCATTCATGTATTTGAATTTAAGACCCGCGTTAGGGAGAAAACAAACAAAGAGAAACGAGAACAGTAAATGTAGCAGAACAAACGACACTAATAAGTAGGCAATGCCCGTTTGGTAAAACCTTTAAATTTTTGAATCCAAAAACATGAGGTCGGAACGCCGATCTTTAACGCAAAAAGGGCATTTACCGATACGAGTGTTACTCGACCGCAATTTCGAAAATGTCAGATTGGCGAACACCACCAATAATAACCGCCTACACAGGACAACAAATCAAATGACAAATTCTCAAAAACGTTGCGATTCATAGAGTCACATCTTTCAGCCGAAACCATTTCCTTTTTTGTCGTTCATGCTTTACCTTCTTTTTTCATGATTTCCCTTTCACCAGTATGTGCTGGCGCGAACCATCCTTCGCTCCTTGCTTCCGTATAGTCTTCGGGAACGAAACGTAAACCAGGCTTATAATGATTTTCTTTGGACTTTTTAGCTTTCATTTTCAACTCACCTTCCTTCTCATCTTCATGCTCTTCTTCTGGTCTTCCTCCTTGATCTTCTTTGTATGCTTCTTTTTTAGTCCTTTCGACGAGCTAGGTGGCTTACCCTCTGCTCCCGTCGGCAATGGTTTCAGTTTCTTCGCACTTCTCTCCTCCTAAAGTATCGCATTGGTCTATTCAAAGCCTCTCCTGGACATAGATTCATCATTTGTAAACCCCCGATGTACCTCAAGATATACCCCGAGCTGCGCGCAAACCGAGATTCGTGAACGCGCGCCGGGGATTAATCGCGCATTATCGCGGGTCTATCACACCTCGCGATGAGGCAGGGTTTTAAATACTTCGAAGGTATCGAGCGGGTTTATCGCCGACGGGATTTCGGAGACCTCTCGTCCGTTCGTGAATCCGGGTCCTTATGAAATCTCACCAACACTTCCTTGCCAATTCGTCGTCACTTTATAGACTATTCCATTAAATTCATTTTAATACTTTTTGTTGGAATGGTATTTTTATTGCCGCTATAGTCTCAGTCCAATTACCTGAACGGTGCGGTTTGTGCGTGCTTTGCTGCAGACTTTTGTCACTGCAGTTTCACCTGGCTCGCTTGATACCTGTGCAATAAACCAGGCGACCAAGCCGGAACTGGAAAGTGGCCATTCCGTCGGAAATTCCCCGGCATAATATGCGCTCCAGCTGACACTGTGAGTAGCTTCGTTTAGGTGTTCATCTTCATCGGCTAGTGCATTGTGTAAGATGTGAAGATTTATGGCAAACACCGCTGGCGCCTGTCTCCGGCCGTCGACAACGACTCGTCAGCCAGTTGAAATAGCCTCGTTAATCTCTTGTATAGGTGCTATTATCGAAGTCGAAGAGAGTTCTATCGTTGTCAGTTGCACTGTGGAATGTGGAGTATGAACCTATTGCCTGAGGTTAACTGATAAATGGGGCCATATTTCGGGCAGGTGAACGCATGTTTTTCAAGAATCTCCTCTCCTCTCAAAGCGAAAAAGATAAGGATTTCAGCGTTGATCAGTCCCACTGACACCTGAGGATCAGCACTGGGCCCCCTCCTCTTCCTTCTCACCATCGACATGGCTTGTCATCTGATGGAATGACCCTCAGGGCCATCCTGAACGCTGACGACACAGTTCTTAGTAGAGAATAGCAGGAAAGAACTTATGGTTCAACAGTGGCAGGAGACGCTGGCCAAAAACGGCCTCTGGCTGAATGTGAAGAAGACTAAGTCCATCAGATCGGAGACCGGCTCAGAACCGATACTGGACTGCTACCAGGAAGTTATCAAGAGAGTGGATCGCTTCCGATATCTCGGGAGCGAGCTCTCAACTCAAGGTGCTCTGAGGCAGTGAAGGGATGGACAAACGCAGCATGGATGAAATGGAGAGAAGCAACTGGTATCCTACGTGTGTTAGACCGTCACTGCTTTACGGCCATGAGTGCTGGCCAGTAAGCAAGGCTCACGAACGACACCTACAGTCAGCCGAAATGAGGATGCTCAGGTGAGCATGTTGATGAACACGAATGAATAGGCTACGAAAGGAGAACGCCAGATCGGTCACGGGAATGATCCCGATGCAGTTGAATGTGCGAGAGCAAAGATTTAGATGATACGGGTACATTCTGAGGATACTGGGGGAAAACCAAATAGGAAGAGCATTGGAGTGCGGGCCCCCCTCGCGAGCGTTCACAAGAAGCGCCCAGAAAAAGATGGAAGGAGTTCACCACCAACGACCTCAAAGAGGTCGATCAATATCAGAATGCGCCCTAGGTTAAAGTACCGATCAAAATGATATGTCACCTTATATTTTTGAATACAAATAGTCGAAACCGAGAGGAATCCAGATCTATTTAGTAGTACATATTACTAACTTTACTCGAAGTACATTGATCTATGCACTTGATGGAAAACCTGGAATTTTTTGAACAATTTTGAATGCGTTTTCATAAGCATTTTCACGCGAATATGTCTCACGAACCGCTGCTCACGAAATCAGTCCGAAGTGATATTCGATTTTTTAATATTTTGATATTTTTTATATTTTCATAATTTTTGTGATATTTTTTGATATTAGACCATGGTTGAATGAGTCGTTTAGATCAGAAATAACGTAGAAATTTTTCTGATCGAAAATTTTGTGGTCAAAAGTGCCAACATTTTGAGACTTCACTTTAAATAAAAATCTCTATATCAGTAGAAGGTTGGCGAAATTGCACTTAACTTTATGCTTTTATAGAATGAGGTTATTGTTTTTGTTACACGTTACAGTTTTACACTACGCTCACAAGTTTTCGCGAAAATGGCTTATAAAATTGAGCTTACATTAACTGCCACATTCAAAAAATTTGAGGAGGAATCGGCTTAGCGGGCTTTGCGACGGCGCTGAACTAAACACTAAGGAGGAAAAGAGGGTGTCCAATAGTCACATATTATATGCTATTCTGTTTCAGCTTTGTTTATTTGATAATTGTAAATAAGCGAATGAATAAGATCAAATGTGATTAAGAAAATCTAATATAACGTGAACACGCCGTCTTCGAGGCAGCAAACTCCGCACTTTTGTAATCTTCATGTAGGATGATGTCGTCAGACCTGTAGTCTCAAACTTGCACCTAACATAAGCCATCAAGCTTAGCAGCAATTGGCACGAAAAATGAGCAAAAATGACTTGATTCGAGCAAAAACCACTAGGATTCAAACACTCGATGAGTGACAGGTGCTCAGCAAAATTTTGCAATGACCGATAGCTCGTCTCTGAAGTGTGGCACTCAATCTCCTATGAATTTCCGCAGTCTCGATTTCCCGTTCGCTAGATCCTTTCGGTGGACCTTACTGTTCCTATCGTAATATAAATAAATACCTACAAAATTTATGATAGTCATAAATCCTGTTGCCGAAAGCAGAACTGGGTTCCGGAAACATTTCTTTTCCGTTCGTGTTGGTCCGGAGATGGTTAGGTTGTTTAAAGATACTGTCCATAGCGAGTGATCCGGAGCGTTTCTCTCATCTGCTAGACTTTCACCTGGACCGCCCCCCAAATCCACTAAATTATGAGTTGTAAACACTTGTGTTCCTGATTATGGAAGTTGAATTAACTTTCATTATTGACTATATATACAGTGGCGGCAATATATTTACAGACGCCTGCCCTCGACGTGGTTTTTTGGCCATAACTTTGGAACCAGAGGAGTATGAGAAGTATCGAGCACACATTTAGAATCCTCGAAAAATACTCTACAAAACACATTTAATTGCGTTTAACGTCTCTCTGGAATTGGAGAAAAAAGTCGAGTGGAAGTAAATTGGTCATGAGATAGTAAATGGTAAACACATCCTCAAAAACACAATAAACTGCAATGCATCATCAAAACATGTTTATTATAAAACAACAAGTCAATATTTAATATGATAGCCCTTGCTCTTGACCACAGCCAAACATCGGTTCCGCATTGAGTCGATCAACTTCATACGTCGCTCCACAGGAATAGCACTCCAGGTTTCCTTGATGACCGCTTCCAATTCGACACGATTCTGTGGCTTCAAGCGCTTCGAAACTCTATCCACGTCGTTCAGGAGATGTGCGATAGAATTGAGAATGAAAGCGCTTGAAGCCACAAAATCTTGACGAGTTGGAAGCAATCATCGAGGAAACGTGGAGTGCTATTTCTGTGGAGCAATGTATGAAGTTGGTCGACTCAATGCGGAACCGATGTTTGGCTGTGGTCAAGAGCAAGGGCTATCATATTAAATATTGACTTGTTGTTTTATAATAAACATGTTTTGATGATGCATTGCAGTTTATTGTGATTTTGAGGATGTGTTTACCATTTACTATCTCATGACCAAGTTGTTTCTACCTGATTTTTTCTACATTCTCAGAGAGACTTTAAACGCAATTGTGTGTTGTAGAGTATTTCTCGAGGATTCTAAATGTGTGCTCCATATTTCTCATAACCCCTGTTTTCAAAGGTATGGCCAAAAAACCACGTCGAGGGCAGGCGTCTGTAAATATATTGCCGCCACTGTAGGTCATTTTTTCTGGTCGTTTTGTTTCATTAATATATCCCTGCTACACATGACTTGTTCATAAAAAATAAATGATTATAAATATCAATAGCATTACTGCTGCTTCTCACCTTCCAAACGAGTCTTTCTTCCACATGAGCTTTTTCTTCGCATCTCTTTGCTATTTCCTCACGTATCATGGTTTAAATATTTGCTTGTCATATCTCAAGAAAATGCTCTGAAAGTCAGTATGTCAGCGGAAGTTCAATGTTTTCCTAATATTTGCTGACGTGCTGAACCTATGCCCCGGAAAGGACTCGATCCCGTGCCCGGAGACTTTTCGCGAACCTGCGACTTTACCGCGAAGCCGTTCATTGTCGTTCTTATAGCACTATTTTTTTCACTTTTTCAATCCATCCGCTTGCAGTGTTCAACGACATGAGACAACATTTAGCAGAATTGTGATAGAATAAACTTGTGGTGAAAAAATGCCGCGGATGGCGGAGAAGCTCGCCGGCACCTTCGTCGATCCGCGCAGCAATCCGCTACGGGCCAGCGTCGGCGAGTATCAGATCCAGCGGCCTCAATTTGTCATACGGTTAGTGTCAATTCTTTTTTAATATCATGTTTTTTACGTTTTGTTATTTATTTATTTAATTATTTATTTATTTATTTATTTATATTTTATTTATTTATTTATTTGTGGCGCGCCAGTTCAGAGAATCAGAGCAACACAAATCTCGGAACGGTAACTCAAAACGACTCATCATTCGGCTGCAATCGAGTTCTGATAGAGAAAATATTGGTAGACTATTGAGCGACAAAAAGTTGGGAGATCATTATAACACAACTATCAGCGCTGACCAATTTCCTAGGATGGGCCATGCATTGATCCTCTATCCAGAGTCATAACAGCGTAGCCAATGGTCAATCGCTATTAAAGTCAGGGAAATTGCCTTTCCAGTTTACTTTGGTACCGGTTTACCCGACATCGGAAGGAAGAAAGGCCTACCTATCTCGGCTGAGGATCGATCGCTCGATAGTGCTGGGCGCCTCTTACTACTGCACAAGGGTTAAGGCAAAACTGTAGCTGAGAAAAAATACTAAAAAGATGTGATAGATGCCATACGAGGTCACTCAACATTTAAAAAACTGATAATCGTTCAAACTACTGTATATTGTTCTCTCATGAATTTCCTGTAGATAAATTCAAACGATTATTTAGACAGCCAAACCACAACAAATTATTTCTGGCTCATTTCCTCCTCAAGTTGTATGATACGTTTCGAACTGCTGCAGCAGGGTTGGGTGACTTTACACCAAACACCTCAGGTATTTCAACAGAAGCGTGCCCTGGTCAGAACAGCTAGGAAAGCAAAAAATTGCAAATGTTGTCCCATTAATCTTCTTTTTTCGTTTGAAAAAGCCGTTTTGTTTACGTTGGCAATGAGCGATTAGCACCAAATGTTCGATAAAAGATAAATTAGCAACGAGCTTGTTTCGTGAGAAGTTCAAGTCTTAGTGTGTAGGAAGGCATCGTCTTCAATTCTTGTAAACGTGTTTTTATTTATTCCACAACGTTTTTATCCCGATCAGTTACGGGGTACGTCTTTTATGATAGTCGCTCCGTCTTCTTTCTCCTTGGTGCTGCTCCCGCATTTGTTGAGGTGCCACACTGCCATCTTGTCTCTGTCTTGAGCTCCTTGTGGGGTGGTCATATCGTCCTCGATCGCAGGTTCTTGAGCGCCGCTTCCTTGCATGCGACCATCGATCCGTCTTGTGATCGTGACAGTTTTTCCTCTATCAGCCGACCTGGCATACGGGCCTGACGCTGGTACCGGCACCCTTTTCAGCTATTTTGAAGCTAGGCAAGAGTTTCTGCCTGGGATGGGATTGAACCCTGATCATCGAGATCTTGAGCCTAAGCTCTCAACCTCTCGGCCATCCCGCCCCCAACTCTTGTAAACGCGTTTTAGCGTATATTTCATTCCATATTTTATTACGTACATGTCATTATGTTTCGCGGAAAATTACCCAAACGGGGAGGAAGGGAAAGTTTCGTCAGTTCAATAAGGAAAGGAACTCGAAGAACTTGAAGAAGCTTGAAGAATAATGTTCAAAAATTAGAGTCGATTTCTTTCGACCTTTTTTGAATATAACAGTTTACGCAATCTCAACTTCAAAAGGAGTTCTCTTTGAAACTGGGTGATCCTACTCGAGACAAAAATAAGAACTTCAATGAGAGAAACATTCTCTATAGAAAACTCGAATTTGGTGCAATTTCGTTGGAAAGATAGAAAGACATAGAATTTTGTTTGAAATATGGTCCTAAAATTTCATCAGGTTTTGAACACCGAAATATTTGCTAAGAGAAATCTATACTTTAGCGCCGATCTGAGCCAAGTGTTTGAAACGCATTATTCACAATAAGGACCAATACTACTATTGAAAAAACACCAAAAAGAGAAAAATAAGAGGTTTCAGAAACATTTTGTCATTACTGGGTCTCAGCTATTCTTGCGTTTCTTTTTAATCATTCTTTGTTTTTCAGGTTTTATTCTTTCTTTCGTTACTTTGTTCCATTCACAAATGAGATCCATTTTTAGCTCTCGGGCCAACTCCACGGCAGTTTCACTTCGGTCTGGCTCTGCGTCGAATGTTAAAATCGCACTGGGTAAGAGATCACTTCCTAAAAGATCATATTTATTTTTAGCACCTATCATCCTTATTTATTTATCTATTTGTTCAATAACTAAAGACGTTCATGTTTCCCATTAATCACTCAGAGTGAAATGTATATACTTAAGCCACACCGACGAAATTATTTAAAAATCATAGGCTGCAAGAACCACGCAAGGAAATATTATACTTTTGCTTACTTCCCCCTATTGAAAGTAAATGTAAACCATTGTGTGAATGCCATTTCAACTACCCAAAAAGCCGATTGACGCGAAGATTTGCTGTGATCACTGAACCATATGTGGAAAATACCCATATCTTAACCAACTTGTTAGGCTTTCAAATTACTTTCCTTTTCTTCATGTTCCTGGCATAGGACAATCCTCCCGGAGGTCATATCTTAGTTTCAGAGTTGGACAGCGAAAAGAGCGACATTTTCGATGTTTTGCAAACGGCCAACATGGATGGTGTTAGCCATTTGCGGTCAAAGGACAGCTCTAGGTATACAAGGTTTACCTTAACCTTCCGGGTTCGGTTTCCACTTTGCAAACATTTCAGATATATCTGGTGTTGTATCATTATTCTATTCGTCGTTCTAGCCGCTATACAGATCTACTATCAGTTGAAATTATTCTATTCGGAACCTGTAGCGACAGATATCGTGGCCGAGTATCCGGCCACGATTGACTTTCCGGCGATCGCCATTTGTAACAACAATCATTATCGGTACGTGGAAACTTTTATTAAATTCAAAAAAATGTTCGAAAATATTGAAAATTAGGAAACACGCGGTGCGGTAATATTGTTCAGAAAAGCCCCTGTTACATGAATAATAGTTGTAGATACGTACAAGCGCATCTTGAATGTGAGAATCTTCGTAGTTCTTGTCTTCTAACCCTATTTCGAGTCCCATACATATGTATTTCGGCAAAACGGAGGTAGAAGACCTTTCGGAAATGGAAAAACCGAAGCACGAACGTGGAGGTAAAAGTTGAAATGAAATGGAGGTAGAAGACTTATAAGCGTTTTCCTATCAAACTACGCCATGATTTGCAAGCTGGACACAATCTGGAGCTTTACCGCCACCGATACATATTATATGTCAAATCTTGGAAAAGACCAATAGCTGGGCAGAAATCAGATTCAGTTCCTAGAAATTCTATGCGGCTTCGATGGGATAGTACATATTTAGTCGATAAATAAAGGTAAAGGTAAAGGTAAAGGTACCGGCGTTGATCAGTCCACTGTGGACGCGCCGCCGCATTCGTGTTCCATTCAAGTCGTAGAGGCATAGTGAATGCATATTTGGCCTTTACAATGACCTGCGGGGGCTAGCCGCTATACCAGGTCAGTGTCTTTACCTTCCCAGACAAGTCTGGCATCGATTTACCCGACCCCGGAGGGATGAAAGGCTTGGTTAGCCCGGGTCGGGATCGATCGCTCGAAGGTGCGGGTGACAGCAGCGTCTCTTACTACTGGACCACGCGGGTCCGCTCCGATAGACGATAAGAAATCTGGAGAATTTTCATGAAAAAAGCTGGACGCAGAGACAGTCAAATGGCGTAGAACTATACATACATAAAGTGTCCCAATGACTCCCTCTACTAAACCCATTAAATTCACTAGATCTCGTAGGGCTAATCCTGCGAGAAAAGTTCCGTTAAGAAACTATGTACAACAATTTTTTATACCTAGGCACCAGTTATTTTCTCCAAAGAACCTTCTACTACCGCTTCTCATTCATCAACGAAAAAACTCACGTGCATCTCGAACGCTTCTGTGCCGAACGAGGTTAGTAAGGTGGATCAAAATTCATTATAAATTTTGAACCGCCTCACTAACCTCGTTCGGCACAGAAGCATCCGTGAAGTTCGCCATCATGCCGAGGTTTCACCGAGGCTTCAAGAATAGAGAAATTGGGAAATTCTTTCAATTGCAAATATCAAGTCATGATTATACTTCTAAACAGGTCATTCTAAATGTTCAGGTTATCGTACATCACGGGTGCAAGGATAATAAATCGACGGCCACGGAGTCGAGAGAAAGGGACCCTCAAATCCATATCTGGAAAACCGAGGAACGTGTTCGAAGAGGTATCCGGCCAGCGATTCAGTATCATCCACGTTCGATTTTTCCTTCTTCTTTCTACTCCTCTCGAAGACATTTAGTTCATGAAAAAAAACGGAAATTGAATTTCTTCTTACTGTCACCTCTCACGAGGGAGGTTGCTCAGCGTGCTCCGAAGATTCACAACGAGACCCAAACTGTTTTGTAGAGCATCGAATGGCGATTACAACGGTATAGGTTGTTTTTGCTAAATGCAAATGGATGGCCCGAAAAAAAAAAAGCAAGAAATCTTGGCGCAGTGGCGAGAAACTAGTGGCGAAAGCACTTCTAGGTGTTAACTATCGGAAACCGAATCATGGTGGCTCAGTGGGTAGCATGCAGGACTCTCAATCTGATGGTCGGTGGAGCGATCTCTTTGCTGTCCATTTCTTTTGCCTTCCTACGCTAGATACCAAAATACGCTCCTTTTGGAATTTTGTTGCAGTTGCGCGATAGAATCGCGTTTGTGAGGAGTATGGCCAACAAAGT
This sequence comes from Nippostrongylus brasiliensis, assembly GCA_030553155.1. Lineage (NCBI taxonomy): Eukaryota > Metazoa > Nematoda > Chromadorea > Rhabditida > Heligmosomidae > Nippostrongylus > Nippostrongylus brasiliensis. The sequence goes on from CP130733.1 coordinate 33,622,711, forward strand.
ACGCACAAACGACAATGTCTTCTAGTACATACGTATGTGACCCATATCTATCGTAACCAACCCAAATCGACCCCAAATTCAGAAACTAATGTCAGATTCGTGATCAGCGCCCCGTATAACCCCCGTAGACAATGTTTGGGCTGAATCGTTGATCTAGACCCAACTTTGTTACCACGGACCCTAGCAAGCTCACGCCAGACACAATGGGAAAAACCGATGTTATATTTGTGAATTGCGGATTTGTCAACAGCCCAAGTGATCTATCTTGATACAAAATCAAAGAAACTCATTCATAATGGAGTCTCTGTGTTGATTAGAGTCCAAAAAGTGGAACAATCGGAATCAAGATATTCTCGGTTAGTGGACCTTCGTACAACTACTAAACACTGGTAAGGCTGATTAGGTCAAAATCACCGATTTAGCTTAAACTTTGTTTACGGGGGGTTATTCGGGGCGCTGATCACGAATCTGACATTTGTTTTTAATTTTGGGTCGATTCTGGTGGTATCTCTGGTGTTTGCGATCTAGAAGACCATTTGCCACTGGTTAGTTTTCAAGGTTTTTTGCCTTTTTTGGGCCATTCACTTGCCCATAGCAAAAACAAGTTTGGGTCTCGTTGTGAATCTTCGGAGCACGCTGAGCAACCTCCCTTGTCAGAGCAGCTTCAGACGATCTATTGCATTCAAAATGGAGAAAAACAAATCGGCGAAAGAAATGCGATAACACCTAATAAATTAATCTACAAATAATAACAATAATTCTAATAATACTAATAAATCAATCTGAAGAGATGCAATAATGTAGGATGACTTCTAGCTCAGTCGAAACATGAACGAATTGAAATTTCGAAGTTTTTTCTACTACGTTTGTGAATCATAAGTAAATTCTTGAGAAAGGTGTTATCGGTCAGATAAACCTTTTTCTCAAATTGACCGAGTTGAAGCCCAAAGAACGACCACCTGTTTCAGGTCATGGAGAAGGCCTGGGATATGGACGCAGTGCGCTTCCTGCGTAGCGCAGCCCACTGGAAATCACGCATGATTCTTGGGTTTGTGGTCCCATAATCCCTACCTACTGGAGCTTATAAAGGTATATTTGATACAGGTGTACCTGGCCGAATGGGACGAGTTGTCGAATGAGCGACTTCAAGCCCGTCTGGACGCTGTCCGGTCTCTGTTGGGCGCTGAACACCGACGTCGCCAATCCGTTGAAGGTGGCCGGGAGTGGTGAGTGAGCTTCACGTCTACATAGAATTTCAGAATTTTTCAAATGTTCACGTAAGGTGGAGAAAAATCGATTATTTTGTTATCTACTATAATTAAAAAGTGAAAAATAAAGAATAAGTAAGTTAATTAAGTTAGTTAAAACAAGTAATAAGTTTAAAGACGTCAAGGAGATATTATTAAGGATCCAGCAACGCTCTGCGCCTGCTGTTAAACGTTGAAACCTACGAACGAATTGATGCCTGCACGTCACACTTCAAGACCCGATCCATTCCAGGAATTAAAATTCTTATTTATAATCAGGTGAGAGCAGATTATTTGAAGGTGATAAATATGATTCGATAAAGAATAAGTTGAAAGCCGAAAACTATTCAAACAAAAAGGAAAACCAAGGAGGCAAAGAGTTCGAATAGTAGCAGAGTTAAATTAATCTCATTGAACCATTTGATAATACTATTGCACTCTACAATTTGAAGCAAAATAACAGCTCTAATGGATCGAGATATTTCATCTTCCCTTTATTCAAGTGCATTTGATTCCACTTTACCTTCTCACTCGGGAAAAAAAGGTTGGCAACTCCAAAAGACAGGAACAGAATACGACATTGAAACCCAACACTAGGAGGGATAAATGGAAAAGAATGAATAAATTTTTCAATAAATAGAACGGATGAACATCAAAAGATAAAAGTGCGACATTCAGACACGTGTTCCTCTAACGACAAGCAACGGCGTGAATATACCGAGCGGTTACTCAATGGATGTCAGATTTCGAATGCAACATGTGAGTTTTTCCCGAACTCTCCGGAATTTCATTTTAGCCTTAAAATAATACAAAATTACTCAAAACTAAAATGGAACTGAAATTGGTTGTTTTTTTTTTGTCCTGGTTAGCTAGGATCTTTCCCTCTTAGGCATTGGTGAATGATACATTTTTTGGACGGTGCTCTCCTGCGCTTATTTTTTGAACCACCCATTACTCCCATACTTCTATCCATTCAGAGGTGCGTACTATATTTAATAAAATAAAAATTGTTGGGATCACCAGAATTCAACTATTTTAACTATTAAAAATTATTAGATTCGAATTAAGAAAAATTTCATTGATGAAATACCTGAAAGGTAGAAAGCGATTCGATGATGCGTTCTTCCATATACAGTTTCACTGATATTTTCTACTGGGAAAAATAAACGTAATGTGGTTGTTGACCCAATTACAGTGAATATTTTCCCTATTCATTCTAGGAGCTCAATACTACATTGCAACATGAAATTTGTGCTGCTCTCTCTTAACTGCTCTGCACTATTCCGGACCCGGGGTTGGGAGCGAGCTTCTTTCTATTTTATAGAAATGATGCGGTCGCACTTCACTGGCTGTTATTTATTTATTTATTTATTTATTTATTTATTTATTTATTTATTTATTTATTTTTTGATTTCGAGTGCACCAAAGTGCATACAACTCAGAAAACAAAAAGAGAACCTTGGTAGAAATAGTGACATCAAGTTGTGGATAGAAAACGAAATAAAAACCTAAACGAAAACTATGTACAGTACCGGATGTGCCGCAACGATAAAAAGACGCCAACGGCGCTTTCTTTCGCAGGAGCCGCCGTTTCTCTATATGTTCTTTAAAGTTGGTTAATTCGTAAAGAATGAATTTGTTTTTGTTCTCAGCAGGTCAAGCTCTACCTTTTCATCAACACATTTTCCATATTTGTGGTACATGTTAACATGCGATTTTTTGACCCCTCGATTTTCGATCCCTTGCCCTTCGACTCCTCGTTTGATGAGTAATCGCTCTACGAGGCTCCACCTTCGGCCGGACTACCACGCGGGGACTCGCGTTGGGTATACGGTATAAATGAATTGAGATAGACTTTGTTCGGGTCACCAGGCGTGGACCCCAAAAGCGGCACCTTTCGGCGCATAACAGCGCCGCTGCCGTCGCTCTGTCGTATCGGCACGTCCGGTACTGTAATTATGCTAGCAAAGCCGGAACTCAAACAAAGGTAAGAGCAGCGCAAGTTGTACATCCATTAATTCAACTACCGGTGTTACTTTTGATATCTCACTTATTCGCTATCTCGTCAACGAAACTTTAAGTAAATAAGTAAATAAATAAATAAATAAACAGATCTAGGGATCTAACTTAATTCGCTTGACGCACTAGTTGTTTAGCTTTTCGGCCTCATTTCTTTTTCAGCACAATCGTCTACCAGGGAAGCACTGCATCACCGAGACCAAGGAACAACGAGAAGCCATCCATCAATTCAATTCGTCGTTGAACATGCGAACCTGTGCGATTCGACAAACTCTAAAGGCAATCGAAGACGAATGCGAGTGTTCGATCGCCAGAGCATTCACCGACGAGCCATTCGGTGCGTTCAACAACAAATTCTTGCCCTTGGACTACTTTTATCCTCGGTAAATCCATAGAAGAAATCTATTCGTTTTAGAGAGACGCAGTTGGAGCTCGAATGGTGTGCGAAACGGTGGAGGTGATGCTTTTCGAGCACCACCTGTGCTTTTTTGATCTGTAGTTGACCCAAGTTTTGATTTGAAGCGGAAGTGCTCGGGGCAGAACAACCTAGGTCTGTTTAGAACGAGCATTCAATTTTGGGCAGCATAGAGTGTGGCGGAAGGGTAGCATTGGATCTATCAAATCTTGCACTCGTAAATTCGTCGTAAATTCTCGTGAATTTTCGTAAAATATCGTAAATTCAATTTACCAACAGTGATAGCTTATCATCTAAGAAGAAACGTGATCATTGACAAATACTGATAACGACACCTTTCGCTCGTCAAACCTTTGGTGAGTACAGCTCACAAACTACGATAAGGTGGTTTGTATTGGCAGATATCAGTCAACTGGCCATCAAAACCGAAGAGGGTTTCACACTGAGCCTTTTTGGAAGCTCCCCTTGTAGTGATGCATCTGGAACTAGTGATTCTATTCTTTCTCCCACTCTCCCGTGGCCTATAAAATTTATCAGTAACGGTCTGGGCGTTGATCAGTCCCCTCAGGGCGTGTTCTATTCACAATCATAGATGCATGGTGAACGCGTATTAGCCTGTACAATGATTTGTGGCAGCGGCTGCACCATGTCAGCGTCTGTACGTTCCCAAACAAGTCTGGTACCAATTCTCTCAACCCGGGGGATAAAGGCTTGGTTAGACCTGTCGAAGATCGATCGCTCGACCATTTGGGTGTCGGCACCACCTGCTTCCCCTACACCATGGAACTTGAATAAATTGAACAAAAATTGCAGGCATTCGGAAAGGTTGCAATGTGGACGACTACTTCGGATGTGTTCGAAGTGTCATCGAAAAAACGGCCGCAAAAGAGACCACCGGAGATTGTCTGCCGGCCTGTGAAAGTGTCGAATACATTGCGTGGCAGGTCAGTCAGCTGTGCTAATGAATAGTCGGAAGGATATATAAAACATTTATAATAACAAATAAAACGAAGAACAAAAAGCATGCAGCAAAAGACGGAGAGGAACTGATGAAATACATGACTGGGAGTACGGTAACGGGGAATCGCGGCTGGACCCTAGGATTGGTTCCAAATGGTCAGAGCATTGACGCAGATCATTACTGCGCTTATCTTGACAAGATGTATTTCATTTATTACACGGATCAACACCGTGTGTATGAATAAAAAACATCCTATAATCAACAATCAAAACATAAGTAACACTTAGTAATTTTGACTACTATAATAGTAACACCTTCGATTTTAACAACTAATAGTAATCAAACCAACTAAACAGCATAGAACATATCAAATTTGTAATTTTTACGTAATCAAGTGCCGGTCGATTTGTAAATAGTCAGATCCCGCTCTAATACACCGCGTCCAGAAAACATAGGGACACCCCACAATTTCTTGATTCAAGGAACTGCTTGATACTATTGGATTCCAAACCTATGTTAGCAAATTCAGCACGGCAAAAAACATGGGACCAAGCGATTTGAGCTTCTGGTTTGAACGGTGAAGGTTTTGAGGACGATTTTTGCAATGAGTGTGACGGAACCACTGTCCAGAAATGATAGGGACACCTACAAAGAAGAGCCGGTTGAATGGGTAAATGGATGAAAACTAATTTTTTGAACAATATTCATTTCAACAGATTGTTTCGTGTTAGTATAGACCATAGAACGTTGTGCTCAATAAAATAACAAAGCCAAATTAAGGCTCTTGAAGAAATAAGGCCTAGTGTCGCGGAATTTCGCCTGCGGTGGAAACCTCGAGAATGATTATCGGCGTTTCATGATAGATTATGAAACGAAGAGTTTTCCCGGAGGTTATACGTCTTCCTCTGATCTAAAACAAGCAAACGCTGGCCAAATACTATCTGATGTACAGCCTAACTGGAGCAAGTAAGCAAGAGCCTACCATGAAAAAACTCAATAAATTTATCAGCTATTGTATGAAACGTTACGGAAACGTTCCTTATATAAATTTTAAGTCCACTTCACGTTAAGAAGACGCGTACAAGGAGAGCAGTTTTGAATTTCTCTAGAAAAACAAAACCCTTTCTTGGATTAAGGCACGCTAAACATTCACTTGGTTCCTAGGCTAATCATTCTAAAATTAAATTGATTTTTATCGATGCGAAGCTACTTTCCTGGAGCTGTTCAGATGGTATACAGTAACACAACACGGTTTAGTCGAGAAGAACTAGTTTTTACGAAGGAGGGGCTCGAGGTGCTGTGCAGCCTTAATGTAGGTGGCAGTTTTACTCTGAATAAAAAACCTTGATTGATTTTAGTTCAGCAAATTCGAACTGATTGGAGTACCAACAGGTACTAGCAACTTATCTGTTGCCGTTCCTAGAGGATAGGCATAGGCACAGCTTGTTTATCCAACAGGAACTTGGCCCGCATCATGAGATCAGGTTGACCCCAGGCTCTTTAAGTACTCGTTTTGTCGACACTCTCGAATGAACAGCGAGTTCTTTTGAGACAGTTCTGATGAAAAATCTTTGCGAACACCTTTATTGGAGGAATGACGCGATTAATAGGATGTACTCTTGCGTTGAAGAGCTCAAGACAGCGATCCATCGGTCTACGACGACTTAATTAATAAAATTCTCCAAAACTCTGTCGCGTTAATCCCAACTCCCTTTGATTACGTTACACTGAATAGTGAAGCATACACCAATTACTAATTTCAGTGGCCTAATTAGTATCTGGTTCGTAAAGCTGTTTTTTCTCGGGTGTCCCTATCATTTCTGGACAGTGATTCCGTCGCACTCATTGCAAAAATCGTCCTCAAAACCTTCACCGTTCGAACCAAGAAGCTCAAATCGCTTAGTCCCATGTTTTTTGCCGTGCTGAATTTGCTAACATAGATTTGGAATCGAATAGTATCAAGCAAATCCTAGAAACAGGTTTGTTAGTAGGATAGTTTTCTGACGCCAAATGGTCAGATTACGTCGAGCGCGAGCAAGCACCACTGAAGTGGCACCCCTTCCATTAGGAGTTGGTCTATGCTGCCAAGCCGGTCAGAATAAAGTCAAATTTCCGTGACAAGATGTATGCCCAGGCTCTTTCATGAACTCAGAAATGTCCATCTTTGGTCAAATTTTGGCCTTATGAGGAGAAGCGTACGCCTTCAGCAGGACAACGTGAAACCACCCGTCGTGAAAAATTCAATAAAAAAATCAAAAGTCTGAAGAGAATTAAACTACTACTTCCACATCCAGCTTATAGTGCGGATTTCGCCCCATCCTACTGTCACATTTTCCGCTCCATGGCTCACTTCCTTAGTGGATACCGCATTAACAATTTGGAGTAATAAATGTGTGGAAAAGGGATGTCGTCAGTTTTCCGCCTCTAATTGTAAGAACAAAGAGTGGTATCGTCGCGGATGATAGATGGATCCGATCCATAGATTCTAATGGTCTATACTTTGAAGCTTAGTAATCTGTCGTTTATTGTGAGATTTAGTTTGAAGTTTCAATAAAAGAGCCAGTAATCTATATCTTTATTGTTGAAAAATTTAGTTTGACGTATGAATAATAAAGCGACAGGACTTTTGCTTCAATCTAATAGTTTGCGGGAAGTTAGAAGAGCACATTTGATAGAAATGAGATTTGCTCCAATTTTCACGACCACGGTCATTTCTTTTCTCTCTAGGATATGAACGTCCTCCCGCAGCATCTGATGCCAGCGCTAATCGAGGGCCACGAAGAAGACGACGAAGAAGACGTAGAACAGGACGACATCGAAGAGGACGTAAGCCGACTAGCCGATCGGCTGACCTCCGTGAACCCTATTTCCTTTTTTGCAGAAATATCTTGAGATTACGAATCGAACCGACGAAAAGTTTTACCAGTGCGAAGAAGATGCGTATCTGGATCCTGTGCAGGTAATTTGTCGTCAGGAATACGGTCGGGATTCCAAACATTAATTTTTTCAGGTTCCTTACATTAAACGAAATGCACATCGAGCATACGAGAAGCAGGCACGACATCAGGAGGACATCTTCTTGAGAACGAAACGACGGATAGTTAGACTGAGGGCGTCTGTGAAAAGGTTGGTGGAATCGATCCAGATCACTATTGCATTATAATTTTATCATATGACACGATTGATGTATACTATTTCCGCTTACAACGAGTTCAGGGGAGGTCAAGTCTATATATTAAGAAAAACCATAATTGAGACCACAAAGTGAGGTAGAGAGTGTATGAAGATCTTTTCCCATATCTGCAGACCTCAAGAAGAAGCGATCAACAAGAAATTACGGTAATTGTGGGTATCTCCACACATTTCTGGTTCATCTCGCTGAAGACCCTAAAGACAATGTCACGTTAATGACAATTGGGCACTAGTGTTTGGTGAACCTAGCATCTCTTTTCTTTTCTTTTCTTTTTTTTTATTTATCTACTCAACCGTGGTACTCTATATCTACAGCCGTTAGCATAGTTTATACCTGTCTGCCTAGAATATGTAATAGCCCTTCTATTATGATTGAGTGATTTATGAAGTTAAGTGTTGAGATTAAGCGGTGTTTAGTATTATTATGTGTGTTCTTAGTCCTAAGGTGTTCGTTTTCTTTTTCTACATATTTGCTGTATAGTGTAGTCCTTTTCTTCTTTTCGTTCCTTTAGTGTCGTTACTAATTTGGTTGTATCTACATCCATGTGGATGTAAGGATAAATAAGTCAAAAGGAAACGCAGCAACAAGTAGTGACAATAGTGGTGCAACTATGGACTTCAAAACAACTTTGAAGTATGGCTGTCGGTATTTTTGGAGAATTATTATGTGATATGATATTTTGATTTTTAAATTGATTTTGAATTGATAGTTTCATTGCTTCGCGACTTCGCAACGAATGGATATAATTTTGTTTTTTTGCTAACACGTCTTTGCATGGCGCAGAAGATGAATAGATAAATAAATACAGTGCCGGACGTGCGGCAACGATAAGGTGGGACCAGCGGCACTTTCTTGCGCAGAGAGCGCCGTTTTTATATTTTCTTCGAAAATAGTTTATTCGTAAACGAACGTTAACAAGCAATTTCTTCGTCACTTCGAATTTCGGTCATTTGACCCTTGACGAGGCTCCGCCTTTGGCCGGGCTACCATGCAGGGACCCCCGTTGGGCATGCGGCGAAATTGAAGTGTGGTGGACTCTGTCCGGGTCACCACGCGCGGACCCCAAAAACGGCATCTTTCGGCGCACAAAAGCGCCGCTGTCGCCGTTCTATCGTTGCGGCACTTCCGGTACCGTAATTCTTCCAGAATAGAACCCTACTGCTTCGTTTCTCATACCCAAATAGATACCATTTTCCAACAACAACTCTGACTTTTACTTTTAACAAGTTTTACTCTTCCCTGATCAGCATGAATAAGCGACTCTTTGAATCTCTCTCTTCCAGCGTTTCGGAGCACAAATGGGGCTGGCATGAGGACGATTTCGTCGGCATTTTCGAAAGGCTCTCGGCTAACGCGACCTGTTTCGGCGAGCTCAGGTATCCCTAAGAAGCTTTATCTCTACCAACTACCAACCGTGAACATGACTCTCGTCTTGTTTTCAGTTCTCGACATAAAGCCATCGCTACAACTCTTGACAATCGTCCGCCTCCGAGTGAGGAGCGGCGCGCGGATGAGATCTTCTTTGTAAGAATAGCCATAATTTATATATTTATTTATATGGGAATATTTTCATGATCAATTAAAGCTCATCGATCCGGATCTGCATCGTCTTCATCCGAAAAAGTTCAAAAGTATCGCCGACGTGAAGAGAGTTTATGGCGACCGGGTGGACCCAGCTTTGAAAAAGCTGCAGAACGTCAGGGAGACGGTAGATTTCAAATTCAGTTCCGGTTTTATTTCCAACAGACAGTTTCTTAACATCAGAAAACCTAATTTTTTAATGAAACGTCTTATCTATTATTCATTTAGACACATTTCCCTTTTTCCCCTTTCTTTTGTTTTAATCCGTATACAGATCGTCTTCATATTTTTCACATTGAAGCGGATGGACACAGCGATAGTATTTTGAAATTATTTAAAAAATTCCACTTGATTACCATCCTACGAAGGTGCAGCAAAAATTCTGACAATTTTTCAATGTCAATCCACGTTTATTTGACGGCTAGAACTTACAATCCCATAACCCTCTTCCTATAAAACGATATTCAGAAAGGCCTTTACATCAACACGTCTGAGAAGAGATCAATTTTGCTTCTTCAGATTGAGAAGATGTGGAGACTGTACACTCCTTCCTACTTGAGCGGAATCAAAGCCGATCTGAGCAGAATGGATCGAATAGTGCAGATGACGGCGCAGGTATGCACGTTCAAAACCGATTTTTAAAAGATAGAAATCACTTATTATCGTTGAGAAATTGTCGCCCTCACCCTAGTGGCGGCTGAGCGGGCATCTTCTGCCAAGACTAAAATAGAGTCTAATTAGGATTTCAACGATAGACATTATCAATAATAATATCGAAAAATATTGTAGGATCTAAGAAACCCAACCCAGTCACGGGACTCCACTATTTGTTTGCAGTATGAAAACGGACGACTACAGAGAAGAGCGTGGGCCGAGAAAATGCAGTCAAGGCGGATGCGTCACTTCTTCGAAGACGAGTTTGTCGAGGTAAAATGAACTAAATCTCTTCAAATTGTTCAGATAATCCCTAAATCCCTTCTTTTCGCCGAAAAAGTCTTTAGAGCGATTGACGACATTCACGAGAATCTTCTGATAGTTCACAGATAGAACGTATAACAAGTAAGGCCTTTATCATAAGCACTAGTTTCTCGAAATAACTTTCGCCCTATCGGGTTGTCTCTCGGCCTTGGAATTTGCGGTGAAGCAGTAAAAAAATAAATAGCGGCGCTTAGCAGTGTAGATCAAAGGTCAAGAACTTACGGACCACCTTTTCAAGCCTCTGACGACGATTGAAGGATAGTAACCTCGTTCGGTACAGCAGCAAACAACAGGGGTTAATCATAGTTTACTGAAGTTTAGTTGTCTCCGTAATGCATAATTATTATATATTCGCTCCAAAAAAGAAGACGACACATGATAATAAATCTTCAGGGCTGGTATCATCCGATCATTCTCGATCTCGAAAATTCCCTCTACAAGGTAATTCACGAATTGGAGAAAGACTACTGGCCAAAGTTCAGCAAGTACATGGAGGACGGATCAGCTGTTAAGGTGAGCAACAGATCGGTTTCAGTTCAATCTCCACCACTGTTTTTCGCTATTTTATTTTTTTTTGCATCATCTATAATTTGAGGTGCACGTGGTATATGTAGTGGTAAGAGGCGCTACTGCGCACACTCACGGTCGAGCGATCGATCCCACTCGGGCTAACCAAACCTTCCAACACTCTTGGGTCCAGGCTTTCCTAGGAAAGTAAAGACGCTGACTTAGTGTGGCGAATGGGACACGCAAGTCATTTTATAGGCCAAATACGCATTCTCCTCGCCTCTATCTACGCCTCCATTTAGAATGGAAGACAGGTGCGCGGCGCGTCGTTAGGAGACTGACCAATGCCAGCACCTTTTCACACCTTTTACCACCCTAATGAATAAAAATGAATAAATAAAAAATTGTTTAGACGGCTGCATTCCTATTCTTCGAAGACAATTCGTTGGAACATCAGAGAAAATTGGAGAAGTTCATCAACGAAATGTACGGCTGTACCGTAGGAGAGGTGAAAACGGTCGCCGGAGTGATGCTGAAGGACTTCAAGCGAATCTATCGTGAACTTCAGGTACCACAAAAAGCTCCACTTTCTTATTCATTCGATACGCGCTTAGGCGTGCTATTTGTGGAAGTTTAGTGGGGCATATAAACAGGAAAGCACTAAATAACACAAACTATAAAAAACAAAACTCTGGTGATTAGTAGGAAACTAAAACGATGAACATAACAGAAATCTTGTTAGTAACATCATCTGAGATAAGTACCTTCAATGTAAGGCCATAGCAGATTTTCCACTTGGAAATGAGCTAGAATTCCAAACAAGAAGTGATTACCATGCGGTAATGCGGTTAGAAGTATGTACCAGAAAATATTCTTATTTTACAAGAAGAGAAAAGGGAATGAGACAAGAAGAGTTGAAGAAAATGCAGAAGTAAGACTTTCGTAAGTTCGGTCACTTTTTGTAACCTAAAGGAAGAGAATCTAGGAGTTTCCCTTTCGTGTTCTTCATTTTTCCTTTAGCCTTCAGGAACTGTCATGTGCTTCATGATTTGCTCTTTCAAGAATTTTCTAAATGAGCAATTTTATGTCTTGTAAAAGTTTACTATTCGCGAAAAAATTCTGATCTTCAGTTATGTTTCAGGCATCCTATTCGAATCTATTCAACAAAGAACTACCAGAATATCTGGAGAATTTCGAATTTGGAACGAAATTCGTCAGGTATGTCTACTTTTCATGATAGTAAAAATATTGATTTTCCATGTAAATGTGTGGACTTCCAGAGAAAACTTCGCTATGGTCAATGTTTTCCTGCAACAAATGCATTTGGAATATTGGCGCCAGAACAAGACCTACGGTTTCTGGAGTCTTGCCTGTATGTGGTACTACCTTCCAAAGTTGATTAAGTTTATCAATCAGAATCAGATCAAAATTTCGTTTTTTGGAATCTTTGAGATATTTTTCTAGAAATTTTTAGTATTTTTCATGGATTTCAGGGGTTTTATTGAACTCTCAAAACTTGTTCAGCATGGAGAGCATCAAGCAAAACAATGCATTTCTTTGACGAGAGTGCTTGTTACTGAAAACCCCTCAGGCGTTGTCTAGTAAAAGTTTTTTTCCTTGAAGGCAAAGGTAGATGACGTTACCCAAGTCAAAAATTAACCTAGCTCTCAGAGTGCTCATATTTATATTTAAGAGATGTCGCAGGGTAAAGGTGAAGGTCAAGTGGACGGCGGCGTTAATCGGTCTCCTAGGTATGTATGTATGTATTATTTGCGCCATGCATTCGCCTTCCACTCAGGATCGCAGAGGCGTTGTGAGTACGTATTAGGCTCCTACAATAACTTGGAGTGGTCAGCCGCTATACCAAGTCAGTGCTTTCACCTTCCTAGATGAGTATGATACCGATTCACCGGACCCCTGAGGGATGGAACGTGTTCGGCCCGAGTTAGAATCGATCACCCGTGCGTGTTGGTGGAAGTAGCGCCTCTTGCCACTACACCATTGACTCCTCTAACGACGAATTTTTCAGGTGATATTGGTGGAGCTCTTGGACTGTTCCTTGGAGCAAGCATGCTGACCATTATTGAATTGGTGTACATCTGTTATAGATATCAGATATGCGGAAAAGTCTACAAAAAGACCGACGCTCATGTGACAAAATGGTAAGCTGTCCGGAACTGTTGCTTGCCTATTTGTGGGGTTAAACTTTACCCAACCAAAGGGCTATCCAACCTTGACCTTATCGCTACGTTCTCACGTATTTATGGTTATCTCCATTGCTTTATTTTCATTACTTTTACTTTAAATTCAGCTGGGAGACCGGTCGTGAGCACCTGCAGCCTTGTATCAATTGCTGTGAGCCGATGTCTGCAAAGTCCAGTTATATAAGCTCGGGTGCGGCCGAATTTGAGGACCCGTTCGAGGAAAGGTATCAGTTACCCGATCACACCCCAAAGTTGAGTAAGCGTTACCTGACTACTATTTCAGACAGAAATCCTCCTGGCTGAATCCGTTCGAAGGGCCGTCGCCGATACATTCATCACCAAGAACACCGGACGAAAATCTGGACGAGTTTTTGGACGCTGACGATGGGTATCCGCCAAGATATGAGGATGCGCTGGGTAAGGGAGCAGACATACCCAAAGAGACAGAAGTTCCTCCAGCAAAGATTTCTGCAAAAATGCAGGCCAGGACCATCAAGATAACGCACTATTCCACTGGTTGAGGAGAGGGTCCGGTTAGGTAGTTCGGCAGATAACCATCTTCAGCTCCAATATGGTCCTGGAGTATGAGGCTCGAATCCCGCCTGAGCCGCGCTTTTGCAAGTGCCTCAAGCGGGCATGAGCTTAAGCTGGAATAGCAGATTATTGGGAAAGTCACGCCTAATAAATAGCACGGCTAACAACTTTGCAGGGCCGAAGATTCAAAGAAATATGATAGAAATATATGTAATTGCTGCCGGTGATATTTAAGGGAAACTTGAGCGGTCAAAATGCAAAGAGAGTTTTCCTCGTTATTTTCGTTTTTCTATGTTTTCCGGAAGCAAAAGAAGTTCCACCGAGGGAGAAAAAAGAAAGAGAAAAAGACGAGTAGAGTATGAAGGAGGATATTTAAAGCTTTGATCTTCAGGTATGAGCACTACAACAACACCAACAACAAGACAAGGCCAGTCTCGCAGCCCCTTGGGATCTAGGTATTGACCACGCGTCCATATTTCCTTTAAATTTTTTTCTCCGAATTTCTCTTTCTTTATTTTTCCTTCAATTTTTTTCAATCCAGGCTGTCGGAAATTCCCGAAGAAGACAGCGGCTTGGAGTCGGATATCGGTGATCGACCAAAGGCACGTAGCCAACAGAGACTTCCGCCTCCACCGCCGCAAAAGATGATTCCAGAAGAGGCCGAATATCTGAATCCTCCACTGTCGCTGCTTCGTCGAGTATCTTCTAAAGAGAGGCGATCCAGTTCCAATGTTCCGCTACTCGAGGTGAAACCCTTTTTCGAATAGATTCAATAGAAGTCGCAAAAAGGGAATTTGTGATCACGGAGGAGTCAGGTGTTCTCCAGCCACCCATCTATTCAACTATAGGAGCCCTTGATCAAGCGAACCGAGCTGTATGCACTTACAGTATCGGAAGTGCCGCTGCGATAAAACGGCGCCAGCAGCGTTTTCTTGCGCAGAAACCGCCGTTTTCCTATATTCTCTTTAAAATTGGTTTATTCGTGGAAATGAATTTGTTTTTGATCTTAGTAGGTCGAGCTCTATCTTTTTTATACAAATTTTCATATTTGTGGAGCTTGTTAACAAACGATTTTTAGACCCCTCGATTTTCGGTCGTTTGCCCCTGTCATGATTGTCCCGATAGGCGTGAGAGTTTGATATAATTTGACTGACAAACATAAAAACACAACCATTCGTTAACACCAAAGTAAGGAAGGCTAGCTCCATCAGAGCTCGGAGCCGGACGTGGTCTTATCAGGTGGCAACGATACCTTGACACTACATTGATTCCTTGACTAGCGACTCGACAAGGCTCCGCTTATGCCGGGCTACCACGCGGAGACCCCGTTCCACATGCGCCTAAATGAATTGAGGTGGACTGTGTCCGGGTCACCACGCGTGACCCGAAAAACGGCACCTTTCGGTACATAAAAGCGCCGCTGCGGCCGTTCTGTCGTTGCGGCACGTACGGTACTGTACTTATCCGCTCCAAAGTCTATTCCTAGAAATAGCGGTAGAAAAAATGAAGTCGATATATCTTTATTACAGCACCGGGCGTGTCCCGGCAGACGTGAGAGTTTGAATCTAATTTATTATAATTCAACTGACGAGCATAAAAACACAACCATTCGTTAACGCTACAGTAAGAAAGGCTAGCTCCATCTGAGCTCGGGGCTGGACGTGGTCTTCTCAGGTGGCAACGATACCGTGACACCCCATCGTTTCCTTCACTAGCGACTCCACGAGGCTTTGCTTATGCCGGGCTACCACACGGGGACCCCGTTGGGCATGCGCTCAAATGAATTGAGGTAGACTCTGTCCGGGTGACCACGCGTGACCCAAAAAACGGCACCTTTCGGCGCATAAAAGCGCCGCTGCCGCCGTTCTATCGTTGCAGCACGTCCACTACTGTACTTACCCGTCCACAGAGTCCATTCCTAGAAATAACGGTAGAAAGGATGAAGTCGATAGATCTTCTTTACATCAACAGTACCGGGCGCTTCTCGATGGTAAAATGGCGAAGGTGGGGTTTTTTGTGCCGAAGTCGCCATTTTCTAAGAACTTTTTAGATTTGATTCACTCACAAAAGCGAAGTATATAATTGAGCTCAGGCGCTCAAGCTCTAACATTTCGTACATAATTGTCACAAATTCATCGAACCTATTTCTAAACGATTTTCTGACCTGCGCTGGTTGCCCATTTTTTTGCTCTAATAGCGGCTCATCGCTCGAAGAGACTCCACTCGGGTGATCACGCACGGACCCAAAAGCTGTGCTTCAAGGTACAAAAAGGCCCCGTTTCCGTATTTTTAACGCGGTACGTCCGGTAGTGTAATTCAATGCACCTAAACGATCTTCCGATATATGCTACATATTTCTTATTTATTATTTATTTCTCATTTTCTTATCTTTCTTATTTACGTATTCAATCCCTGATCGTAGTCCTCCTCCTGTCTACCTACAAGAAGGTGAAAACTAGACGCTCCCAATGTAGTCGCTGCTTCCATTCGGAAAGAGATAGGGGAAGCAACAGAAGAAATGCGAAACAAGATAAAATGAAAGAATAGAAGAGGAAGAAAGCCATGAAAACAGTTGAAAGGCTATGTTAGTCGTTCTTTCCTTCTTCCTTTTCTCCAGTCGAAGTGAATAACATCAATATAAATATGATTTTTTTTGAACTTACTTTGGTTTTCTGAAGTTGCTGCACCGTTTCGCAGCGGGGTAAGTTTTACACAGGACAAGGGAGCTTCTTTAGAAACTGAGGAGGATATCATTTTTACGCTCACCTTCCTACGAAGAGTAAAAGGGCCAACCCGAGCCATTCCCTTGGTTGTTTGCGCAGGTTTTTCCGTTCAGTAATGCAGTCGTGAGCCTATTTTATGCGAAGTTGACCTTTTCCTATTTCAATCATAAATTTCACCGTTTTAATTTTCACTCTTCAGTGAAATGGGCGGGCTGTTTCTCCAATATACTCCTCTCCACAGCTATTGCATTTTATCAGGTAAACAACTCCACATACCATGCAATCTCCTTCTTTACCAGAGGGACAGATTAAGCAATTAGGAGTGATACAGACCCGGTCGTACAGCCGATTTCGAACAAGGCGATTTTTAAGGTTGGTAGGGGGGATGTCTAGCCCAACATGAAAGCGATGGCTAAAGTGAATTGGCCCAATCAAAGTATCTGCCTGACCATTTGAAGATATTACAACTTAGGCATTCCTTAATTAGCGACATTATCTGACCCAAAGACCGAACGTTCGATGTTGGGCTCATGTTTATCAAGGAGTTCATAGACTGCCTCGAGTGCCGAGTCGTTGCTGACATTTGTATATAGAGACGTGACATCGAATGACTCCATGACGCAGTCCCGATTCACTTGAGCTTGCCGCAGGCGATCAAGAAATGCTTGGGTGTTGGTGAGGTGGGCTGGAATAAAACGTAAGAGCTGCCCGATAATTTTGCTTAAGAACCATCCAATCGTGTCTGTAGGACCTCCCACACAGCTGATAATGGGTCTAACCTTTACCTTTTCAGCGTAATGGTGCATAAATTGTCTGTGGTACCTAATTTATGGGTTTTGATGAGTAGGTACAATACAGGACAGGATGGGGTCTCCAACTTGAGACGGGTTATGAGCGCGCTCTCAAGACTCGCTGTTTTGCTGATTCTAACCCATTCCCTGTTTAGCCTGCGGTATTGAGCCTGGAATGCCTTAAAGGTGGAAGGGCGGTACACGGAGGTATCCTGCAGATGGTGCTCGGTTATGGCAATCCCTTCGTTGTTTACCCAGGTTTTTCTCTCCTGCAATGCGGTCCCGAGCCTGTTTCATAATTGAGTTGATCTTTTCCTATTCTAGTTATAAATTTCAGCATTTTGATTCTCACCCTTCAGGCTCGACAACAGTCACCGCTGGAAGACGAGGAAGTGTCACAGGTCAGCGACTCGCTGTCATCGGCCGCTGCTCCAAAGTTGTTCGTCAACGGCAAAGATCGACAAACAACTCTTTAATAGCCGCCAATTAATCGATACAGGTTGTGAATTTATGAATGGAATCAGAGTTGGTTTTCTCTGAAAATTGTTAGAAGTTGTTGATAAAGTGAAATTCAAGTTTCATAACCGCTTTCGCAGGATACTATTATGTATACTAGAGTATGATGTTGTAACAGTGTTCCTATGTTTATCGCAGAAATTGCATCTCAGGCGGGATTCGATCGTGCTTCTCGCGCCTAACCGGGCTTTTGCGCTAACCACTACGCCACCGAGACGTCGATTCTCCCCTCCCTCCCCCCCCCCCCACCTGCTACAATCATTGCACTTCCCTGGCACCTTCTTTAAGCCTGAAGGCTCTTCTTCCAGCGCTCATCCGCAATGACGGCTTGAGCCGGCGAGCTCGATTCAGCATTGCATCAGTTAAGCTGCAATCATTTTTAAGATTAAAGTGACATTCTAGTTTTATCACCGCTTTTTGCGAGTTACTATTATTTATAGCAGAATATGATGTTGTAACAGGGTTCCTCGGTCCATCGCAAAAATCGCATCTTAGGCGGGATCCGAACCCACATCTCGCGCCTAACCGGAGCTCGTGCTCTAACCACTGCGCCACCATATTTGATGTCCCTTTTGAGCGTGACTTTAGATCGACAAATGAAGGTAAAATAAAGGTGAAGGACTCGGCTCAACCTGTATAATGACTTGCGGGGGCCCGCTGCTACGCCAGGTCGGTGTTTCTACCTTCCCAGACAAATCTGTTACCAATTTACACGACGCCGGAGAAGATGCCTTGGTTAACCAGAGCGGGGATCAATCGCTCGACCGTGCAGGTGTCATTAGCGTCTCCTACCACTGCACCACTCGTGTTGAGTTGAATAAATGTCACACATATTTGTCCTCCTAGAAATCTTTTTCGTATTTTGATTTTCACATTAATCCAGAGGCGGAAAGTAATTGAGGGAAACCATAGCATAGAAGGTCGTAGGCAAAGTTTCCCGCCACATCCGACATTTTCACCTTTGTTTCTCCCCTTCACTACAACAGGCACCTCATGAACCTGTACACCGTTATTATGAACATAATTATCAAGTCTGACCAATTTACCCGGCCACCAACCTTACCCGACCGCGCGGGGATAGAAAGCTGGTTAACCTTGGAGAGGATCGATATCTCAACGGCTCCGATATCATTTTATTATAGCTTCTTAGGACAACAAAACCCATATACAAGATCCATCTCAATTCCATTGATTTTTTATCGCTCAAGGGGCAAGCTAGGCTACTGTACCTACAGCGATCAACATCATCCGTTGGAAATTCGGTGCCACGCTGTGTCGCCATAGATTTCATCGAAATTTGTGACGAAGTTTTCGGGATGTTTGTGCAGCTCGGCGGCGATCGCCTTCTAAACGGATTGTTGTCGCGTAATAAACGGCGTCGTTTCTCGTTTCCTTGAATAAAATCGAGCCTTCCTCGGAAAGGAGACTTTATTACGCGCCGTTCGTCGGCGGAAAAACAGGCTGGCCGGCGGTGGATTATCATAGAGCTTCGCAAAAACATATTGCTTGCCGTGGCCAGCCCTTTGTCATCTGAGGCGGTGCACGCCTCAAAAACAATCAACGTCCACTCCAACGGTCGCCTTTCTTCTCCTCGGCTTTTTTCGTTGATTTTTCTTTTGGATTTTTAAAAAGTTGACGTGATCTGCAGAAATTATAGATGTAGCTATAGCTTTAATATTTAGAATTGTTTATTGACGCCCGAGATTGATATAATGACAAATAGCGTAATAAACAAGGTAAAGATGCCGGCGTTGATCAGTCCCCTAAGGATGCGCCACGCATTCGTATTCCATTCATAATGGTAGAGGCATGGTGGATGCATATTTAGCCTGTACAATGACCTGCGGGGGCCAGCCGCTATACCACGTCAGTGTCTTTACCTTCCCAGACAAGTCTGGTATCAATTTAGACGACCCCGGAGGGAAGAAGGGCTTGATAGCCCGGGCCAGGATCGACCGCTCGACGGTGCGGGTGTCAGTAGCGCCTCTTGACCCTGTACCACGCTCTCTAGAATCAGCAGTACTCGGAAAATGCAGCTGGCTGCTGACTCAGGCCGCTGAGGAGCGGTGAAGACAGTCAAACTCCGCAAAAACTGAAACCCTAGCGAAACTATAAAAATTTAGCCACTAAAAACTTGTTCAAGCATATTCGCCCAATTTCTTAGCACGGGGATTTTCTCAAGTTCACAGAACTTTCTAAACGCAGGATTTTCCGAAACGAAGGAGATCGTAGGCTCTATGTGGTCGCTTCTATCCCAGTCCCCGTTCCCTTCGGGCTATCCTCTCTAGAATCATCATTTGCATTCACGCTAATGGCTCAAATGCAAGAGATCGAAGAAGGCCATCGGAAATTGGAATGGAAATCGGCATCGCAAAATGCGAAGGCGTGGCCACAAGACCGCAGAACTGGCCTCCTTCCGTTTAGCCGCCTCGGCTTTTCGGGTCGTTCATAACTGAATCTCAAAATAAAATATTCTCTCCCGGCGTCTTTATTTTTTATGTGAGCCCAAGGGTTACATAGATAGGAGGCGCTATCTCCACCGCACCGTCGAATGTTTAATTCTTGCCGGAGGAAGTCTTGCCTACGATCCTTCCGGATCTGATTAATTGTTACCATATTTGTCTGGGACGGTGAAGACAATAACCGCTGCGGGTCCTAGCATGCCATTGTGGAGGTACGAATTAATAAATAATAAAATAAAAAATAAATACGAATTAATTTTGCCTCTAATATTCAGAATGGAGACGAAGGCGCGTCTTCGGGGACTGATCAATGCCGATCAGTTTTACCTTTTCCTTTTTTTCATACGACGATTATAATGTTCTCGGCCTTTCTCCACATAGAATTGAAATTAAGGACTAAAGAATGAGAACGGAAATGAGTGAATGTTAGTAAAATTCCTAACGATTAATGCCGGATGGGAAGAAAATAGCGATGACGACTAAGAAGTCCGTGTTTTTGAATTAGTCAAGGTGCCGGAAAGATAATCTTTTTTATTGTTTCTCCGCGATGGGTCAAATCGCACGGGAAGTTATTGGCCAATTTTACAGAAAAACTAGAATAGTGCAGAACCTTTTCAGCTGAGGAATTTGAGCACTTGGCTTCTAGGGTCAACACAGGTGTTGCCAAGCTCTGGTTTCTTCCGATGGAGATCCCTACCATCAATCGGTTCAAGACATCATCCCCAGATTCTGCACACACAAATTCTTGGTTTGTTTTTTGTTCGTCTAATTTTCACCTTCAAAAGTTGAAGTAAGACTGAATATCTATATGGTATAATAAAAAGACTTGTCAGGGTTCCGCACTTTGGTGGGCTCTATGCCTGCCAATCGATTGCGATATTTGAGCAATTTCCAATTTCCACTGTCATTTGATAGCCGTCCCCTTGGGTGCGGCACCACCGGTCGTTCGAGCGCCATTAATGGCCACCTTGCCATTTACTTCTTTCGGGTGTAATCATGTCTACTGTTTCAGAAAACCAGACATAACTAAATATCACTGTCTAATTTGCAGTGCTGTTGTTAATTCTGTGTTGTGAGTAGTTATTTATTTTGTTACGTTTTCTAACGGTTGACTTATGCGACGGCAATGAATAAAATAATAAACATGTAATAAATAAGCTTCCGTAGAGAATCCAAGAAAAAACTTGAAAGAGCCGTGAGAAACTAGAGAAGAACTAATGCTTAGGAACTGTTTTGTCCTTTGGGCATCATGACTTTCAGGAATCATGACCAAAATGCCAGAAAATCCATATATGACTATTTCATTCCGTAAAGCTTCTCCTAGAAGTGAAAGGAATGACGATTGGTTGTTGGAGGAAGAGAAAAACATGAAAAGAGAAAAGGACGACACTAGAGAACATTGCGCTGATTCAAGTAGCTTACCCTAGCTTTGAGGTCGTGGACGCAAAAGTCCACTTAAATAGCTGCGAGCAAATCGGCTTTCCATTGAGAGTTTCTTGTTTATTTTCCTCACTTTGTTGTATGTCGTTACATTTTTTCTTTTTTCCCGCTTTCTTTTAGCTTTCCTACTGCTAACGCACAATCGCAGCACAACACGGCTATTTAGTGAGATTCGTCGAAGCGTGACCTAACACTTCTCCGGAAAGAATTCCGATTTTCTTGTTTTCTTTTCCTGTGCAAACGGAACACACACTACTCCATCCATACCTCGCGACGGTGCCCCGAAGATTTCTCCACAAAGTGGAAAGAGAAAGAGGACAACACAGTTTCACAAAATAGAGACCACAAAAAGGTCAGAATATGAGAAGCGATTGGAAAACGAATTGTCTCTAAAAATGTAGCGTAGCTACAAATTCTGTTTTCGAAACCAGATTCAACTGTCGATCATGACGAAACGACGTTCAAAAGTTTTACATAACAAGGGTCACAAACAGATCGGAATATGAGAAGCAAATGAAAAAAGTGAATCGAGCTGTTTTCATATACACGAGAAGAGAATTTTCTATAAAGAGTTGTATGAATCGGCGCAAAACACTCTCATATTTCGTTTTGAGGAAACAGCGGTCAGAAGTACTTCGATACAAAAACATATAAATAAGATAAAAATGATTTAAGATATAAGTTAGATAATAAGATATAAAAGTAAGAGTAGAGTATGAAATTGAACGCCAACACGTAAAGGCGATCGATGGATTTTCAGTATAAGAATGAACGGCTGCGTTAAATCGTCGTAATTTTTTTTTATTCCACAGCGTTTTTATCGCGATCAGTTACGGGGTACGTCTTTCATGATAGTCGCTCCGTCGTCTTTCTCCTTGGTGCTGCTCCCGCATTTGTTGAGGTGCCAGACTGCCATCTTGTCTCAGTCTTGAGCTCCTCGTGGGGTGGCCATATCGTCCTCGATCGCAGGTTCTTGAGCGCCACTTCCTTTCATGCGACCATCGATCCGTCTTGTGATCGTGACAGTTTTTCTTCATCAGCCGACCTGTCACACGGGCCTGACGCTGGTACCGACACCCTTTTCAGCTACTTCTAAGCTAGGCAAGGGTTTCTGCCTGGGACGGGATTGAACCATGATCATCGAGATCTTGAACCCAAGCTCCTAACCTCTCGGCCATCCCGCCCTCGTTAAATCGCCGTAATTGCCATCGTAAAATAACAGAGCATTCGGCGAATGTGATGGAATATAGTAACAGCTGAATGACTATTGAGTCACAGTGTGAAGAAAATAGGAATGAAAAGAACAAAGTAGTAAGAATCATCACATAAACCAGGCATAAATGGGATGAATTTGCACTATCAATCGATTAGATGCTACAACCACCCATCGCCCTGCAGTTGTTCGATTCGAAAGAGGTCAAAAAGTCCACCTCCCATACAAATAGACATTATGCACAATATGTTTTCTCTAAACTGTATTCAGCCTAATTTTAATTAAGTCTTCAGAGAATTTGACGGTGTCTTAAAGAGAAATTGGGTGGCTACTCGTTTCCTACGACACCTGAGCCTCGGAAGCAAGAATTTTTCGATAGCCGATATCGGTAAATACCGAGATCAAATCGGAGCGGAAAAGGTGATTTTTGGCTGAAATTCCGAAACGAACATCAATTCCGTAATCACGGTATGAGAAATCTGTTGCAGGAGGTTTCAGCGTGAAAAGTCCATGATTGTCTCCGGCTTGATTTATTCGAACCCCTCAGGCCTCGTCAAGCATTTTCTGGCAAAAACAGCTTACCATCCAGCAGTCTTCGTTGACGATAGATAAACCCCTTCTGATCTTTGGGATGTCGCCGAGCCGGCCAACGGATATTCTCACATGTTGGGCAGCAATGATAGGCGCGTTAACTGATGTTTGCTCAGCCTCTTCCTTGTTCTATTTGCCCAATCGACATTGTTCATCGCCCAGATATCGACCTCAAATGGAGGTCTCCTTGTTTTATGGAATTAAATGTTGAGGATATCAAGTGCTTCTTTGATTGTCACAATGAGTGTTCTTGGTATTGAGGTTTCTTTTTCTGTTCCGACATCCTTCCTAAGTGTAGTAGTTCTTTCCTTCTCTGTCGGTTTCGTTACTAATTTTGGTTGTATTGCACATCCATGTTGATGTTATGATGCATAAATAAAGAAATAAATAAAAAAGTCCAACACTGAAGAATCGTGGTTTTCACTGATATTTTGACAGCTAAAGGCTGGCCAGATCTGCGTTTGGCATTCTTCCTTCAGTAGTTACCCTGTCACATCCCTTATTCCGTGATCCGTTTCTTTTTCGAACTTCTCTAGCCTCCAGCTGCAGTTCTCATTTTTCTGTTTCCATAAATCCTTTTGTTCGCAGCTTCCACAGACTTAGGAAATCGATAAGTAAATCGAGTAGAATAGATCTCCTTCATTAACTTTGCTTCCGTTTCAGTCAGACAGAATTTGCTGGTGAAGTTTGTTCTGCAAAATTGCGGTATCGCAGAAGTGCCACTTTCGCCTTCTTCTGGCTCTTTTCCGAATCAAATTCGTAGCTTCTATCTTGCGCCTTCGCCAAGTGGCAGCGGATCAGGTCGCAGAGGCAGTAATTGTTCGGAACGGAGGAACATCACCACAAATTATTCATAGATAAAGGCATATTTTTTTCTGAACAAGATACCGACTGTATTAAAAATAGTGCCGAAAACAATTCCCTCTTTACGGAGTCGCTGTTCGGTTGAGAAACATCTGAGCAGCATGCAAGGTTCCTTTGGGGTTTGTCTCTTTTTCTCCATGTTTCTTTCTTATGCTTCTTCACTTTTTTCCACTCCAGAAGCAGAAACCAGGTTCGGACATCACTTTTTTGTCGCGCAGGATTTTTCCAAATCAAGCAAGGAAGTAATAATTAGGCATGACCTCAAATTGCTAGATAAGTACTTGAAATTACGGTGATCATACGGTACCGAATAGCCTTGTGTTCATTTTCCGGAAAAGATGCTTTGGAGCGTTCCAAAGCGGGTTTTTAATAACTTTATATTTGTACTTCATATGGTATTATTTGTGCTCAGCAGCTCGCGCTCTATCAACTGGTGTACAAAAATCGGTACAAATGCAAAATATGGGTCGGCAAAAGGGGCCACATTTTGCATTTGTACCGATCTTTAAACATCAGTCGATAGAGCTCGAGCTGTTGAACTCAAATATACATATATATTTTCAGAAATAATTGATTTTCAGCAGTGTTATTGAAAAAGCTGTTTTGGAACGCTCCGAAGCGTCTTTTCCGGGAAATGATCAAAAGACTTGTCCAGCAACGTAGTTGTGCAGGGTTTGTGTTGCAATTCTGGTAACACTTCTATGGTGCCGTTTTACTTTAATGTTTGCGTCCTGATTTTCAAAATCTCACAAATCATTCTACCGCTGCTGCATCGATGACAAATTGTCCAATTACTTCCAGCGATCCTGCCATTCCGATAGAATGAACGACGCTATTCCAATTTTGTGACAGATGTCCTTCTTCCGCAGCTTGTCACAGCCTTCGTTCAATCATCCAGCCCTCTACATTTCAATTTTGATGACGGATGTTTCCTCAGCGCCTCCATATTTCATCGCTATCCATAGATTTATTGCCAGTACCCTTGACAAAGCTGTACCTATGCATCTATTCAACCAAAATGGTAGTTCATCGCAGGTCTAAGGTTTTGGTAAAATGTAAAATGATCGTTGTTGATCGTTTCGATTTTGCTGTGACAAGCTACGGAAGAAGGACATCTGTCACAAAACAAGAATTGCGTCATTCGTTCTATCGGAATGGCAGGATCACTGGAAGTAATAGGGCAATTTGTCATCGATACAGCAGCGGTAGAATGTTTTTGTGAAATTTTGAAAATTTGAAAATCAAAACCCAAACATCAAAGTAAAACGGCACCATAGAAGTGTTACCAGAATTGCAACACAAACCCAGCAAAATCATATTCAACATCATTTCAAATACTTATCCAGGAATTTGAGGTCATGCCTAAGATACGCGCCATGCATCTCTCTTCCGCCCAGAATCGTCGAGGCGTGGTTTGGTAGCAATCGTCAAATTTATTTATTTATTTATTTATTTATTTATTTATTTATTTATTTATTTATTTATTTATTTATTTACTTATTTATTTATTTATTGGGACATGTGATATAACCTGATTTTGCATCCACATGTTTGAATCACATGTAAGACGATCATTGTGACAGTATCACGATCGCACCGAAGAACAAACCATCCTTAGAGTTCAGCGAGAGATAAAAAATATATAATACAATACGGAATCACTAGTTAATGATAAAACAGTTCAAACTAAGCGGCAAAATAAGGTCATACTAGCTCCGCCGCACTGGAAAGCAAGGTAAAATGAAAACAACAAAACGCTTAAAAGAGACCTATAAATTCATTGGCATTTACCTAAATTCCGTTTGAAAGCCCATAAATTAGCGGGAATGGGAAATCGTTCGCTAAACTTCACATAAATGTCTCCTCTGATCACAGAAATCGGTGAAAAAATAAGTCACTGGAACCGGTTCGACTAGGCATTTGTATTTTCTCCACTGGCTCTATTTGTGACTGTCGCCACTTTCTGTCTCCGGAGCTAGTCTCGTCGCTGTTCTCTCATGGTTACTTTAGTTTCGGGCCGCCACTTTTCGCATGCCACCATTCAGGAAAGTCACCAGCGTTCAATTCTAATGCAATTTCTCTATTTAGTCAGCCTGATGCTCGAATTTTCTTGCGTCAAATGGCACGTCTGGTTTGATATTATTATAGGAATGACGTCCGTGATCCACGAATGTTTTTCGGCAGGTTATATTTGATTTCTATACTGTTTGAGTCGAGCTGGGCAAACATATTCAATGTGTTGTGAATGCCATGCACTGCTCGCCAGAAATCAGAGGAAAACAACTAACGGGGCTTTGTCAGCTTGAATTCTTTCAGATACTATTATATTTCCAACAAATAACTTAAGAAGCGCTTAGCTACAGGGGAAAGGCCTCCTTTTTGAAATTTTTTCCGTTGTTTTTTGGTCTCGCGAGATACGTTACCATGAACTTTAGATCTGATGAAATGATGTAGAAGAAATTAGTAAGTCTGCTTGTCGTTTACAGAGATTGGTAGTAAAGAAAAAATTGATGGAGCCCAGGAAGAAGGCAACGTTCTAAAGAATACCCTCCTGGAATCCCAAGTATCCAGACGCACATCTTTAGGCTGATATCGTTTAGTTAAGGACGTCCTAACAAAGATACGGCGGAGAAAGGGGCTCACAGTGCAGTGGTAAAAGCGCTACTGACACTCACACGACCCAGCGATCAATCTCCTCTATAGCTAACCAAGCCTCCCATCACTCGAATTCAGCATCAGTTTCATTGCTTTGCGTTCCAACAAGGAAGATTCGGGTATTCTTCGATAATAACCTTTCCCAATCCATTGATAATTCTTATATAAATTTGTAAGTCTCGAAAAAATTTCGTACTTAAAGCCTAGGTCAACCCTCAGATTGAATTATTTTACATGTAGGGCGTGCTCTAGTTACCTTACACTTAGGAATGGCATTTCGCTTGTACCGTGTTCCTTTCGCTCTTTCAAACGTTTAGTGGAACTAGGACTTCTTGGACACTGAAATCTTTGTCGTGTTATTTGTACCGCATTTTGTTTTTTGACTTCTTCTCTTTTTTGTATCCTGTTTTCAGACGTGTGTCTTAAACTTACGTAATAAATATCATATCATAAGTTAACATTTCAAGCCCGAGGCACATAATTTACTAACTAACTAGCTGAGTCACTGTAACTAGCTAACCTACTAACTAATTAAGTAACTGTAATTGATTTTATGAATTTTATCAACAAAAAGATGAAAAAGATAACATCTTGGCTATAAGCCATATGGCGATATCAACGGTGATATCATAAATGGCAGTTTCTGTATTGCTTACTTTTCGTGCATATTTCTCGTTTTTGCTGTCTCCTTCACTTTTTGTGGTTTTATTGATGTTGTATAGCACACATTAAGTGCATAAAAATAAACAAATTAATGAACGTACATCGGTAGCACAGTGGTTAGTGCAGCCTGCCGGAAACAGAAAGACGCGGGATCAATTCCCGTCCGATGTCAGTGTTTTGCGAATAACCTATCTCCAAATATACAAGTCATTCAACTAATTCTCGGCTATAAACCGCTATACAAAAACCGTCAAATAGCAGAATAGTTTCGTGTTATAATAAATAAATAGTTTCATCGAGAGAGTGACTCCGCTGCTGACGAGCACTCCCCACAACATTGACGACGGGGTATTTCAGTGGAGGTGGCGACGTCATTTTCCATGAATCGACAGCTTTCGGTTTCGATGCACTTAAAGTCATTGAGCTTCCCCTCAGGCTGATGAAGCGTATCGCGAGAAGAAACGTTCCGAAGCACCAGCTAATCAACGTGCTCCTCCTACCAGTTTCAGACTTTCCGCAGAGCGCCATTATCATCGCAGTTGCTTCGAGTTTTTTTTTTTTTGAAAAATAAATCCGGTTCTTACTTTTCCACGGGAATTAGAACCTTCCGAACACCTTTACCATCTTCCTCTCATTGATCATGAATTCGCCAAATCGGCGGCGCTCAGCAACACATCCATTAATCATCGATCGAACCATTGTGTTTTCGTGGCCGTTCTGTGTTCGACTTGACACCGTCAAGGACGTCTTTCACTCCTCGACATGTATTCCTAGAAGGCGCCAATTCCACACGAACGATCGAGCGATCGATCCTTGGCCGAGCTAACAAAGCTTTCCTTCCCTCTGGGGGTCAGATAAATTGGCGCCTCACTTATCTCGAACAGAGCAACGTCAACCACTTGTCTTTCTTTATTTTTATTCTTTTATATGAAGACAGTGGCTCGTAGCCCCATGCAAATCGTTGTATAGGCGAGATACGACGCACTCACCATGCTTATCCGATATTAAATGGGAGAGGAGGGCATGGCGCGTCCTCAGGAGAGTTGATCACCTAAATTTACCTACTGCCTTTGTAGAATGGTGATTCTAACGTCCTCGGTCTTTCTTCGACTGAACTGTCAGAAACAAAGTGATAAAAATGATAAAGAAGAATGAAGGAGGATGAATGTTAATAGAGATTCAGATGATTAATTAATTTCTCCATAATTCCGAATGAACGAAAAGGGCATGGCGCCTCATTGTGAATAGAGCAACGCCAACCACTTGACTTTCCTTCTTCTTTTTCTTTATTTTTTGTACAATTTCTCTCTAAACTATTTCAACACGGTCCAGCAATGCTACGACCGCTTGGATGACATAATTTCTGATCTTTTTAATCAGCTATAAAATGAAAATCTCAAGTTTATCGTTGTTGTAGTCGGTCTGAACCTAACCAATCCCAACTTGTTTCCGCCTGTCTTTAGGATCAATCGATGATCAGCGCCAAAATGGCGTTGACGAATGGTCACCAACATCACCTTTTTTGCTCCAGACTATTTCTGATCATGTTTCTATGAGTTTCCATCCTCTTTATCAGTCCTCTCGTGCCCTTCTATTTTGCTTTAGCCCCTCAGCGTATTCGCAAAACAAAACGACTACAATTGGTTGAGTTTCCAGCTCTCAAGTTATTCTAGTCGGTGACCAAGCAACACTAGACGTGTTGACAGTCTTCTTCATCATAATGCGCTGGTCGTTGGGCAATCGATGGTGGTTCACTCGGTTCACCTCGACAATCGCCGTTTTTGCCACTTTCTGTTGTTTTCCTTTCGCCTATTTGGAAGCGTTCTGGTTGATATTATTCCATCCCATTTTTGTAAGTAATGTCAGCCACTTTAGTTCAGAACATTGATCGCAACATTTCTCTATTTTAAAGACCACGTAACTAGACAGTTTTTGGTATACAGGGTGCGGCAGCCAAATCTGTTCAAATTTTAATTCGAATTTCCCGCCATACCATAACTTCGCCAGAGATCTAGAGCCGCATTTGTCCGGATTTAACTGCCAATTTAATGAGTTATATGCGCATGTAAGGTAGTAGCAATTTGAGATCTTGTCGCCAGAACCAAAAATAATAAAACAAAACAAATAAAATAAAATGGTACGTATCTGGAAAGAAAATTTCAAGGAAAGGGTGGATTAGAAGGCACGTTTCACTGCTTTCCTTGCCTCTAGGAAATTCCTACAAGGATATTTATTTATTTGTTGATTTATTTATTTATTTATTTATTTATTTATTTATTTATTTGTTACACCACATACATAATGACGCGCCAATTATAAATGCAAACATTAACAAAACAAAAACACCATGCCAACTGAAAATATCGGCCGAAAGAATAAGATAATTAACTGTAAGGAACAGCTATGGTTTTTATAGGTAGCAAATCGTCGACATTTGTAGAGAATCCATGAAATTTTTAGCTTTTTCTTTAGTTTTTTTTTTCGGGTTTCTTTGTTTCAGAGTACTCAACCGGCAGTTTCGAAGTGGCTTACGTTACTAAGGAGTGAATTGAAGTTGTTCGAAAAAGTTGGTCCATTGTCAAAGTGCATGTCGACTTCTTGAAAGTTTTCCACATTTTCACGTCGCCGAAACACATTTCAGTAACTTTATGTCTCGAGTGGTGCTTACTACTACCGTACTTTGAAATATTTCAAAAGGTTGTTAGAGCCAGTTGGGCCGCCGCCACATCGACGGGCTCTATCGATGAGATTGCTGTACTGCTGTTTTCCAGATCTGTAGGACATCTCATACTTCTATACGATTTCGGATGTTTAAAATCAAAAATTCGAGTTTTTCCAACAGTATTAGGATTTTTCTTCCTTCTACATATCTAATGTCCATTTTCGTTTATATTTATTTTTTTTATTTATTTTTTTGTGTATTTTCTTTCAACCGCCAGTTTTCCTACTTTCTATTTGTTCTCATGTTTCTCATAACTTTCATTCTCATGTCTATTCTCAGGTTCATCTAAGCTTTATTGCCTCTTCTGTTTTAGGGAGTGGGTTTGTTCGAGTCTGCTTTTTTGGATGTGAAAAACATGAGCTTGTTGGTCACTCTTACAAGATTATCCCAACACTCACGTAAAGAAAACATACAAAAAATATAGAAGAAAGTTAACCAGAAAAGCAGCATCAAAGGTTGTAGAGAAGATACCTGTCCCATTACTCAAACAAATAAACCTTGACCTACATAATTTGCTTATCTATCGAAAATTACTCATTATCGCTGTGCCCTGACCAAACATCGTCTGCAAATATGATTAGGGCCGTCAAACGGGATCAAAACCTGCGTACGCTGCCGTCAGTCAGATTGTTCGAGTACTCCTTTTCTTCATCCTTTTCTCCTATGGCTGTGGCTATCGACAATTTCAAATTTTCATTCTTTCTATTATGCTATTCTCCAAATTCTCTCTTGAAACCTCGGCATGATCCTACAAAAGCCTCGCTCGGCACAGCAGCATACGAAATCTATCATGTTAGTTTCTTACGGGTTCTATTGTAGTTTCGATTGTTTCTTTCTAGCAAATGTATTCATCCCCTCTCTTGCTAGAGAGCTGTTATATTCATACCATCCTTCTAGCTCAGAATGTGCAACAAAACCTTAGTCGCGCTAGAGAGGAACGTCGTGAAAACACCTCAAATGGCTTCCTTGGCACGAAAATTGCCCAGAACAATGTGTTATGGAATTGCTGAAGTCACGTTAGCGGCCCACTGTTCTCCATTTTCGGTTTTCTTTTTTCATTATATCAGCATTTCTGGCAGTTCTTCCCCTTCCGCTCGCAGATCGCGTCCGTTTTGATGACGAAGCGGTTTGTATGTATTTTCGTTTCTTGTCCGGATTATCGGATCAAAACTTTGGATTACCTCTCTCGTGATTACAATAGGACTGTCGTTTTAAAATTGTTTTTCATGTTTTGATCCACCGATTGGTGTCTGGCTTTACTTAGACTCTTCAAGTTGTGCGCTACCCTGAATGTTTTTCTTTTCTTTCACATTAATGACCTAATTTCCTAGTTCTCTCTTTATTCACCCAAAGTTGCCTAACTGGAACCTAAATCGAAGGGATTATACTATTAGGTTGGTAAGAAAGTTCGTGCCGTTTTTTTTTCAAGCGACCGCTGTAAGCTTACCATGGAAGCCCTTGGAGAGCATGATGAAGCATT
The DNA here is from genome assembly GCA_030553155.1 of Nippostrongylus brasiliensis. Classification (NCBI taxonomy): domain Eukaryota; kingdom Metazoa; phylum Nematoda; class Chromadorea; order Rhabditida; family Heligmosomidae; genus Nippostrongylus; species Nippostrongylus brasiliensis. The sequence goes on from CP130733.1 coordinate 33,654,470, forward strand.
CGAAAGAGAATTGTTTGTACTTTCTGAAAATGCTTAAGTTATTTGTCGAGCTTCGAAATTTTATAATTTTTCCAGTCTATAAAGTGAAAAGCGAAAACGTGTAAACTGACCTCACCGACAGCGAATTTTTTCTGCTCTGTTGTGGAACGGTTTCTCGAAATTAGAAAAGATTTCGAAAGAGGATGAAATTCTCTACAAGATGGTGTAGTAACTTTGTTTTTTACTCCAGATTTTACGAACTTTGAGGCCACTAAAGTGGGACCTTGAAAAAACAGTAATTTTTCTTTCGATGCTGCTCTTGCTCTCATTGTGAACGGTGAACATGACATTTAGGGAATATTCTGGAGAACATCCATATCTCTATCTGACCGTATGTTCAGTTTCACAGAATATCCAATTTTAAAAGTTTTTTTTGCAGGAGAAGCGTCTTCGTTTTCTCCAGAGAGGGAAATCTTCAGTTTCAATCGTTTTGGTAGATCTTACACAGCTTCTGGAAGAAGGCGATACGCTCTACAGGACGGTGTGCGAAACGTTACTGAAAGTCTTGCTTATCGTTGATTTTCAGGCCATCAAAGCGGACATAGACGAGCACGTCTGGCCGCGCCGCGCGACGAGCGCGGCATTCGCGCGTCGCGCCGTCCCACCACTGCTGCGTCGCGCTGGTCGCGCGGAGCGGCGTGGACACTGCCAGTAAGTCTACATTGATGGCCTGAAAATCAGTGATAAGCCAGACTTTCAAGAGCGAGTCGTACACCGTCTCGTAAAACGTATCGTCTTCTTTCAGAAGCTGTGTGAGATTTACCAAAACGATTGGAACTGGAGATTTCCCTCTCTGGAGAAAACGAAGACGCTTCTCCTGCAAAAAAAAACTTTTAAAATTGGATATTCTGTGAAACTAAACATACAATCAGATAGAGATAAGAATGTTCTTCAAAATAATCTCTAAAAGTCATGTTCACCGTTCACAATGAGAGCAAGAGCAGCATCGAAAGAAAAATTATTGTTTTTTCAAAGTCCCACTTTAGTGGCCTCAAAGTTCGTAAAATCTGGAGTAAAAAGTAAAGCGACTTCACCGTCTTATAGAGAATTCCATCCTCTTTCAAGGGCTGCTCTAACTTTGAAAAACGTTACACAACAGAGCAGAAAAAATTCGCTGTCGGTGAGGTCAGTTTACACGTTTTCACTTTTCACTTTATAGACTGGAAAAATTATAAAATTTCGAAGCTCGACAAATAACTTGAGAATTTTCAGAAAGTGAAAACAATTTTCTTTCGAATGCTTCATTACACTCTTCAAGGGCTTCCATGGCAAGCTTACAACAGTCGCTTGAAAAAAAAACGGCACGATAATGAGGTCGACCTCATTAACTCGCCGCTCTCGCGAGGTCAACGACCGTTCACTTCACACCTTGAAAACTTCGAAATTTTCGAACGATAATATTCAAAATAAGTACCGATTGAGTACTGTGGTTTTTTGTACAGATATAATGGTAGCCTACAGAATATTTTACTTCTTGGTGGGCGCAGCAGAATTGAAATTATAATTGCTCCATTTTGTGAAAAAAAATTGAAATCAGAGGAATTCGAACCTCAACGCCTTCACGGCTTCGATTTTCCAATTTAAGTTTAGCGCTGCTGGCGCGGGAGAAGTTTTTCGAGCTTAAAAATGCAGTAAAAAAGTTTCGTGACATGCGGAAAGCAATCGAAAACATTTCTATCATATTATTCGACTTTCCTGTTCTTCCTAAATGTGAGCCCTTTCCAAACTTTAAGGTTGTCAAACAATGTATAAAAGCTGCTGCAACTATAACAGTTTGACAACTCCCTGCAGCCTTTGATGGATGATACTGAGCAGAGTTTTCATCACCTTTTTTCATAAATTTTGGGCGAAAACTCTTTTCAGTTTGAACACTTCCTTTTGGCAGGCTTACCTTTCGTCTTGATAAGTTCGTTCTACTACTGTATATGCATTATATGTTTATTATACAAATAGATACTTATGCAAGGTCGTAACCGAAAACAACGAGAAGTAAATTTTTTGAACATAGCAGACATACTCTCTTACATAATCACAACAAAAATCTCGATGAGATAAAAAGCAGAATAAAGCGAAAAGTAAAAAAGTTAACAAAGCAACCACCAATAAAAGAGGCAAAGAATATGAGAAGAGGCAGCACACTGCTCAATGAAAATCTTTTCTCGTGGTCTCACTCAATTCGTCGCTCTGTTCTGAAATTACCGGATTGATTATATTTTATATTTTCTGTACGATTTTAACATCAGCGTGACCTGTATAGAATTATTTGTCCTCTTCTTCTTTTCCCGTTCTCTCTTTCATTCCGACATGGACTAATTCGTTCTCTCTCCTCCCAGGGCTGGTACGTACGTGTACGGGTATAGGAGTACTGGGCAGTTTTTTGGTTCGATTGAGCGGCCCATCGCGCACCGCACCGTTCTGTCACGGAAACTGGTTACATCGATTGTTTTGGTGCACGAATAACTCTCCAACCAGAACGCTCGTTTACATGTTTACTTGGCCATTCGCTTTGTTATTTGATGTTTTTACGTAATTTATAACGTTGAAAATATGTAAAATGGACATGAAGTAATCGGCGTTGACCATCTCCTAGGGACGCGCCACACATTCGTGTTCCATTCGGAATCGTAGAGGCCTGGTGGATGCGTATTTGGCGGAGGGATGGAAAAATTGTTTGGCCCTGATGAGGACCGATCGCGCGACCATGAGGGTATCAGCAGCGCTGACAGAAATGGCATTTATAAGTGCGTATGGAATTGAATGCGTGCAGAGTGTGCTGCCTATGCGTTGAGATTTGTGATCATGTATAATCTTTTTATTTTATCAAATCACAAGCAGATTCCTTGTTTTTCTCTTTTATGAGAGCAAGTTCCGCTCGGATTCGTGTTTCAGTCGGCTTAGTAACATGGCAATGCTCAAAGACACATATTTGTTTATCGGCTTTGCGTGGTACCCACCTGATGTTGAGATTTCGACGGAGTGGTGGAGCTTTGAGAGATGTTCACCTTACGAAGTTTACCTGAGTGAAGCTTACCACGTCCCTCCACATTTCATCGCTTATTATCCCGATAGTGCTTTTTTCTACTAACTGTGCTTTTTATCCCTTCTGGTTCGGAGAACCGGTAATGTTGATATAATCGTTAGGCAAATTTGCGAGCGAGCTCGACAATTGCAGGCGGAACGCAGCCGGAGGCATATGGTAATTAGATTGCTTCCCTACGGCAACAAATAAACGCACTTTTATGCCGATCTGATCTCTCCTATTAACGTCTGGCCTATGATCTGCCTCATTTCGCTTACAAGTCGCTTCCGCTGCAACAATTGGAAGCTCTAATACTGGGTAAGCTTTTTCGTAGTCCACACAAGAGTCTCGGAAGTCAGAGACTTCCTAGAATTCTTCGCCCTTCTGGTACTACAAGTTAAGTCAGCGGTTTACATATACGTGTTTGAAGCTTCTAGTCATTTTTTAGCATTTATGTTCTCCCTATGATCTCCGATACTTTGAGCGGCGCCTCGATGACATCGATAGTGCTCTCCCACCGTTCAATACGTTCATTTTCGGTTAAATCTATTTTGCCTCGGAAAGTTTTTGAATTGAACCCATTCGCCGTGCCTCTGTGATTCCTTCTGGATGGCGAATGCATGGTGCATCCGCAGGCGTCTGTTCGCCGTCGGCAGCTTTGCCTTTACCTTTTATTTGTAAAGTTCCATATGTTCGTCATGGCAAGCTTAAACGATCAGTTTCCTCCTCAGTTCCTCTGTATATTTGCTTCTGAGTTGAATGGGAAGCGGTTGAGTGACGAGCTGCGGAGGGAAACTTCCTGTTTGCCGAAGGTGCCGTGTTTTTCCGTTTCCTTCTCGGAAGTGAATGCGTCAGAAATTGCATTACTCAAACCAGTGAAGACGGCCCGTTTTCTTCTCCGTTTATGGAAGGGAACGGCCTCTCAGTTGAGGCTGGACAGTCAGTTTCTTGGAAAAATCGCGTTTTCGTCAACTTTTTTCGGAACATGTTACCCTTTGTCTCACGTCTGCCCTTTACCCTTCCAGCCTTTCCAAGTGAAGCTTGTTCCGGTCCAGTTTTCTTTGGTTTTCCTAGCCTCTGATTTATATTGAAGAGAAGTGCCTATCAGTGGAATCCACTTTATTTTATGCAGTTTTCTCATTTTCGCCGTAAATCATCCATCGGAGAATGATTCCTTCTTTTACAAAGGAACGCAGCCGTCAAGTTTCAGCTGTTCGCTGCAGGTTTTTCTACGACAATAAGCCATGTTTACAATCGTTTTCTCTTAAACAGCCTATTATTTTCTCTGAATGGGCACTTCAGCTGCCGGTTTAATTGCTATCGTTGCTGTTAGGTATGCATGGAATTTCGCTAATGATATTATTTTGTTATTATGAAGAACGCCCGACAAAGCTTGCCGATAATTAGCTTCGTTACACCACTGGCGCTTCTCTGATGACTCATTTGGCTTTAATAAACATGAGCAGAGTTCTAGGTGGAGTTGTAATGAATGGCCGGTAATATCTGGGAGAACTGTAATCCGTTTCATTTTCTTTTTCTGACTAATTTCTTCTGCTATATAGAAGAAATAAAAGCACGTCCTACGCATGTAGCTTAGAGAATCCCTTTTACTGAGTATATACCTATGGCAAAATTTCCCTATAAGATCCCTTCTTCAAGAATTGATCCTTCCCCAGAAAAAAGTCGAATGTTGAGTAAAATCCACCGGAAGGAAACTCGCTTTCAACTTTGGATCCACCTGGTTTTTCCTTACCTTTTGCCCATTCAAGGTAAGGAAAGTGCATTGGAATTCCGAAACTTTTCCTTTTTATCTGGGTGCTCCTTGACCTCTCCAGGATGATGACCACACAAGGTCAGCCGCCTTCGTTAATTATCCTATGGCTACACTTAACTATGCTACAATCAAAACTCCTTGTTTCTGTGTGTGCTTCTTCCTTACAGAACATTCAGATGATTCAATCCTTTTCTATTATTTGTACTTCCAGAGGACTGATAGGAGAGTTTTGGGTCCAAATACGTATGGATAGATTCTGAAGTGCTCCGCTTCAGCCACTTCTTTTCAGGCTGCCGAAAAAGAATTAATCCTTAGTTCTCAACCTCCATGTTCTGTGGGGCCTCATATCTTCAATTTTTAATTATTAATCGAGTTCATTTTGTCCCGTCCGTCAAAAACATCACTTAGCAGTTTTCCTATCGAGTTGTTCGCAGTCCGTGAACGTTTCATCTACCTTATCAAATTTTCACTTCGATTTGCCCTGATTTATCTGTGTGAAAAAAATCATACAATCCACAGTATTTGGAGATAATTGCTAATTCGTGTATCCTGAAAATTACTTCCTAGCTTCCCTTGATAGCTTTCCACCCTCTCTTCCCGATTTTTCCCATTTTGTTTTTGATGAATTTCGATGCTTTCTTCTGAGGGGACTTCCTCGTTTAATTTCTTCTCCTCTAAGCCACCGTTCGAGATGTGATATCTCCACTCAGTTAAGGAGTAGGACTTAGTTTCCTAGAAGCTGTCAAGCTTAAAAGGTGGGTTTTAAGATGGAACACTGCTCTTACTGGGAAGAGTTCCAGTTAGAGGAAGGAAGAATCGCCTTTCCACCCTGCCATCCTCTCAATGATAAACCTTCTTTCATCACTACTATTTCATCTATTATAAAAAGCTCACTCGTGCTCAAAAATAAGAGACAGAGGCTTCGGATGTGCCAACACACGTGACGAAGTTCTCCGCTGGATGCTATGTAGTATTTCCTCTACAACCAGGTATCTTTTAAAAGGGTTTGACAGTAATTCAAACAGTAATAAAATAAACTACACTATGCTAATAAAATGTCAATAATAAATAACATCGAGAATGCTTTTGAAAATTATGTACAGTGAAATTTTTGTGAAATGTAATTAAGCTGTGATTAAATAGGGCGAAATAATGAGATCGATCTTGTTAGCTTGTATAATAGTTGCAGGGAGGTTGGAGAACTCTTAAGGCAATTTCGCAATTTTTAAAATTTTCCGAGTGTCTTTTCAAGCAGGACCTAGATCGTGCTATTTTGATTCTAAGCATATTTAAAAAGTTATATTCAAAAAGGTCATATTTGAAAGGAATTCTGGAAGCGCGACAGAACCACTGTTTCAACCTCTCGAGGAAACCTTTCTCTGACTGCATGTGTTCTTAGTTTTTTATCAGCTCAGTATTGACATAATCCTTCTGACAGGCAGACTTTTGATTTGAAATTAATCGAAATTATGTGAAAATTTTTTCTAAGAGCCCGTCTGGAGCTCAAAAACCACCGCCGCGTCCGGCTTATTCTATGAGATCATCTAAAAGCCGGCTTTTAGCGGAGCGTGAGAAAATCGTGATGGACGAGAGCTTCCTTCTATTTTAGTCTTCACATTGACATATTCCTTCCGACCTACAGTTTCGTCTCAACATCTGTGTTCTTCTTTCCTTTTTGGTTGAGATTGGTTTTTGTTGATGGAACGTTCGCGTTCTTTGAAGTTATGCAGCGTTGAAATTCATGAATAAATTTATTACTTTCAGAAGAGCCAGAATTCCTGACAACACTGATTATACCTGATTGTATTCAGAAGTTTTCAGAAGTTTTGGAATTCAGCCGAAATTTTGGCAATTTCAGGAATTTTGGCTACAATCAGGAATTTGGCAATTCTAAAACTGCCCAGAGCGGGGAAGACTTGTACGAGATACCCTGCTCTGTGGATGCAAGCAAATCGAATTTTGAAACTCTTGGGAGGAAAATGAGACTTCCCGAACAAATCTACACTCCACTGGCAACTTTAAACTCAATTTGTGGTCGGAAATGCTGAAATGATTGATATAAATGTTCGAAAATCACAAGCCGTTTCCGCTGAATTTGTTAGTTCCTTCGATTACGAGGCAAAGTCGATCACGTTTTCATCAGTCTAAGGGGGAATCCTTCTTGGGTATGCTCCTCGGAGGAACACAAAGCAAATTGACCAGCGCCAACTTGAAAATGCGAGAAACTCAGAATTGAAACCCAGAGAGCAGCAACTTTTAGGGTAAAAGCCTATGCATCATGACGTGTATATAGTTCCATGCGATTCTTTGAATGCTTTATTTTTATTTTTGTTTCACTTATAATTAATGAGGATGATAAGGGCTCTTCCACTGCGTTAAAATCGTGCAAGTTTGGGTAAAGTGATCAGGGTCGATCAGTTCCCTAGGAAAGCGCCTCGCCTTCATCTTTCGTTCAAAATCGTAGAGGCATCGCGTACGCCCATTTGGCCAATGGCTTTAGGTACCAATTTAGTGCCTCTACCTTCACAGATAAGTCTGGTAGCAATTTACCTGACCCCGAAGAGATCAAAGGCTTGGTTAGCCCGGGCCGGGGGCGATCGCTCGACAGTGGGAGAGTCAGTAGTACCTTTTACCACTGCACCTCGCTTACTTCTACGCGCTGTACTTAACCGTTACGGCTTTAGAAGGTAAATGTGAAGGTGAATGGTCGACGTTGATCTGTCCCTCAAGAACGCGCCACGCATTCTTCTTCCGTTCGGAATCGCGGAGGCATGGTGAATCGCCCATGCTAGGCTGTTAGAACCTACGGGTGCTAAATATAAACCCCGAATTCTTTTTTGCTTCCGCGACCCACTGAGAATATGCAAATTCAGAAGACGAAAAGCACTCGAACAGCCCAAACAGCGCGACGTCGAAGAGCGCCAGCGGCACGCATTCGCTGTTGTTTATGGATGGGCAGAAAAAAGAAGTCGCAAGCATGTTAGCGACGCCTCCGGGAAACACTCAAAAGCTCCGCGGGTCTGTTTTGATGCTCGGCAAAGAAAGCTTTCATATTCCGGCCCAGCTGCCATAACGGAATTCCTGTCGATTCGCCCTTCATCAAAGGATTGGAATTCGGCTCTGGAATTTCGCTCAGCGTCGAGGTAACTTTTTCCTGTCCTGATGTCCACCTTCGTAAATGGTTTGAACAACCGGAGATGTTCAAACCCTAAGTGGTTCTTGCGAAACAAACATCACCCGGGTCCATTACGGCTGATCGGGAAGATCACGGAAGCATTTTCAGTCATTCTATAATATATTCAAACAGCATGAGTTCCTATTTGGTTTTTATTTCATTTTTCGTTAGAAAACATTCTTCTGACATCGACATTGGTTCATTGAAAAGCATGTTCTGGAGCTCTAGCCTGTTGTATATATATCACATGCTCGGCATTTCTCATCTGAGTTTTTTGTCGTTTTTAGTTTTACCAGTCTGATGTTCGTCATGAGATTTATTACTCTGAGAGATCTGAATCATGGGCTCTGAGAAAAACAGATCCGCTCTTGTTTCATAACATTTGTTCTTCAGCCCTATTTACTTCAACTGTACTGCCTCTCTTCATCCAGCGGATCCAATTCTTTTGTGCTCATTTAAGCCGACTTTTCTAAATGTTTCGAGGCGTATTTGGAACGGCAGCAGGTAGATCAGTTCAACCTTAGGGGTCGTGCCCTGGAAGACCCTATGGGTAAAAGTGAAGGTGTGGTCGGCTTTGATCAATCCAACCGCCTTTACTTGCACCGAAAGACGCGCCGCCGCATTCGTGTTCCATTCAGAGTCGAAGAGGCATGGTGAATGTGTATTTGGCCTATATAATGATTGGGGAGCAGCCCCTATACCAAGGCAGTGTCCTTACCTTCCCAGACAGGTCTAGTACCGATTTACCCGACTCCTGTGGGATGAAAGGCTTCGTTAGCCCGGCCACTATTGAAAGCCAACCGCCGACCGCTCTATTAATTTGATGTATCCACCTGAAACGGCGACGTACCGAGGAAATAGAAAGGGTAATGTGAACTTACAGCGCAAACTTTGCTCTTGGGCTGAAGGAAACCAGACGATCGTTTTGGTAGACGACGCTCCAAAAACAGCCTAATAAACGACGTCGAAGTTGCCGCTCTTCGATGCTTTCAGCACCGCTGGCGCTCAGAGCATGTGACTGCGTGCCTCTGTACTTTTCTGCCTATTATCCCTTTTGTTTTTCCTTCGTGTATGTGATTACACGTACAGTACCGGGCATACCGCAACGGTAAAACGGCGGCAGCGGCGCTTTTTTGCGCCGAAAGCTCTCGTTTTTGGGTCCACACGTGGTGGCGCGGACAGAGTCCATTGCTTGTTAACAAACATGTGAAAATAGATACAGCTCCATCTGCTGACGCCGAAAACATAGTTTTTTGTACGAAAAGACCCGATTTCAAAGAAAATATGGAAAAACGACGGTTTCGGCGCAGGAAAGCGCCGCAGGCGCCGTTTCATTGTTACGACACGTCCGGACGACAAGTACGAAGCGGTACACTGATCTCAACTCCATCGTGTTTTGCAAAAAGCTTTTCTACCTTTATGGTCACCTAATGCTGTTTTTACTTTTTACCTTCTATATATTCACGGTATGAATAGTATGCATTCAAAATCTACTAGGTAGGAATTATACCAAAAAGATAGCCGTCTTGTACCAACCATTATATCGATACCACTTGGAGTGCAAGGGTGTTCCCTAAATCTTTTGGAGGGTTGGGTGGCTCTATTGAGTGCTTTTTGAATCAGTTTCTGTTTTCTGACTAATCGTCGATCGTTTTCATCCAATCCTTCATTGCTTATCTTGTGGTTTTGCTTCGTTTTTGTTCAGGTTTTTTACGAATTATGTTACGTAGCACGCGTATGAGCGCGAAAGATAAATAAATCTTGAGGCAAACAAAATAGTCCGAGTTCATGATAGCGTCAACAACCTATCAATATTTGAAGGCAGAACTCGAGGGATTCCAATTTACTCGCTCCTCCATTCCCTTCAGGCGCTGGGTGTTCTTGAGACGGGATGAATAGCCTGTGCCGACTAGAAATGACGTCTTGGGAGGCTATTTTTGGTCGTTGCAGATTCCTTTGAGTTCTCTACACCTCGCATTGGTCCGGCCACTTTTCAAGTTCATCTCAATCTTCGCTACATTCGTTTTTATAAACATTTCTGACTTTTTTAGCTTCTTTCTAACTAGTTTCAAACGCCAAGTTTTATTCCCAAGTTCTCTTTCTTTAAATCTCATCATTGACGTTAACAGCAATTTTTATTAATTCCTTCGCTTATCGAGCGTCATTCGTACTTTATAACCAGTCACGTTCCTCCAAACAAAAGCCGTATCCATCCCAGGATTTCTGATAAATTGTAACTTTTATTTAATACGTGATAGATTGACTGAAGCCAAATAAGGCAAAGTCAAAAATAAATCCCTATTTTACTCAGTAGTTTTTTGTTGTTGTGGGGGGCAAAGGTTCACCGACAGCCGTTTAAGTCCAAGAATGGGAACGAGGGAGAACTCTAGGACGATGGAAATCGCTTTAAGGTGTGGATTGATCGGATTCTTTTTACGGGCCCTGAATGAGGGTAGGTTCCCCTCTACGGCCTACCCTTCCATTTCTGCATCGTCCAGTTATTCGGGTGCTGGCGCCTTTACGCTTGGATGAATTGAAAAAAACGGGTGCATGTTGGACTACCAAATACCTTCACCTTTCCGCAACAGGAAAAATTACGTCATTTTATTCCATTTTCGCGGCTTTCCCTTATGTGGTTGGTGCTGGAAGCCGGGAATAATTCACTAACACTGGCACCGGCTGCCTGGTCGTCTCATTTTGCAACAGCGATAAGCCTCTCTTCGCCCAGTCGTCGTCGTCCCGACGGTTTGCTTTCAGGGTAATTAACATCTCGGCGTGCTTTCACAGATTATCCTCCTTAGAAATTCTAGAAAACGGAGGATTTATGCTGCTGTAAAGTGCAAACTTCCCCTCTGGTGTTTTGTTGCCTGGGCCAGCTCTTTCCAGACGGATGAAAAACGGAGCAAGGCATGAAAAAGTAAAAGGTAAAGTAGAAGTGAAGTGGTCGGCGTCTTTCAGTCCCGGGCGCGCCAAGCACTTGTCTTCTATTCTAAAATGTAGAATCATGGTGATTGTGTATTCGGTCTATACAATGACTTACGGAGCCGGTTGCTGTATCAGGTCAGTGTATTTACCTCCCTAGATTCGTCTGGTACCAATTTACCGAAATCCAGACAGATGGAAGGCGTGGCTAGGTCGGGCCGTGATCGATCGCTCAATCACGCAGCTTTCAATAGAACCTCTTACCGCTGAAACACTCGTGATAGGAAAGGTATCACCTGTATCACCTGTATCACCTGTCTTCCGGTTGATCATCGATTTTATCGAGCGGGCGCCAGTAACGTCTCCATTCGTCCCTGTCGCGTGCCGTGGTAGACCACTGGGTCCTGCTCGCTCGAGGAACACGAAAAGCATCGAATCGATCGTTCAGGGATTTGACGAAGAAGTCCGACCAGCGCAAAGGTGGGCGACCTGGTGTTCTTCTGACGTCCCGTGGAATCCAGTCAGTAACGGCTCTCGTCCAACGGTCGTCACGAAATCGCATTACATGTCCTGCCACCTGATCTTCGACAACTTGGCCCATGCGGCTGTGTCTCTGATCTTCGACTGTCGACGTAGCTCGGAGCTCCGTATGCCGTCTCTCGCCTGGCTGAAGCGAGTCACTCCGAGCATCCTTCTCTCTATACTTCGTTGCGCGACGCAAATCGCATGTTCATCCTGCTTGCGTAACGCCCAGGATTCTGAAGCGTACGTCAACGCAGGAAGAACCGTAGAGTCGAAGAGATGGGCGCGGAGTCGGGCGTTCTTCGTCTTCCTCACTACTTCTTCAACACTTTTGAATGAGCCTCAAGCCGCTCGTATCCTCCTGCCCAGCTCTGGACTCAAGTCGTTGGTCATGTTGACTTCCCGACCCAAGTACACATAGCTGGAGCATTCAGAGATATTCGTTCCGTTGAGCGAAAATGGGGCATCAGAAACGTATCCATTCAGCCTCTCCGTAGTCGTCCTTGCCAACGCTGCCGTATTGGGGGCTTTTCGGGTGTCAGGGGAACGAAGGCCTTTGTTGTTACTGCTTTCGGCATATGATCGGCGTAAGGGTAGCTTTCCAGGCTCTGCCGTATAAGAATGCAATGTGGAAAAAAATAGTAATGAAAAGTGGATAATGATGACATTCTATCGTAAAGCTATCGTTCAAGCGTGCTAGAAACGACTAATAAACAAAATAAATAGCATGAGCTAAAATTTATCGTACATAGCTGTGAGAAACGTCGTGGCGATAATTACCAGCTCCCTAATTGGCCTCTATTTCGAGCTGTTGTTTCCGGCGTTTTTGTTTCAGTTTTTCGTTATTCTATTATTTCCGTTCCCAATATTGCGGTGAGGTTTCAAACATCGTGAACTAGATGAATTTATCTTGACAGGAATTCTCGATAGCGAGTCCAGCTTTTATTGAGCGTTCAAATACAGCCAGAGCTTCTTTCTTACTTTCTTAGCGACAATTTCTGTTCTTTTTCTCTTAGTTTTTGATGATTTCCGTCTACGAAACACTGGCTGCACTATGGCTGTACTTTTGAATCACAAGTCATCAGATGCTTTTTGAACTTTAGAACAAGAAATTTCAAGAATAATCGTCAAGCATAGTCCGATAACGTCACCAGTATCTTCAGAGGTCATCCATATGCTACCGTTGAGTCGTAAAAACCATTGTTATCACCCTGTGACGCCCAAACAAGACGGCAGCGGCCTCCGTCAGCAACAATTCTTTTCTCGTTTGAATTCTTCTATCCCTTTTTGTCATTTGTTATTTGGCTGTGATCTACTCACTGTCTGACCGCCTGAAACTTGAACTTTAGCAAGAGTTTTCAGAAGATTGTGCTTAGATGCTAGAAAGAGATTGAAGTAGCAATCTGCTTCCGTTGTCTCACTAACCATAAGCTTTTTTGATTTTCAGTGTTTTCATGGTTGTGTCACTCACTGATAAAAGGTAAAAAGGTAAAGGTAAAGGTGTCGGCGTTGATCAGTCCTCGAAGGACGCGCCGCCACATTCGTGTTCCATTCAAGTCGTAAAGGCATAGTGAATGCGTATTTGGCCTATACAATGACCTGCGGGGGCCAGCCGCTATACCAGGCCAGTGTCTTTACCTCCCCAGACAATTCTGGAACCAATTTACCCGACCTCGGAGGGATGGAAGACTTGGTTAGCCCGGGCCGGGATCGATCGCTCGACCATGCGGGTGACAGCAGCGCCTCTTACCGCTGTACCAGTGTCACCTACTGATGCTTCGACATAATTCAAAAAATCAGACGAAAAACAACTAATTGGAAAAACGGTCACTTCTGTCAGCTGAATTGTGATGAATTTTTGTCGTTGGATTAATTGTCTCAAATTTATAGATATCGATTATCTCAAATTCGGAGATATCTTCTCTTAAGTTTTTTTCCTTTTTCTCTTTTCTTCTTCTTCTCCTTAGTTTTGAGCTCTGTTCGGCTTCGCTACCAGCCAGACACACTCTAGCTTCTTTTTCTAATTTCATAATGCGGCATAGTTGAACGGCAAAGAAAAAGTAAATGAGTTTGATATGTTTTGAGTGTTGTGGGTCTCGAACACCTGTGATTCTGAGTCGGCTGCTCGACTCGGCTCGGCATTGCTTTTCGACTATTCACACTCTGCACACCTCATACTCTCTTCTTCCATTTTCTTTTTTTCGTCTTTTAACGGCTGTACGACAGACGTCAGAGGAAGTTCGAATAGGATTCGACGAGAACTCGCACTTTACTAACTAACCAACAGCCATCGCTCGTCGCCTTTCTCTAGATTCAGCTAAAATTAAATTAACATGTTGCGCAAGCAGCAGCTCTGAATTTCTTAGGAGCGAAAACAAAAATAGAACAAGAACTGAAATGAATGACGAAAATTAAAGCAGGATAAGAATAATAGTACAGAATCTTTTTTGGGATTGTCGGAAGTACGGTGGTAGTTTACAGAAGCGTAGGCGGAAGTACAGCGATTACTATTATAAATGTGATAAATCTTGAGTAGCATTTTATTTTATTTTATTTTATTTTATTTTATTTTATTTTATTTTATAAGTAATATGATAATATCGATAATAATATTAATAGAATGATCGAGCTGTGACCTATTTGGATGGATTGCGACTTTTCTTTTTTTCAACCTTAGAACCGTTTCTTGTGGTAGATATGAGAACCGATTCCTCTTTCTTTCTTTGCCTCTCTTTTTCCTCGAAGATGAATAGACGGATGTCGGAATTCTTCCAAATTCCTATTTGCTTGTTTTTGTTAGAGTTGTTTAATTTAGCGTCACCGTATTTCATTCATTATTCTATCGCTGTTTTTATTTCTCCTTATTTCCCTTTCTCCTGGGCAATTTCATAAACCAGCGAAGAAGTCTACCTAAAATCGATCGAATCACCGTATAGTACCGCATAATTTTTTACTAACTATATAAACTAGCAAAAAAAGTGGTCCTCGATCTAGGCCCGGAAATTGGATTTCAGAATTGGTTCTTTTAAATAAAAAGCTCCGGTTTCAGTGGTTGCACTCTCGAAGCGAGCTCGTATAGTAGACATGTTCGGCGGTGTGGCAGGCTTGCCCTTCTATTTTTCGCCGAACGCCCTTTTACAAATTCGTGTTCATTGAATGCGAATCGCCATTCTGTTGTTTTTTAAAGGGTTTTCGCTTTGATTAGACACTATTGAAAAAGAAAAAGTTCAGATTAATTGTGATATCCTCTATTAACCTAGAGGATCTATCAGTGCCACGCCCTAGGGTCCAACTTAGCTCTCTCTTCTGTTTGGCAGCACCCCGTGGTGAGTGCTTTTTTCTTATTTCTTTCATTTTTCCATCCCGTGGAAGACCGATGCAAGATCAACATGTGAGAAAAACATAAACTTAAAGAGTTCCTAAGTTGTTGCGTGAGTGACGCAGTAGGAAAAGACGTCCGGCGTTCCACTCGCATTGTCATGCGATCATTCTCGCTCGAAAACCATAATCAAAAGTTAAAAAGATTAGAATTCTTAAAAAAGTAAGCGCGTCCTCTACCCCTTCGAGATCTTGTAAATTGCTAAGTGCGTCCACGGACCTAAACAAACTAATAAACATCAGAACACCACCACATTTCGGTACCTTTATCCCACAATGAACGATTCACTTCAACTGATTTTTTTTATTTTCTTGTTCTTTAGTAGACTTCATTGTTCTTCCAAGTATTTGATGACGACATTACCAACTTATGTGCGTAGCGCATGTTGACCGGTATAATTTGGTTTGCTCTCTGCATTATTCCATTACTTTTATTGAAGGTGAGTCACTGAAGCAGGAGGTGATAACCAGAAGGCAAGCGTAAAGGATGATACCTAGAAGGAAAGGTAAAACAGGTATCCGTAGAGTAATCGAAGAATTCCTTCGAAAGTCCTAATTGTACGGTCTTTCCCTTCTTCTTCCTTCATTAACTTCTCCTTCTTCTTCGTTTTCCTCTTCCTCTTCTTCTTCTTCCTCTTTTTCTTCTTCTTCCTCCGCCTCACTTTCAGCTCCACGAATGTTCGCATTCCATTCTACGTCAGGTTTCTGAAATCTTTTCTCACACCTGCTATTTTATCGCGTAAATTGACCAAACCACCTGAATTTGTGGGAGTTTCCCAAATATATCAGCTTAATTGGACTGGTATAGGTTTTCCGACCTTTTATGCGTCGTTTACTTGCTTTGAGACTCCTTCCGATAATGTTTTACCCCAATATCCTTCCCATTCATCGCAATAATTCGCTTAAAGTTGACTGCCGTTCAGGACTGGTTTGGGATCATCCCATCGCCGTCAATTGAGCGTACTTGTCAAAACTTTGACAGCCAGTTGCTCAAAGAAAAGCCATCGAACGGCTACTTTTTTCTGGGGATTTTGAAGAGTTTTCTTTTGAAGAGTCAACTCTCGTGACGAGCGCTCGACACCGAGTCGACTCGGCATCCGGTCGGTGCCGCCTTCGGCCTTTTCCTCCTTTCTATGATGGGACATCCCTGCTCTGTGGTCAATTTCAAGTCAGCTGCTCTTGCGACGGGTTTCCTTGCTCTAGTACAGCTACCCGGTGAGATGTACCTTGACCATACGGTCGGCAGAGAAAATCCTAGAAATTTTATCACGAATTTTGCTCATCTTTCCCTCAACTGAATGTTTTTTCCACTTTGAACCCTCCAATTTTGCAGATCTTCCTTGGTTTCTACATCTGGCGAGAACTCTTCTTGAATCGTAGTAGGTGCTTGGTTAATTAAACGCTTTATTTGACCCACAAAACTTCATTCATGGAACAATCGCCAAAAAGCTCACGAGCGACATATACATATGTAGGGTCTCTTGAATTTGTTTTATTTCGTTAATTTTATCCGATCAGTCTATGATACGGCAAAGAAGTACATATCTAATAGGTATGAAAAGAATAAATAACAGAATAAATCAAGGACTGCTCGTTTCGTCCCTGAACGACATATCTGAAACTTTTTGGGTGTAAAAAATGACTGATGCATATAATAGAATCTCGACATTCCTCTGAACAGAAACTTTCAAACGTCAGACTTACCCCGATTCTACTGGTGATACCGATTATGTTCGGGGAATAATTCTTCAAATTGCATTTATATATGTTTTACGAATAACCTAGCATCTCCAAATATATAAGTCTTTCAACCAGTTCTCTTCTATAAACCGCTAAACAAAAAAGCGGCAATTGACAGAATATTTTCTTGAATTGCTTTTTATTTAGTTCATTTTGCCCCATCAATAGTTTGTTCTACGGTGGAGCCAACAAGTTCATGTGGTTTTTTAGGTGGAATAAATGTATGATATGTGCTTCCAAGCGTGAATGTATTGCTCCCGAATGGGCAATATAGAGCTTTTCACTTTAAAAAACGGTGGAACTGGGGTTTCTGAATGCTATTGATCGGGTTTAATGCTTTCCAGAGGTAGTTAGTGGTAGATCCACAATTTTACACCGTACAATTTCAATTTCTACGGCAAAAATTGGATACATCTGTAGTATTTTACCCTGAACTCTTGGAGGGTCTGTTTGATATATCTCATTTTTCATTCTTACGATTGTCTTAAACAACGTAGTAAGTGAGTAAATAAATAACGTGTTGATTTTGAGGGGGTGACTTTTGCCTACCGGTGCATTTTTCGCAGAGCGGTCCCAGGTATTCCAGGTGTTCGGGCTACAATTTCATGGTCTCCTTGCAACTTTAAATTGTGAGTTCTTCTTATGAGCCCTTTACTAGTCGCCCGTCGGCTGCTGACGACCTTAGACAGCACACATGAAGTGGTGGAAAAACGTGCATCTTGTCGCTCGAATTCAAATTACTTGCGCCTCTCTCTCAGCCACCACCGAAAAACGTCTTCGTTCGTGTTTCGTTTCCATGCCTCGTCTGCCACATCAGGTGCTCGAGGGCATTTTCTCGCTTAAAAATGGACCTTCAGCTTAAATTCGCTCCCGAGACTGCCCTTTTGCTATGAGAAACTAAAGAACGGGTCAGCTTTGTCGACCTAACCAAAAGTTAATCCTTGTCTTTTGACATTCCACCGAAACTCTGAATCGAATACTTTTCCAAAGAAAGTTGTAATAAATTCGTTGTAATAATTTTAAACAGCATGCGAATTTTGTAAGATCATGCCAAGATTTTAAGAAGAGAGAACTTGGAAACATTGAACGACTTCGTTCGTGGTTCATTTCCGACGTCGAGTGCTGAGGTCTTTTTTCTTTCGCAGGTATCATTTTGGCGACTCTAGCTCCAACGTAGAATTCGTGAGTCATTTGACGAATTTGTCGATCTGTTCAAAGGTTTTTTTCTCATTTCACTTACCTTCTGATCGCCTCAAACCTCTTTCTGACTGTAGTCTGCCCTCGAGGCATCTCTGAGCGTAAAAACATGAATGGTAACACCGTGATTCCGTGAGGCTCTACTGACACCACGGTCCAGCGATCGACTCCGGCCCGGTCTAGTCAAACCTTCCATCCCTCCAAGGTCGGGTAAATCGGTACCACACTTGTCTGGAGAGGTAAAAACACTGATTTGAGATAGCAGCTGGCCCCAGCAAGTCATTGTATAGGCCAAATACGCATTCGCCGGACCTCTACGGTTCTGAATGGAGCACGAATGCGTAGTCCGTCCTTTGGGGAGTGATCAACGCCGATACCTTTAGCTTTACCTTTACCCAGACCGATGAGAAAGGACTTCGTTTGTTCCGATTCTACTCAGCTCTAAAAAAACAAGCCCTACGTCAGATGACTGAGGTGTTTTCAATTGAACCGCTGATTGTGGTAGGATAGCATGCCAGAACGTGCTTCGCAGGCAGATACCTGTCCAGCCTAAGCCCTATTATTGTTACCTGTACGGTAACGGCCGAGCAATTATTGGGTAAGGCGCTTACCAAACGTCGAAATCGGTCTGGTTCCGGTCTGATCCGAGGGTTTGGGCGTTCTGTCGCTACTATTTATGGGTATGCGTTTCGGAGCCGCCATATACACATATCTGCGGTTCGAACAACAGCCGGGAAATCGTTTTCGGGGGTGAAAAGGCGCCGGCCGGGGTCTCTCGAGAGACATCGTCTCACACATCCACCACGCGACGAATTTCAGTGTGTAACAATATCGACAGACCGAGGAGAAATTCGTCTGGCATATAGTGTCAAACCACACCGCCCCATCGGTGGTCGTCGGCGATCTTTCCCAGAAAATCCGGTTTTTTGGGGGCGAATTTATGCCGATCGTGTCGATAAGTGTTGTATCGTCGTCGTCGTACAAGGCCACACCTAGCCCAGGTTTAGTTCCACCAGTTCCCAATGTTTCGACTGGGTTTTCGCATCTTTCTCTTCAACTCCTCCTTTGTGCGCCTCCTCGCCCACGTCCCCGTCTCGCTGACAATCCATTTACCCTATTCTTGTACTTTATTCCCTGCATGATGATGCTGCAGAACAACCCGTTCAGAGCCACTTTTTCATCATCGGCTGCCTGCCTCCCGACAGCCGGCAAACGATCCGCGTCGATTTTCCTCCGTTTTTACCCTCCTGCTCAACCGGTTTCCTCACTTTATACCCTCACCGCGCACCGTTACCTATAAATTGGCTCTGTCGCGTCGATAGGACAGTTCTGGCTGAGTTCAACCACCATTCGCAGTGTTCGCGCGTCGCGATTTTTATTCACAGCTTTTTGAAGCAGTCTTCTCTTTACTTTTCCACTTTTTTCTTGATTTTTCATCATTTAGCATTTATGTTCAAGCTACGGTGTTGTTGTTATTTTTTGATAGTTCCTTCTCTTCAATGATTCTTCACGAGTACATCTGATGAAACGAAACAGAGCGTGTTTCAGCTGATTGCTGATAAATAGAGACTGAGAATTCTACATTTTACTGAATTTGATCAAAAGAACCGCAGATTGGGACGGATCGAACCCGCGTTTAGAGTCTATCTTGAACGCAGTAATATATCCCGCTACACAACCTATTAGGGTTTAAGTTTCTGGTCTATTTGGACCATGTACGTTGTACAAGTCATAATTTGTTTATGCAAGATCCAAAAAAAGATGTTATCTTGGCATGATGAGGATGTTCGATGGTAGTTTCCATCGGCACATTGATCGACTGTTTGGCTCTACTGTCTGCATTTCGGTGATCTCTTGAAAATGAAGCAGAGACCGACCTATCGCGTCTGCTTCTTCATTACTTCCGTTCTGGTCTGTCTGCTTATCAATCTATCGTTGCTCTGTTAGGCAAAGATGCTATGGAAGTCAACGTTCCAAAGTTGGTTCAACCGCTTTCGAAAAGGAATATTTGACATCACGGATATGAAGCGCGTTCGAAGACCGATTGGGCCGAACAAACGTTCTGTGCTAGCAGCCTAGCAGCGGGTAAAAGGCAGCATGCCCGAAGCGTGAGAATGATATCAAAGACTCCCATCACTCCATGTACCACTGTCTATCGTTACCTGAAACGGAGTGGAAGAACAACAGTCTTGGAGGGATGGATAGCCCATGCATCGACTCCGGCCCAGAGGCGGCAACGAGTGGTCATCTGCCAGAACCATCTCAATCGTTCCAGAACAATGTCGTGATTGAGCTCAATCGTGGAACAGGACGAGAAGTGCTGTACCTACGATGACACCACGCGAGATCCAGAGTGATTAGTTCTGGCTTCACGAGCTTCCGAAGCACGTGAAGCCAGAACGAATTCCAAAGCCGGCCGCGCATCTAAAAAAGATAGCGCAATCGTTCTGGTTCACTAGTCGTGGAGACGGGCTCTATTCTCTTCTAACGGACGGGCAGACAATAACAGCAGACCTGTTCATTAACACATTCACGACGGCGTCCGCCAATATGGGTGGACAGCAAGGGGGGGGGGCGCGTGGGACGGTGTCCACCCTTTTTGGCGGACAGGAGTGTTTCGCCCAGAACTTTCTTTGGCGACGACTTTTATTAATTGTTCTTTCGGAATCGTAGACTATATGGTAGAATTAATACTAGGTTCGCGTTTGCACGAAAATGGTCGGGTTTATTAAAACTAACTAGAGAACAATTCTCCGCATTGTTGGAACACAATAAACACAAAAACTTCTAGGACAGGAGTAAGTATCAGACATGGAATAAAACTTCAATGGAACAGTTAGACAAAGCGAAAAAGTAGAGTGCAATTATATAAGCGACCAAAAATTCAGCAAGAACACATCTTATCGTTAAACACAATAAACAAACATATTTTCACAACTCGAACAGCGCGTATCGACCCTCCTAACTTTTTTCTTTGCAACATTTCTCCCCAAGCTATCGCGCAGACTTTTATAACATCCTGCACAGTTTTTTGGACTCTGAATATGTTATGTAAATGTTTCAGTGAGAAAAAACCAGGCACTCTGTGGACACGCGCGCGCGCGCCAGAGAGCCAGCCGGCCGTCGCGCCCACTGCGCGTGAAAACCCCTTCGTCGTGAATGTGTTAAAGATGTGCCAGAAAT
The DNA here is from genome assembly GCA_030553155.1 of Nippostrongylus brasiliensis. Classification (NCBI taxonomy): domain Eukaryota; kingdom Metazoa; phylum Nematoda; class Chromadorea; order Rhabditida; family Heligmosomidae; genus Nippostrongylus; species Nippostrongylus brasiliensis. Next base: position 33,675,419 of record CP130733.1, read on the forward strand.
GAAGCGAAAGCTGCTCGAGAAAAACCCGAGATTCGGAACTATTCGGGTGTTGATGGTATGATAGACCAGCTATTTATAGAACACCCTAATAGATTTGCCAGCAAAAAGCGTCTGCTTTCCGTTTGAAAATACTCCAAGTCGCCTGTCTTCATTTTTTGTATATTCATGAACCTGGCAGCGAAGCCAGTGACTCTTCAAATTTTGGAACACAGAGAGGGACTCAAATCGCGTCCATGTTCCATGTTGGCTCCAGAAAGCTAAACAGAGTTATCTTCTCACCCAACCTGCTCCCATTCTTAGCGTCTCTGAGCTATCACGATGAGCAATAAAATTAGTTAAGGAAAATTCAAAATTTTCGCTGAAAAGTAGCTTCGAACCCGCGTCTTATGGATGGTACTGTTCCTCCTCCATCTTCGACGCCATCAACTGAAATCCTGCTGCCGTCGCTAGTTCCGAGCAGATGATATGCTGCAAAAACATGAAAATATAATCTAGAAGTCCAGCATTTAAGCAGTTATTGCGTTTAGAACTCAACCCACTTGAGGCGATGGGAAGTAATTAGATTCCGAGGCAATTTCCCGTTGACAGGTGCCGTTTTCTTAGGTGCCCTTGAAAGATCTCGTGCCCTGTACTCGTCAGGCTCGGCTGGCGTAGAGAGGAGTTCAGGAGTCGTCTTGAGCCTCTTCTCCTCCTCCCGTCCGATTCCTCCTTATCGCAAACCAATTCAAAGCCGAGCTGCATCTCTAATTGATATTCCGGGTGGCCTGAGAATCGTCGTGCATTTACTCAAACTGATGAGATATTGGCTTCTCTCTAGAGTAGAAAGTTCATTGCAAAGCATAGCCAGAGCTTTTTTTCCGACAATTGAACAAAGTTTAGGAAACCTGTCGGCTTCGATTACTGGAAAAACTCTTTTTTGCATCGAAGAAATTAACGGTAGGTTTCGATAATCGTTAGCACTGATAGGCTTTTGTCTATTTAATACCTCTTCTGCTTTTTCGACCTCGCAACTTTATTATATCCTTCCTCACAGTTTTATCATTGGTTTTTCATGATTCAAATGATCGATTTATTGACACTTTCCGCCATTTTCAATAGAGACAGATACACGGGAAATTCTCGATTTTGCCTAGAAGTTTCAGAATATCAAATACGGCAACCTCATTTTTATAATACCCGTAATTGCAGTTGCGCCGAATCACACTCAAATTCAGAGCACTTCCATAATAATTTGGCTATCCAATTTTTCGCAGCTGCGGATGGTTTCAGCTCACATGTCTATTGTTTCAGTTCGATTCGTTGTCAACATCATGCCTCCTCCATATTCCAGAGGTTTTTCTTCGAATTAGTATCGTCGTTCCTTTCGCCGCATAATGAGGCTGCTCATGCAGATGCAGCTGCAGAAACTGGAATACATATCTCTATGAGAAGAGCCTATTCAGAAACTCCCAAAATCCCCCGAACTTCTTAAAATGATCTCTCGAGAATATATTTCAAACTGCTCGAATTGTAGCTCCAGGATAAAATAACCCACTATGTTTTCCTGCAAGTCTTAATTATTTTACATTTTTCCAATCGAAAAACACTTTTTTCTTGTGTTCCGCTCTTTGCATATGGTCTTAAGTAAGTATGATCCTTACTCTAGTAAGTACAACCTGCTGCTGCAGAATGACGAAATCTTGCAGTTCCTTCAGAGTGCGACGAATTCAATCCGATCAAGTGCTTGAGCTGTTCGCCGGCTATTTCTTTTCTTTCGCCGTGAGACTGTTTTCAATACATCGTCGATTGAATTTAGCGGAGCACTGCGCCGCTGCCGCAGAGCACACTGCACTCAAACAGCGGCATATCTTTTGAATGATCAAAGAACAAAACGAATGGATTTTGAGCCAAGCGGGAGGTTTTGTGAGGTCAAAACGATGGGCTCATGATCCCGATGATCGGGGTTCAATCGAAAAAAGAAAATTGTCGTTGTTGTCTCAAAGGTAAACGGTAAAGGTAAAGGTATCGGCGTTGATCACTCTCCAATGGACGGGGCCACGCATTCGTTTTCAATTCAGAGTCGTAAAGGCATGGTGAATGCGTATTTGGCCTATGCAATGACTTACGGTGGCCAATCGCTATAAAAAGTCAGTGTTTTTGCCTTCCATAATGGCGCGCCAATCATAAATGGAAGCATTGATAAAACAAAAACACCATGGCGAAAAAAGTTGGGCGAATCTGGTACCAATTTACCCGACCCCGGAGGGATGGAAGGCTAGGTTTGCCTGGACCTGGATCGATCGCTCGCCGTGCCGACGTAGGCGGTGCCTCTTACCACTGTACTACACGAGCCCCTATTGTTGTCCTAACTTTCAGAAAATCTTTTCATTGGCGACAGAGGTATACCTAGAAGATCTATTTGCTGTTCAGCTTCTGTCGCTATTCTCCAAGGCGTTTTCCGTTGCGGAAAAACAACGTTGAAATTCGATCCATCTCACATGATCGTCCAATGTTCGTCGAGTTCGACAGATGATATCGGGCCCCGGACAGGTTTCGCGCGTTCTTTTTGGGGGCGTGAAATTTCCGCGGGTCACAGTTAGGGCTCGGAAATGTCGTCGGTTGTCGGAGATTCGACCTTGAAACTTCGAACATTACCGTCTGTTACCGTTTTGAACGAATCGCTTCGTTCCCGTTCTTGCCGTCCTCCTGCTTGTATTCTCTTACTAACAGTAGTTTCTCATTAGCAATCGTTTCAGTAGTTCGAAGGAATAGATTTTTTCATCATCTTTCGCAGAAAAATGATTAAATTCACGAACTCTCGGTTTTGTTCGTTTCCTGTTTTGAAGAACATTTTTTTTGGAATAACCTATGAAATGTATTTTGAGTACCGAAATATCGGTAGTGATATGATAAATGAATATGACCTAGAAATAAAACAGTAAGTAATAACAAATTAATTAAGACTATTATTAACGGAATGAGATCCGTTTCGTTCCTTACCACTGTACGGAAACTAGAAAAGAAATTATGTTTTTTCCTGGAAGTCGTCAGTAGTGAAGGGAAAACCATGTAAAGACTGTAAAAATTAAACAAAAAGTTCAACCTGTGGTTGTATGTTGTTGAATTAGTACTAGATTATTTTGTTGTACCTAAATGAATAAATGATACTGTAGAGTATTCCTCAAATTGGAAGTCTAACTTGAATTCACTATGGGATAAGTCAAGATTGAAAAGTCGAATACACTGGGAATACAATGTAAGTGAAGATTCCGGAAGATTTTCCGTTTCGTGATGACGAGATCTCCCGAAGAGACTCCAATGGCGAGATTTGAAGGGGCATAAACCAACTCGAGAGAAACTGGTCCGTCACTGGGTCACCTCTAAAATAAGAAAATTATGTCAGGCCTGACCGAGATGTTCAAATTATTAAACAACCCACTAGGAAAGAGAAACGCAAAAAATTCCGAGATGTTCAAATTATTAAACAACCTACTAGGAAGGAAAAACGCAAAAAAAAACTTTTCAAGCGTTATGAATGATTTTTAGCACAAAATGAGCGGTATTCTACTTATCATTCATTCAACCGTTCCCTTTGTCGTTGCGCTATATCACGATCGATTTTCTTTTTCGCTACATCATGGTCGATTTTCGTTTTCTTTTCTTGATTCATTTGAAAACTTCCTTTGATTCAGATTCCAATCGAAGCCCGATGTCTGCATGCGTTGCGCGGCACGAGCTTGTTTGCTAGGATCGTGCATACTGATCGCCATCGTCTATTTTGCCGTTCATGCGGCCAATTCGAAAATCACCGAGACGTACGATGAGAACGGTTCGTTGACTTTTTTCCAAGTCATTCGTTTTCCGATTCAAAATCGACGACACAGCACAGATTCAAACTGCTGTTTTGCCTGCTTTTCCTCAGTAACCACCAAAATTTACACAAAAATTTATTTTTTGTTTTTCGCCGGCTTTTTTTTTGAAACTATTATACAAACATCAGACAATGCTGCACCTCTTTATCAGTGAAAATGGTGTCGATTTTTGTGTTATCGATATGCTTCTAGACGCTCTCACCCGACACCTGCTCGAGGGCGCCGACGGGGTGGCGGCCGAGTCGAGGTCTGGCCAGACAGCAGCCGGCGCCGCTCTTTCCGCATCGGTGGCGATCGTGATCGTCATATCACTTGTCAGCGTATCACTGCTTATTACCGGTTCGTCTCACTTCCTGCTCTTATTCAATTATTTGCTCAATTGGAGGCGCGCGAAGGACCGTGGTATGAGGCGCATCTTCCACGGCACGGTCGACAGATCAATCCCCAGTAGGGGTGGCCAAGCCTTCCATCCATCCATGTTTGAGTAAGTTGGTACCAGAGCCCAGATTCAGATTCATCATTGATAAACCCCCGATATACCCCGAGATATACCCCGAACGACGCGCAAACCGAGATTCCTGAACAATTCGCGTCATTCCCCAATAGGGGTTTCCAATCGTTCGAGTTAATTGGTACGCGGGTTCGTCATCATAACTCGCCCCGAGATGAACGGCAAGGAGATTTGAACACGCGTTGGGGTTTAATCTGGTCGCGGTCTATCACATCTCGAGCGGGTTTATCGCCGACGGGGTTTCGGAGACCGCTCGTCCGTTCATGAATCTGGGTCCAGGTTTCCCTGGGAGGATAAAGACACTGATTTAGCATAGCGGGTGGTCCACAACTCGGATCAGCTGACACTCGCCCACATTTGGTCCAGCATCGACCACGCCTGTGGATACCGTTTTGGGCCACGAAACTTCATCAACCGTTCCAAAGTTCTTCAGCGAACACATCATCAACCGTTTTACTTCCACACGTCTACCGTATCCTTAATCATCGTCCCTTTTCTTCACAATTTCATTAGCGTCTCTTTATGGGCGGCCGTTTCATCAAATGCGGGACGATGTCGCTGAATGACGACCAGTTTCCGTGCTGTAGCTGTCCGATGAAGTTTCGTAGGGATCCGATGCTTCTCCCTGTTTCCTCCCTTTCTGCACCTGTTTCATGAGAGGAAGTCAAACTGTCTTGGAATTACTTTCATGAAATAAAGTGAAACTGTCTTGGGATTACAAGCAAATGTTACACATTTATTTCCTTTTTTCATTGACAGGGCATTTATATATTTATTATGTATTGTACCTAATTCACTTAAGGAACGTGCTAGTAGCTGATAAGAAATCGACTTCCTTGAAAATTGGGGGATTGGTAGGAAATTGTGGGAAATAGTATTTTGGGTGGTTCTGCGGCTCGCGATTGGTTCACTTTAAGTCTGCGATCGGAAAATAACAAAAGGAAAGCATTGTTTAAGATTTAGCTCTTTAGCTAATCTAGTTAGCTAGTTTTTACCCTGAGGCGGAAGAAATCATCCATGCCGTGGCGATCACAAAAACCTGATCAGATATCAGATTTGACATTTTATATTTATTACGCTGTATTAGATAGACGCAAAAAAGTCGAATGCCACAACAACCGATAAAGCACCTTGAAAACACAGCAACTTATCATTAAACTTAGCTGAACATGATGAAATGAGACGCAGAGAAGCTTATCGACAGAGTGAACACCATTCATTGAGGACTATACTTGGTTTGTTCGGAGAGCGTATTAAAATAAAGGTGTTTTAAAGAAGGAAGGGAGCGAGGAATAATAACCTTTTTGCTAAGCCGCAAATACGCTAATCCTGCGCGCACTGCACATGTATGCCGACGAAGATCTAAAAGTAGATGGAGAAAGCACCGCGGGCCTCTGTATTCCAAACAAGCGTATTCCGTGGTTATTTTCCATGCTGATAAAAACGGCATTAAGGAAAGCCAAAGTAGGATACAGAACAACGTTCAGAAGAAGTCTTCCGGAATTTTCCACCGAATATCGATCGAAAATCTACCCTCATTAATTTCAGGTATCATAATCATTGCGGTGACGATCGATCCGTCAGGCGGTGGTGATGACGAGTCGGACATCGAATGGGACAGCCCGAGGGTGGGTAGACGCGCTTTTGACTCGCTCGCCATTCCTCATCTGATGGGATTACCCACGTGAAGCGCGAAGTAAGACACACCGCTAATTGTAGTCGATTATCGTCTTGTACTCACCAGGCAAATGAATTCTGTGGAACTCTTACGGAAATCCCGTTTTCAGACCGTCAACGACAACGACGAACAGTCGCTCGACTCGCACTACACGAACCATGTCTACAACGAGTTGTAGCAGCACGCGATAGTTAGCGGAGATGACAGTACCACAACATCAACCTGGGGGAAACCCACCGGATGCTCCTCAATCGCTTTGTTTTTGGAATTTCCTAAGTCATTCTATACGGAAATGCGACCATTGTTCGAGATGCTAGTTGATATGTACCCAAACGACATCGTGAGCGCGTCCAGACTACATACCGTCCCTTACCCAGAACTTCCTAGCTCAACCCTTCTTCACCCTCGCTCAGGTGCTGTTTCACTTCGAAAGTTCCTCATATGGCAGTATAAGTTACGCAAGGGGGCACAAAAGATCATCAATATGCACCCACCTTTCCTACGCCCAGGCATCGTACCCATTTTGACCGTAGACTTACAAGCTCAATGTGTCTCGGTAGCCTTTTACCCTTTACTCATCGATTCCGATTCGTCTACGCCCAACAGAGTAAACTTCGATGTTAATTTTAAAGCCATTCCCATCAACCTGAAAGTCGACCCGGATGGCTATAAAGGGGCGTTCACATCCTGCTATGGCAGTAAAGCAAGCGTTAAGCAGCAATAGGGGGCGTAGACTTGTTTCTCCAATAACTGCGCTCCTTTGTGGCAGTGCTGCCGGTAAACGGTAATTTTCGTGCTGGGACCAGCAATTTTTTCTGCCAGGCGGCGGATTGAATTGTGGGTACGTAAAGACTTCAGACAAACCGCGCAAATCACGCTACTTTTCTGCAGCAACATCGGAAACGACTGCGGTCATTCCGTCTCTTCTTTAACCATTACTGCCTTACTGCCGCAGAAGGGGTTAACGTTCCTTACGAGAACATTTCCGAAGTCCTTTCAATATCTCCATAAGATGTAGATTGTACATATTCTCCATGTTGCACAGGAATGTGGTTCACAATACAGTACCGGGCGCGCCGCAACGAGAAAACGGCGGTAGCGGCGCTCCGTAGCGTCGAAATGCGCCGTTCCGGTGTCCACGCGTGGTGACCCGGGGAAAGCCAAGCGCAGTTCATCTGCGCCCATGCCCAACGGGGGGCCACGCGTTGTAGCTTCTTCGAGCCACCCCGTGGGGCCCCCTACTGCTCGCTTGGGACGCTAAGAAAGGACGTGCCGATAGGCGCCGACGAGGGGGCGGAGCCTAGTCGGTGGTGAGTCACCAGGCGAGGGACCGAAGCGGCGACGGTATCCGAAAATCGAGGGGTCAAAAAATCGAATGAAAACAAGTTTGAGAAAAGTGTATATGGATGGATAGAGCTCAAGCTGCTGAGCTCGAATATATACTTATTTTTGCAAATAAACCAATTTTTAAGAAGCTATCTAAAAACGGCGGGTTTCGGCGCTAAGAGGCGCCGCTGTCGCCGTTTTATCGTTGCGGCGCGTCCGGTACTGTACATTGAGTATTTGAGCGATTCATATTTAGAAAATCATTGCTGCCTCCGTCCCTTCCCCATGCCAACAGCTGTCCGCTGATTGACCGTCTCCAGGCGGTTATTAACTAACCCTTACCCTCCGGAACAATTTCTCCTCACTCACAGAATGCCTTATATATCGCGTAGCTAAGAGCTAGCTTATATTCATGTATATTCTATTATATTCTGTATGAACTGTGATGCCAATATGGTGAATATCAATTATTATGTGATGATGACAGGTGATCATTTCTGAAAGAAATCTGATAAACGATTTATGCTTATAACGAACTTTATTTTCGTACAACTTACATTATTACACAATAATGATCAAGGCTGCTTTGACTCGAACAGGGCAGAGCAAATAATAAATCCGCAATTGCACTTGGACAACGGTGGACTAAAAACACACAAACGATGACGAGTACTCACAGGGCCGCCTAGCTATTGTAGATTTAGGATTAAAACAAAATCTCATTATTTGGGGTCAAAACTCCCGAATTAACTTGTCTCCTAGCACTTCACCTAAACAGAACATTTACAGGATACAAAGGGTGGATGTAGAGCACCAAAACCGGTCAAATGGGTGTAGAAAGGGATGACAACGACGATGTAATGCTTTCGACTGCAAGATCCCAGTACCAATACGGGAGAAGCTCGGTGCTTAGGCACTGTTTCCCCTCCCCCCAAGGTCTTCTCAAATATAGTCAGCCATCGAATGGAGGGCAAAAAAGTGCCTAAATCTCTCAAATATCAGTTTAAGGAGATGGTTGACGAGCTGCAAAAGGACGAAACATCCAAGCCTGCTATCAGTTTGAGCTGCAAATGCACATTTCAACCTCTAAACTACTTCTCTAAAATGCGATTCGATAAAGTGTTAGTTACAACACCTCTAGAATGTGTTAATATACGCACTACACTACAAAATCATCGAGAAAATGCAGAAAATGCCTCCAAACCTACAAACTACGAACGTCGTCACACCGCACCCTTTCAGTACCCTGAGGCTAGCCTCTACGAGCTCGAGTCTCCGTCGGGCTGGCTAGCACATGGACGAGTTGTATTGAGTGGAAAGGAGTGGACGAAGAACAGCGACTTGTGAGAGCTGGGAGAGCCTATTTGGCTGCACGTTCGAACCGCGGAAGGAACAGGCCGAATTTGTGCTCGATGCCGCTGAAGGTGGCGGCGGCCAGTCGATAGCCACCGACGTGGTCTGGGTTCATGGAGCTCTCGTCTAGGATCTTCTTCGTCGTCGCCGACTGAAACCATTACGCATTTACTATCTTTCGACACTCAAAATCTCATGTTTTTTGGGTGCGGTCCTGTGATTGGATTGCGGAGTCACAGTCAAGTTTTTTTACCCTATTGAGGATCGTCCACTTCACCGTGGATAAGAAAATGGCCTCGAGGCAAAAGAAGAGGACACTTCAGGCCTCTAAGCTCAATCTCAACTTTTGTTTGTGGCAAATGGCCTATTGTATTGTAATGTCAAACGGATATCCTGATTCGAGCATGATCGCTGGAGTGCATAGTCCAATACGTGAAACTGATCTGGATGCCATAATTTGACGCCCATGGCCTAGATTCGGCGGTATATACCCGAGAATAAACCTCGGTGGGCGCGCGTATTCGCATTCATGAACGCGCCGCGGTGTCTATTTGGGGGATATCGCGGGTCTATTCCACGCAGCTGGTGCGGCGAAGTATCGAGCGGGCCCCAGTAGGAAGAGCGTGGCAAGAGCGTAGAAACCCAATTGTCATGAATGCGAATATTATGGGGTAGACCGGGTTTATTTCGCTCGGAGTGTTATACACCCTAAACTTTCGTTCATGAATTTAGGCCCAAGCTGCTTGTCATCCAGCCAACTTCATGAAGCGACTCGTTAGATATCGACTATACCGATTCTACATGCAAGACACGCCAATACTTTTCACACGGTAAGCAAGAGACTGTATGCTCTCAGGCGTCGTATATCTCATAAATTTAACCCCAAGCTCATGAACGGAAATTTGGGTATATAACACTCCGGGCGAAATAAGCCCAGTCTCTCAGTCTCTCCCCTCCCCTATTCACATTCACAACAGTTGGGTTTGCGATACCCGACGTGAAGCAAAGCGACGGCCGTGATCACGGCTGTTATGGGTAAGCGGCCGTCAATTCATAAATCGATTGGTCCTATTTCTGTACGAATTTTTTTAGCATGTGTTCGGTTGCTACTCGCTTTGGGTTTTGCGCTGCAACTTTGACTGTGTTCTCCGTTTGCTAATTAGCAATATTATTTTTCCTTTGAACTTCGAAAAATGATAATGTGCGGGGATTAGCGCGATCTTACCACAGCTTGGAGCTCGATACATCGCCGCGCCAGCAGGGTGAAATGGACCCGCCATATCCGCAGAATAAACTCCGCGGCGCGTCCATGAATGCGAATATGGGTCCGAACGGGGTTCCCTTGCGAGTCTATAGCCCCGATACCGTCATGAATTCAGGTCATAGCGGTATGCAAAGCTGGATATATCGGGAAAACGGGCAGACTACTTGGAGAGCGCGGGAAAGAGCATTTGGACACGCCTCCCAGGTGCGATATTTCTGGGCCACTTAGGGTTCACAGATAGCGGGGTCAAAAAGGGGCGGTGGCCGAGAGGACGGTATACTTTTACGAGCCGAGGATTTCAGTGCGGAAAACTCTCGAGTCGATTGGGATTGTCGCAGGACACAGAACGATCAGTAGGACGGAACGGCACGTGGGGGTGACCCAGAAGCATGTCTATCCATAGTCGCGGTCTCGTACCGGGCTAATGTCAGCCGGTGGTTCGCCAGGGGTGTACCCAAAGGTGACCTCATCTCCATATCCAAATCTGTCTTCACTTTGAAGTTCTACTTCTACCACTGCCTGTCTGATTGTTGACGTTACGGCATTGTGGCCACCTTTGTGGTCCACGCTCCTTTGCGACCTCTCAGGTAATTAGTCTTCCTTACTGTGTTCGTATCTAATGGTTTTCCATACTTGTATATATTAGGTGTCTACGTGTGAAACATTATGAGACGCTCTTCGGTCAGGACAAGCATGACAGCAGTGAGAAAACGCAACAGACCTCAGATCCGGTAGGACGAGATCCTCCGAAGTCCACGTAGAAGATCCTTTGAAGCACCTAAATTATTTATTTATTTATTTTTACGCCTTTCTGCAGACGTGCTGAAAATGGTCAGTGATACAAAGAACAGGAAGAACTCGATCGAAAGAAAAAATGAAATTAAATTAAAACAAAACAAAGCTAAGTTAGTATAGTTATCGGGCTTGGTTAGGAACGAGACTGACCTCTTTCTTCATGAATCTTAATGAATTGGAAAATCGAAATCACCTCATAAGTTAGCAAGGTGACGGCGAACTGCGGACTTGAACGACAGACACGTGCAGCGGTTCCTTTCCAGAACGCCGCCGGACCTTCTTCTTTCATGATTTTTCGAGCACAATCTGGAATAGAGGCGAAAATTCACTCAATTCAACGTTGCTGAAAGACTTTTGACAATCACCAACTTAATTAAAAACTAACCAATAACTCCATTGTAAGTCGTCTGTCCGGCTCTGGCCGCTACTTGCAACCTAGTTTTGATGACATCAGCTGGAGTAACTAGACCGGCGGCGGGAACACCGGCGATGAAAGCCGAAGCGAACAGAGAACCCGGGTGATTGATACCCTGAAAGTAACCGGTAGCTTCACCTGAATCGCTTAAAACTTTTATAAGGATTCGTAAAAGGAAAAATACATAAAAATCCAGATGAGAATGGAAATAAATAATCTCACATCCTCATCGGCAGTCGCCAACTTGGCGTGAGCGTAGACAGGGAAGTAGATGGCCGAAAATGGAATGTCTCGCAGGAAACAAGCTCGGGCGCCTTTGTACAGACCGAGGAATCCGAGCTCCTTGAGCACCGTGAAGACGCCAACCTGATATTGGCATAGATTTCGTCGAAAAATGTTCAAATTCGAAGCAAAAACAATGAAGTTAATGGCAGAGATAACGAACTCGTGATATCTCATCTTTGCCATGGAGTGGAAAAAGAAAAATTTTGCATTTAGATATATTAGATTGAAAAAGTACGAAAAATTCTTGGCTGTTGGAGAGGACCTAACTGCCAATCAATTTAAATTTCAATGTTATCATTTAGAACAAAGTTCTCTAATCGATATGCTGAACCATTCTTAGCAAATATTGCCTAAGAATGGAGGAAAATTTAAAATAAAAAGAGCAAAATGAAATCCCATCCCATCAAACCGAATGTTCACCTACTGCTTGTTACTTTCTTGGTTCGTTTTCCTACTTGTTGTTGTTTTTCAGTTTTTTTTTCAGTTGTCAAAACTACAGGGAGTAAAACTAAAAAAATAAATAGGTAAATAGTAGAATCGCACCTTGTTCGCTGACTGAATCTCACCGGCTACTTGAAGACGAATCTTCACAATCTCGAGTGGATTAGTGAATATCACCTAAAGTATCGCAACTGTTCGCGTACATGTCAGATGAGGAACAGCCTCAGGGTACAAAAGACCGTACCTGACTACCACCGGCGCATCCACCGGCCATTATCTCGGCCCAAAGCGGAATTCGGCCCTCTTTGGTGAACTTGTCCCTGACGAAGTCGTTCACCGTTAGCTTAATGGCTTTCTCCGGTGCCACACCGACGATTTGTGGCAGCAGACCGCGATAGAGACCGAGCAGGCCTTAGAATAATTGGTTCAACTCATTAACTATCATTAGCTATTGATTACTATTGATTACCTTCAAACTTGACGACTTTCTTGAAACAGTCGTAGCTGTTCTTGTACATCACCTCGCCGACGAACGATCCACTACGTTGATTTTGCATTCTGGTCTTCACCAAGTCGATCGGGTAGACGGCCGTCGCTCCGCAAGCACCAGCAATTGAACCGAGTGCGAAACGGTACGCTGATTCCATCACCTAGTGATAAAGTGATAAAAATACTATGAATAAAAGTGAGTATTATACAAAAAATACAAGAGAATCTTCATGGAAGAGACATATCTCAACATATCTCTTTTTTTCTTTGGAAAAACCCATCATCGAATTTCGGAAAATTCTTGTAGCACTTGCGCATTCTAGAAGACTATGAAAATCGCCAAAGCCTACAATGAAACATAGGGTGCTTATTTGAGGAGGAAATAGAAAATCAGGTCTCTCAAGGGTATTTATCGTTTTTTTCGCCTTTTCCCTTGAAGCTCCCTTCCTACTGAAGATAATATTTTAACAGAAATAGCGTAGCCAGAAAAAAATTATATCAGATTTTTCGTAGCCCGACCATTCTAGCGATCATCGGAATCTTTCCCTTGCTTCGTCACTCATTTTGAGCCAAATTTTAAAAAAATACCGGAATGCTTACCCACAGGTGAAATATATTTTCTTGTAAAAGGTGATAAAATCCACAATTCTGATGCTTCGAAAAAACATTTAGTGCTAGAACTGGTATGCCCTTCATTGAACCCATTTTCAGCGAAAACGCCTCAGAAATAAGAGGAATAAATGCCCTCATTCAACTGTAATCGATCGAAATAAATAACTAAGGAAAATCGAGTAAATTAAAAGAAGAACCAAATGAATCTAAAGAATAGTAAGTGGTCGAGTAAAATAATATAATGGTAAATTGACAACGGCAATATTCAGAGGGAAAATACCTAGTAAAATTGACTCACCGCTGTTCCTACACCTCTCTCTTCCTTACTGGCCACAGCTTTCACGTTGATCAGACGATCCATGTGCGATACTCTCTTCAAGCGTTCCGGATCGATCATGATGATGTCCTTCAGCGACAGGGTCTTTTGGCCTGGATGCGCCAATTCACATAGATGGAAGAGAATTTCGACCTGAAACAATTAAGAATACCAGCCGAAACAGATGACTTTAACAAGGACACAAAAAAGTGAAAAAAGTAAAAAAGAAGAAAATTTTCAGAAAATCTGTTAAAAAAGAGGAAAACGGATGGAATGGAATCGCCAGTGAGCCGTCAGAGAATACTATTTAGCACTGTTAATGCTATTTCCTCATTTCTTTTTCTTGCTGTTATTCCCTCTCCAAGTTCTCTCTTCTTAAAGTCTCAGCATGATGTTATAAAATTCGTATGCTGGTTTGCCGAACGAGGTTAGTATGGCGGATAAAATTTATTAAGGTCTACCCAAAAAATGGCTCGAAACTTGAGTGCCATTGAACTGTCCCGCCAAGCGCATTACCGTCCCTAACATTTTTGACGGACTTCTACAATCGCAACGAAAAGACCGTAAAAAACAACCATAATAAATTCGATCCACCATACTATCCTCGTTCTGCAAAGCAGCACGCGAATTTTGAAAAAGGAGAAATTTTTCTCAAAAAATCTGTAAAAATTAGAGGAAAACGGATGGGATAGGCTCGCCAGTGAGGCGTCAGAGAGACTATAATATGGTATTTAGCACGTAGGCACTACGAGCACTGTGGGATCTTCTCATAATCTCGATCAGATTCGCCAATGGCAGAGCTGATCGCCTTTTATAGGACGACCTCAGCGGCAGATCGTCTACACTAGCGGTTATTTACGACCTTATTATGTGGAATGACTAATAAAGTGCCATTCCTGAGAAGCCGCAGGTGCTAAGGATTGAGGATTAAGCTCAAAAAGTCAGAGCAAGAAAATAACCCAGAGCAAGGTCACGTTTGCAGATAGCACTCCGATTTGAAAGTTGTCCATTTCAAGTGAACCAGTATGGTATTAAGAAAGTTTGATCGCCTTAGGGCATCAGCAGAACACTGAAAGTTATCCAAAAAACTTACGAAAATTAGCGTGGCCAGTTATAGGTAAAGGTAAAGAGCCTGCGCGCCATGCATTCGCCTACCATTCAGAATCGTATAGGCTTGATGAATGCATATTTGGTTCAATGGCTTGCGAGGGCCAGCCGCTTTACCAAGTCAGCATCTTTACCTTCACAGACAAGTGCAGCACCAATCTACTCGATCGTGGAGGTATGGAAGGATTGGTTAGCCCAAGCGAAGATCGATCGCTCGACCGTTCGGTTGTCAGTAGCGCCTCTTACCAGTGCGTCACCTTCACCCTAATGTATGGATAAAGTGTCGAAGGTTTCAGAAATCTACTAGCGTGTTCTAGATAAGTGTCGCCTAACAAGTGGACCAAATTTATTATGGTCAGGTTCATACTACTGTCGCCCAATATTTGCTAACTGTAACTCATTGTTTTTGTTGTTTTTAATGTGAAGTGTTTTTTCTGCTATTGTATAATGACATCAAGTTCCACCCCACGTCAAGAGTAAATGAATAATTAAACAATAAATAAACAAATAAATAAATAAAAGTAAATAAATGAATAAATGAATAAATAAATAAGCTCACCTCGTACGGTGTGATCTGTGCATAGCTTTGAGTCGCCTGCAAGAACTCTTCCTTCGTCATCTCCAAGTCCACGTTTCCTCTAGCCTGGCTAACGTACACACGCTTGATCAACTCCATTTTTGCGAGCAGACTGTTGAACGCCGCATAGTAGGGGAATGTGACCTTAAGGAAACATTGATAGCTTCCAAATTCGTAGAAAAATTAGGGACAAACAAGAAGGGGAAAGGCCAACTGACAAATTTTGCCGAAAAAAATACATAGAGGGTGAGTTTTCCTGTGGTAACGGACTAGGGTGACAATGGAAAACACTGAAAGTTGATGGCCAGGTGTTTAATACCGTCAAGTAGGCAGGTTCTGATGTTTCTTTTATGAGTTTTCTTTCGATTTGTCGACCGCGGTACCATTTTATCTTGAAACTATTCCCAGAAACCATAATTTTGGAACAGAAAGTTGTCTTTTGATATAATCGGTGTTCAAAGTTGACCCAGCAGGTCCGTGCCCCTTTTCCTGATGAAGTCTACATAATTTTAAGCATTCATATCGATATGGGATAAAATGTGATCAAATTGTACTCAAGGGCAATGTACGTGGGTGCCGCTTTCATGAATTTTACGGATTACAGGGTTTAATTAAAAATAAGTATAACAGACTATGAGGTAGCGGATTGTGGTGGACAATTTAGGACTCAATAGGGTATTGGAAGAGTGACTGACATTTGAGGACAGTACGTTGTAAAGTGCGGAATATTTAAAGTGATATTGACATAGTGGAGTTGTGTGGCAAAAAAATAACAAAAGCTATATTTGTTCAGGTCACTGGGCTTTGATTCATCTTTTTACAACCAGGGAGCTTATAATAAAGGCAATTATCAATCAGAAAAAAACATAAAGAAAATCAAATGATGTCACTAACAAGATTTCTGTTATGTTGTTAGTTCTAATTGTCTAACTAACCACCATAGCTTTTTTTATAGATTGT
Source organism: Nippostrongylus brasiliensis (assembly GCA_030553155.1). Lineage (NCBI taxonomy): Eukaryota > Metazoa > Nematoda > Chromadorea > Rhabditida > Heligmosomidae > Nippostrongylus > Nippostrongylus brasiliensis. Next base: position 33,691,399 of record CP130733.1, read on the forward strand.
GTTATTTAGTGTTTTTCTACCTGTGTGTACCACTAAACTTTCACAGATAGCGTGCCTAAATGCGTATCGAATAAATAAATAAATAAAATTCTATTTGGGTCTCTTAGTTCTATCTAAATCACAATGTGATCCCCATTTCATACGGAAGTCGTTGGAAATTTATGAGACAAATATTGTGGACACAGAAGTTATAGAAAACTCACGTTGTTGCCTAGCAAATCAGCAAACTGAAATTTCATAAAATACAGTGGTGAGTCACCAAGCGAGGGACCGAAGCGGCAACGGGATCCGAAAATCGAGGGGTCAAAAAATCGATTTCAAAACAGAATTCACGAATTTCGGAAAAGTGTATATGGAGGGATAGAGCTCAAGCTGTGAAGCTCGAATATGTACTTATTTTTGCAAATAAACCAACTTTAAGAAAGTTATTCAAAAACGGCGCCTTTCGGCGGTCCGAGGCGTCGCTACCGCCGTTTTATCATTGCGGCGCGTCCGGTACTGTACAAGCGTTTTTAGTTCTTTTTTTTTTCAAAAAGGACTTTCCATTGTCACTCCCCCTCCCCAAGTCATTCGTTTGGGATCCCCTTGATATGTCTCCTCTCGCATCGAGAAAAAAAAGCCAGAAGAAAAGTAAAGCGCTGAATGGCACGAAGCAGTTCAGCCAAGTAGCCGCCAGGTCAAGTCCACCATTTCTTAACAATGATAAATGTGACTCCATCAAAACGATAGAAGGATTTACCACTTTGATCTCTTACTCATGGCTCGATGGACTTAGGTCAGGTAAACCCAATCCATCTAACCTGGTGAGAAGCAGGTATAGAGTCTGCCTAACCTTATGGCCGCTCGCTCCACCACCTGAGACAGCGATGAGATTCGATCGGACGAAGTCAGTCAGAAGGTGATTTTTCACGGTCGTCATGATATGTTGAAAATCCATCGAGCTGATCGCTCCGTCGCCTTTTGTGTCGTACCTGGACAAGATTTCAAAAATTAAAACAAATTATAGAGCTCACAAGTACAGGGTGCGTCAAAAGTCTTTGGACTCATCGTCAGGTATACGGCTATTTTGAAGCAAATGAAATGAAATTTGTAGCCTTTATTACTTTAGACATTGTACACATAAAAACATAGTCAGGCTTCGGAACGGCCTCATTTAGCACGAACACAGGCCTTAAGTCTCTTAGGGAACCCATCTACAGCGGCGCGCAGGACTTTTCATCAATTTCTTTCCAGACTTTCTTCAAAGCTCGTTTGGGCGGTTCATCCCGTTGTCCTGCATCTGCTTTTGCACTCATCCGGCTTTTGTTATTATATGTCCCTGTGTGGTGTTTAGCAGGCCTTGCTCTTCAATATAGACCAAGATGTCGTACACAGTGAACTTCAAACAGCGAGTCTAAAGACTTTTGACACACCCTGTACACCACCAAAAAAGAACATTTCAGAAAACAAACCTTTTGAACGCTTGCACTCCCTGCTCTTCATAGAAGTCGTGAAGAAGCTGCGTGAAAGCATGATACGAGATGCTGCGCTTCTTGTCTCTAGAAGAGAGCTTTCATTTCATTTTGATTAAAAAAAACAAGCAAAAAAGAGATGAAGGACTTACGCGCCAAAATATTTCTTGATAAATTCAGAATTGAAATCGAAATCCATGTCATACAAGGGTTGTGTGTGCCGGATGACCGCCTCGAACTCATCGCAGGTGATCGAGTCCGACGCATTACGATCGAAGATCTCGAACGCCGTCAGGTACAGAGCATCGGGACTAAACAAGTAAAAACGTAAAGGTGAGGCGTTGATCAGTCCAGCCACTATGCGAAGTCAATCTCTCATATCTTCTTTATAGTAAACGGAACGGTAGAAAGATTATCAAGAATCGGAAAGAAAAATGAAAATAGGAAACAGGAACGGACCTGCAGAGAAGTGCTTCGAACGCGCAAAACTCCTCGAACGAGATATCGCCGTCTTTGGTAGTATCGGCAGCTGATGCCAGTAGTCGCACTGATTCACGATTGTAATTCTCTTCTGTGAACAATCCAAGGTATCTAAAAGTGATAGATACATGTTCTTCAAAACAGGATTCAAATGTAATGTGAATTCAAGAAAATGGTTAAAAAAGGTAAAGGTAAAGGTGAAGGCGTTGATCTGTTGACGCGCCGCCGCATTCGTGTTCCATTCAAGTCGTAGAGGCATGGTGAATGCGTATTTGGCCTATACAATGACTTGCGGGGGCTTTACGCTATACCAAGTCAGTGTCTTTACATTCCCAGATAGGTCTTCTACCAATTTACCCGACCCCGGAGGGATGGAGGGCTTGGTTAGCCCGGGCCGGGATCGATCGCTCGATCGTACGGGTGTCAGCAGAGTCTCTTACCGCTGCACCACGCGGGCCCATTCAAGAAAATGAGGAATAAAAAATACACATGAAAGGACAAAGTACGTGAAATGTAGAAGAATATGTACTATCTAGCTTTGTAGCTGTCACCTTGACACTAATTATCAAATGGACCAAAAAATGAAACGCATGGCAACAACACCTAACTGAAAACTCAGAAGTCTCAACCGATAGTTAGAAATAAGACGTAAATTAAAGACCTACTTTCTGATGAAATCTTCCGATGTCATATACTTCTTGCCATCTTTCACTTTTGAGGCGAATCGTTCGAAAATCGGACGCAGAGCCTCCGGGTTCGCTCGAGGTATGGCACCTTAAAGTTCATGGTTTCCATTGACAATTGTAATTTCTTCGCGGTAGCAAACGTACGGGAACACAGCAAAAGATCTATCTCATCGTTTTCTACACTAATGGAAAGGTCCCAAGAAGATTTTCAAGCCATTATTCCACAACAAATGACCAAAACATTGAGAACCTTCTCTGGACCCTTTCTGATGACATTTTTCTTCAACATATAAAAGAATTGAGCAATTTGAATGATGAAAAAAACCTGAAAACAAACCTCTAGCTGCAAGCGCTAATTCGGCATTGCAGTGAGCCTCTCGAAAAACGTTGAATCGAGATCGAAGAGAGGCGAACTGTAAAACAACAAAACATCACTCCACAAACCCCTTTTCAGATTTCTCAATACCCAGATTCCGCGTCCAGCTGAGTAAAAAATCTTGCTGGGATACCTACGATCGATTCCAACAATTTACACCCACATCAAACTAACGCGAGGAGGTACTGAGCTAGAAGTCGAAAAAATGACTCGTTCATAGAGATGATTGATTATATTTATTAAGCGGAGAAGCTGTCGGATAGACCCTCAAAAAAGCCAGAGACTGACGTTGAACGAAGGTTCTCCATGATACTTGATTAACAGAAACCCACTAAGCGGTCCTACAGAGGTGGAAAAGCAGTGCTTCGACCTTCTTCTTCTTTTTTATTACATGAATGCATCATGCGATATACAATAAAAACCAACGAACCAACTTGAGATAACACAATGTAAACATATAAGTTAATGATTAACATGAAACGAACATCTAACGGTAAATGTTAACATTATCAGAGACAAAGAGATGAGAGTCTAACAGTCTAAGAAAATCCTTTAATTCAACCGAAATGCTTATTTTCCAGCTCAATTTGTAATACTGTGATCCCGCTCGGTTTGCGAGACAAATAAAATCTATATCCTGTTCTAGCTAAAGGTAACCGAAGTTTGTAAGCTCCCCTGGAGTGCAAGAGCTCTTCAAAGCATCAAAATCATGACGGATGAGCCCGCATTTTCCATGAAGGATTTTATGGAGCATGATCAAGTCGAATCTCCTTCTTCTCAACTCCAACGGCTCGAGACCGAGAGTGATGTTTCAAATCTTGTAAGACGGTATCTTATCATGCGAGAATCCATGGATACGGATTAGAACTCTTCTAGAAAAATCATTTCGCACTACTTCAGGTTTTTTCATCATTTTCTTCCTATACGAACTAAACATTACAGTACCATATTCGAGAACAGGCCTTATATATACACCTTGTAGGCTCGGACAAGAATTTTAGGATCCCTGGTTGTCAAGGGTCCAAAAAGGCTCGCAACCATTCTAGAACCTTTCAATGCTATGTATAAGCTCACAATGCTTATCATATCACCTTACCCTCATCTATAAATCAATAGGAAATAAATGGCCACTTACTGGATCATTTGATGGCAAAACATCGCGGGCAATGTCACGTCGTCGTTGTGAGTTGAGCACATGGTCGAACTGCGCCGCAGCCATCAACTTCCCACCAAGCCAAGCTGAAGAATTTCCACCACATTGGTACAATAACGAATTATTCTCACGCTCAAAAAATTCATTTCGATGTAAGAAATTGAAATTACAGTTCGAAATTTAGAAAAGGAAATAGAAAGAGAAAAGCGGATGAACGCTCAAATCTTCTTATCAATGGGTTAAAATCACGCAGATGACAGAAAGGTCAAAAAGACATCGAAACACATCAAGCAATGGTACACAGATGAAAGTGGAGCTGATTCCACTTGAAAAGGATCTCCTATGTTTCTTTCACTAATTACAGTTTGTTAATGCATTTACTATGATATCTTGCAAAAATTTATCGTTTCCAGTTGCTATATCTTGTTGTCTACACCTCGCCCCACGAAACTCCTACTGACCTTCCCTATATTGTGACCAGAAAGCTTATCTTTGACTTTGCCCGACACCAAGCTAGACTTGAACTACAGAGACTATACAATTGGCGCACCACGTAATACCCTCGACGAGCATGAAACGCCAAAAACAATATAGCAATAAAAAGGAGAAAACAACAAGGGAAAAACAGTATTCAGACTTCTACTCGATTCTTGTGCCTTTCGAGGTTGTTAAATGGCTCTCTTACATTTCAAAATTTGGGGGGAACTTTATATTTCATAAATAGTCTATTTCTTCGACAAGAACTCCATCGTTGAAACGGAACGGGTCAATCCGCGCTCAGAAAAGTGGGTCGAATGCTCAGGAGTCCCGATTTCTAAAGATATTTTTGCGCGATCAAAACACTAGATACCTTACCTGAATCCAAATACAACGCTCGGAAGCTTTGTAGAGATCCCAACCGACAACATTCGGTAGGTCTAAATTGTTACCGAGCGGAATTCAGGCATTCAAAAACGCGTTAGTTCGGTACTTGACTACGTCAAAATTAAGAATTTGACAACTTTTACACTATTTCGTTAGTTTGCTTACTCCCAGTTGTTAAATATCGACGGTATTACTAGCAGTGTTCAAAATTGCTTCAGTGTTACGAAACTATTCTGCTATTTGCCGCTTTTTTTGTTTAGCGGTTTATAGACGAGAACTAGTTGAATGACTTATAGATTTGGAGACGCTAGGTTATTCGCAAAACACTGACATCGGACGGGAATTGAACCCGCGTCTTTCTGTTTCCGGGAGGCTGCACTAACCACTGTGCTACCGATGTACTACGATGCGAATCTCCTAGCATCTCCAATTTGCGAATAACCTAGCTCCAGTGTTATTTATGTTTTGATTGTTGAATGTAGGATGTTTTTTGATTTATACACACGGCGTTGTCCCGTGTAATAGATAAATGAATGAATGAATGAATTCACTAGTAGAATAGTTTACTTTAAGATAGAAGGAGATGGAGAGGAAAGAAAAGGAGCCGCATTCAACCGGCCACATCATCGCAACCTACTCAACAGCACTAAAATCTTTGATATTCCAAAAATGTCGAATTCGTCGGTCGCCTTTTAGACGACGGCACATTAGCGGTCACATCGACAAGGACGACGAAAAAGGCGAGGTAGGGAAAAAACGACGAGCGCACGACCACATTCAAGGTTAACAATGTTTTCATCAATGCGTCACGTCTACGCTGTGTTGCAGTGATGACCACGACAGCTGCGAGACAAAAAGATAAATTAACTTGATTTTCGACGTTGTTATTGTAGCTTGCAATTTAACGAAAAACATCGGCGCGGCAAATAAGGTGAACGCACTAATCGATTGATACCAGGAAATTTTTCATAAATTGTCAGGACGACCCTCTTATGTGGTCCTACCGTCAAACGCATAAAGTTCTCGCAGGATTGCCAAGTCACAACACTTTTGTTTTTGAGATGCTATTATCAAGTGCTGTTGTCCAACAAACTGTTTTTTTTTTCGACAAAGAATAAAAAATCGAATTTACTGCAATTTCGAGTTCTTGCCGTGCACGTGTATTCCTGTTGTTCTTGGGCAGTCGGAGAAATTCCTCTGCGGCCATTCACATGTCAGCCGCGGCCGAAGCTACGGTCTTGTCTGTTTCGGCGCCCCCTCCCCGTCTGATATCACATTCGCATGCAGATTTTCTCACACTAAAAAACTATATGGTCTCAGATACTGAAAAGCCAAAAGGTCTGAGAGTCCACATTCCTTTAAAATGTAAGTACTATGACAAAAAAACTGTACCATCCTCCACTAGGCTGGTGTGGTGTAGGTCTCTAATGAAAAGGAAGATCAAATATGCTCAAAAAGTTGCCCTGTTTTACGTGGATTACAAAGCGTACTGTTCAGAATGAGAGCCCGCGTGGTACAGTGGTAAGAGGCGCTGCTGTCACCCGCACGGTCGAGCGATCGATCCCGGCCCAGGCTAACCAAGCCTTCCATCCCTCCGGGGTCGGGTAAATTGGTACCAGACTTGTCTGGAAAAGTAAAGACGCTAACCTGGTATAGCGGCTGGCCCCCGGTCATTGTATAGGCCAAATACGCATTCACTATGCCTCTACGATTTGAATGGAACACGAATGCGGCGGCGCGTCCTCAGGGGACTGATCAACGCCGGCACCTTTACCTTTACCTTACCTTTACTGTTCAGAACAGAAACAATCGCATGAAGCCTGGTTGTCCACAGACAGCTATGCGTGCCAGGTGATCAGTGTTCAAAAAAGCAATATAAGGTAATTAGTTTAGCGAGCAAAACAAAACAATCCGTCGGTTTAATTGTCTCCACATTCTAAGAATTTGCTAATTGTCAATGCTTACTTCTGCGGCAAATGTACATGGTAAGTCTTCAATTCACACAGTGAAATAAATACAAAGGCAACTGTAAAGTGGTCCGTGTCGAACGGACCCCAAAGAATGCGCCAAGCATCCGTCTTCAAACGCAAATCGCAGAGACATGGAGCACGCGTACTTGTCCTAAACAGTGACTTGCCAGCCGCTATACCTAGTCTATGTCTTCACATTACCAAAGAACTCTGATAGCAATTTACCCGACCCCGGAGGGATGGAACGCTTGGTTAGCTATTGCAAGGATCGATCGTTAAACCGTGCGGATGAGTGTAGCGTCTCTTACCATTGCTTCATGCGTCCAGTAAAACAAATGAGCAGTTATAACCTAGCATCTCCAAATATATAAGTCATTCAACTAGTCCTCGTCTATAACCCGCAAAACAAAAAGCGGTAACTAACAGAATGAGTAGTTAGTTTATCGAGTATGTATATATTTGACATTCCAAGCTCTAACGAAGGCGACATCGTTGAAACGTAAGCCGAGTAATTAGAAGACATCGATCTCGGTCGGCTAACAACATTCCTAAACTGATAAATGAAAAATTAAGGAAGACCATGGTAAATGAGAAAAAGCCATGTGGGGTATTTGACATGTGCGTGAATATCTCAATAGAGACGAAGGATCCGCAAAAACGAGGGGTGACGTAGTTTTCACAGAGAAAGAGATGGCGACGGGAGAGTTGGAGACGGTCGGGAATACAATGAACTACCACAGTTCGCAGTGATTGTCGACATTTCGACGAGCAGAGACACTGCAGGCGGGCGAACGTGCAAAATCCTAGCGATCTCTGGACGGGACGTAGTGGAGAACGTGGCACGACGACAGCTAGGACGCATAACTTTACATCAGCCCCAGTTCCGCTCGAAAAACAGGACCCAATGAAAAAAGAGTCCAGTTAGAGTAAAGATTAGTGAAACCTGAGGATCGACTGACCGGGAAAATAGTTGGCGAGTATTCGAAACTAACACTGGTATCGACATAAATACAAGACAAGTTACTAAAGCTATTAATCCCACTGAAACTCCTTTTGATTTCAGCTATTTGACCTCAAAATTCAAAAAATCACATATCTTTTTCGGTAAAGTCGACCGCAAGGTCGGGCGATCGATCCGCGCCCGTGCTGATCAAGGCTTCCATCCTTCCGGCATCGGGTAATTTGGAGCCAGACTTGTCTGGAAAGGTAACGACACTGACTTGGAATAGCGGATGGCTCCCACAAGTCATTTTTTGGACCAAATACGCATTCACTATGCCTCTGCGATTCTGAATGTAAGGCGAAAGCGCGGCGCATCCCGGATAGGACGCGAATCCTGACCGTATGGGTGAGCCGAGTTCTTCTTTAGTGCTTACCACTGACCAATGACTAATTATCCATTCGCAAACAGATCAATCAAAATGCCTTGAGGCAGCTGACTCGTCTGCTATTGGTGGATTCCGTACCCATTCGAGAAAGGGGTTGAGACTGTGAAAAAATGCCGAAATCTCGTAAAGTTGATGGAGGTACTTAAACTAGGATCGGCGGCGTAGCATTAAATATCTCAAATCCGATAGAAAATCGATAAGCTGATCGCAATCGCCGAATAATCGTACAGCGGGATGGCATCGGAAGCAAAACTGTGCTCGCGGAAGAGGAGAAAAAAGAGGAGCGGAGGAAAACTGCACAGCGTTCGCTTTCTCTAGCGGAACACGTTGTTCGTAGCCTTAGCAAACAAGGTTAAAATGTTCCCGTGGTTTTAAAAAAACAAGAATTTCATAGATATAAAACAGGCAGATGAAGCATGCTGCTATAAAATATATCATTGAGCTTTAGGTAAAAGGTAAATGTAAAGGTATCGGTGTGGATCGTCTCTCTAAGGACGCGCCATGTATACGTTTTCAATGCAGAAACGTAGAGGCATGGTGAATGCGTATTTGGCCTACACAATAAGTCGCAAGGGCTAGCGACGGTACCAAGTCAATGTCTTTACCTTTGAACACAATTCTGGAACCCGTTTACATGGCCCCGTAGGAATGGGAAGCGTGGTTACCCCGGGCGGGAATCGATCAATCGACCGTGCAGGTTTCAGTTGCACCTCTTCACACAGTACCACGAACGCCCCGAATTACGTGTCAAAACTCTGGGAATTTTACATAAATCCTGAAAAAAATACAAATTTTTCCATGCAGTTTCAAGGTTGGTCTGCTTAACAATCCAATCAACACTAGTAATTGAAAGGCGGCTTACGGGAATCGTACAAAAAGCAATATTTATAGCGAAAATTGCCTTTAAGCACCCGTTGCTAATTAAGCTTCGCTGGTTAGAAATCGAACGTTGCAGCCGTTCGAGGGTTTCTCCACAGGGAATGACGAGGAGAAACGCAAACAATCGAAATGACAATGGCGAGCACGTACAAAAAAGCAGGAGAGCTGCTCGGTCAGCAAGCGGTAGAGATCTAATTTGCAAGAATTTTTTGATTTTGAAAAGGATTTGAAGTTTTAAAAATCAAAAAATACAAAACGGCGGAAATCAAAGGCGCTCGATGACACAGATGAAAAAAACGCTTCCAAAGGATGTGCTATTACCAAACTCACTGGCTGCCGGTATTTAGAGGCGGAAAGGGCCCTGCACTTCTAAATTTTGAAAAACGTCAGTGGAAGAAAACAAAATATGAGATCTTTCTAATATTATTTGTGAAAATTTTTCCTGAAAAAGCTTCATCTTCAACTCTTGATAACGAGAAGGAAACGACGTTGACATGATCGATATCCAAATAACGTGTAAGCACCAAACAGGTAAAAATAGCCAATAGAAGAACCTGTTTATCTCAGAAACCTTGTGTATGTAGTAGGTAGAATAAAAAGAAATCCGAAGTGTAAAGAGTAGGGAGTAGCAGAGAAGAGAAGTATAACAGCTGCTGTTTTCTGATCACTCCACCTGGTGGAATCAGTCGAGAATGAACATCGGGAGCAAAGTAAGTAGGAGAATTTGGCCGATTGTAATTTTCTAAAATAATTGTTTTTCTTTTTTTAGAACCTTCCTGAGGCTAACTGGAAGCCACAGGTGGACTGAAAACTGCTGTGCTCATCGAACTGATTGATAGTTGTCAAATACAAATTATGCCGGTAAAAAAGACTGTGGACAATTGCCATCTAAGATAGAGTTAAGTCCAAGAGCATCTTTTCGCTAAAAATTTTCTACTATACGCTAAGATTAACGGCAATATTATTGAAAAGTAACCTCGGCCGGAACTGATCGGTCACATTGTTCTGTCACAATGTCACTGCTTTTTCTCCTTTCAGCCATGAATCAGCATTCAGATGGTGAATCAACAACCGGTTGGAAAGGCAGCCAACTGATATGGAGCTAGTAAAAAACGCTCAAAAACGTCAGAATTTCCCAATGCTGCGCGTGGGTAGCAGAAAAAACGTTTTGTAGCGCAACAGAAGGAAAAACGATCTAAACGACGCGAGATTAAAGTGGATCGAACTCTACTGGGAGGAAAAGTGAGCACTGAATCTTAGGATAGTCGCCAGTTAGTATCAGCAAACCAAAAAGTCGCCTAATTCCGAACATTTTCGAAGGATTTTGACTTGTACTTGATTCTTCCAAATCTTTGAAAAGGGTATATGTGCTCAGTCGAGGGTTTGAGCATTATTGCTTGAAAATGCCTTCGACAAAAACCGATGAAAACTGCTGTTAAAGTGCCGTTTGAGCTAGCAAAAATACCTATAAATAGTTAGGATTACAAGAAGCCCTGAGGCGGAAATGAGAATGTCCTTCAGTGTTCTTTAATCTTCATATCGCGTGCTCTATGATTTAGAACCTCATCGGCAAACTTTGCCTCCCCCGCCAAACACAAAAACATCTCTACGAACAGCTCTCCAACCCCCCAATCGATGGCTTTCTTGGAAATTTCGGATGAGACTGGGCTTCAAAGTTAACGCAAAACGAGATTTGGACTTGAGTAGTATCGCTGTTGTTTCACGTGAACCTCAACGAAAACAACCCCGATCATCACCTGAGGTCGACTGGGAGCTGTTAATCAATCAAACATATCCATACAAACGAAAAAGTGGTAACGTGAATTCCTACGACTTTACCTTATCCACAAAAAAAGAACATTATAGATGGGTTGTGATCATTGATAGTGATAAAAAACCATCAGATTAGTCGAGGCACGCTGGCAATACTACCACGTAAAGACAAGATGGGTTTACAAATCAGGTGCCACTAGACTACAACGGACTTCACAGGCTTCACACCAAGAAATGACCACCCCTAGAGCTGATAAGGTGATAAGGCCGGCACCGCTGTCAGGCGGAGAAACTTCCGGCCTCGGTGATTATTTTTTTTCAAAAAATGGTGATAAGGAGAGGACGACGGACTGTGGAGGAGCAAACCATTGAGTCATGCATGGAAGAAACATGAGCAAGTTGAAATCGAACGAAATATCAGCAAATTAACGCAATCTCGAAAATTTGAGAGACGACGGTGGAGAGAGGATTAGGACGAGAAGTTTAAGAAACCTGGGGAAGGGTGGGGGGTTCAGCTTCTGGACGGCTGGAGCAGAGCTTCATGGGATGAGGCAGAGCTGAGGTGTGGAGGAGCTGATCAAGCAAGTCAGTGAGTAGTTCCCAGCCGCCCCGACCACCCCCCGAATACACACACACGCACCCCCCGACGAAAGATCGATATTCGCCAACTGCAAAAAACTGCACGGGCGACGCTCAAGCCATCGGAGAGCCCAGCTGAAACAGCCGCCCTGGGTGGTCCACGACCGAATCTGCTGAAACGGAGGCGAAATCCGCACCCTTCGGTGCAATTTTCGGCCTGATAAATTGCCGAGGCGTTCATTTTCACCCAGTCTTGGCCTAGGTGACTTCTCCTTGCTGCTCGGGGTGCTATAGATGACCAACCGTGACCAGACCCTGCCGTTAGCTCACCGTCGATAGTTTCCTGTGGTGGTCTGTCCGCTATGGCATGTTAGTGATTCCAAGGTCTTTTTTGTTTTGTTTTAAGGAGAATTTTGTTCGATTGATCGCATTTATGTTCATTTCCGTTGAAAGTTACATGACCCTCCGATGCTAAAAAGAGTTTGCTTTTTTGCACTTCAAAGCATTGTCCTGAGTCAAAGGAGCCCAGCTGAAACAGCCGCCGTGAGTGGTCCTCGAGCGAATCCGCCGAAAACGAGGCGACATCCGCAGCGTCAGATGCGTTTTCGGCCTCAGAAATGACAGAGGTGAGAGGTATCCCTTACCTTTACCTACCCTTAGTTTAGGTGACTTCTCCTTGTTGACCGGCGTTCTATAAAGACCGGCCACGACAGACCGACGATTCTTTGAGATTTTTTTTGCCACTCAAACTCCAGGGCCCCGTAGCTAATGTCCTGCCGCCTGGAATGTGTCAATCGACTTGATCGAACCTTCCGTTAAAATAAGAAGATATGTGATCTTCAGTAATGTTTTTGCATTTCGAAACATCTTTTCGATCTATAGTAGAACCCAGCTGAAACACCCGCGGTGAGTGGTCCTCGACTTAATCCGTTGTAAAGGAGGCGAAATCCGGACTTTTCGGTGGCGTTTCAGTAATAAGAAATGACGGAGGTGAGAGATGGGCGCACCTCTTCACCCACCCTTAGTTTAGGTGGTTTCTCCTTGTTACTCGGAGTCGTGTAGATGACCAATCCTGACCCGACTGTGTCGTTGGCCACCAATCGCTCTGACGGCACCACTTCGGCCTGATGGCCATAGAGGCCGATGATTACTGAGATTTTGTGAGTATTCGAATCCCCGGAATCCAGCACATGAAATCGCAATATACGGATAAGCGAGGGTGGGGTATTCCATACCAAAATGGATGTGACCCATCCAAAACGTTTATGGCCCAAGACCCCCTATATCTAGTCCCCCAAGGAAGACGCATGGCAAACGAAAAAAAAGAAAAGGAAGAGATGGCGGAGGTCCTCGTGATCTGGGGTGTGCGGAATTTCCGTTTCCGTGTTCCGAACTCCGGTTTTCGGTTTACGGCTGTTTTGCCCTTCCGTTCCGTTTCCATGTTCCGCTTTTTTTGGCCAGAGCATGGAAGAAAATCGAGGAGCTCCACTGTGCAGGCTAACAAAATGGAGACTGAAATTATTGTGCTGACGTCGACACGTTTGAGAGGGTGACACAGTCAGTACAGTATCTTCCCCGCAGGACCTCGCTGTGCGAGTCCCGTGTGGTTATCGGGCGAAGCCGTTACCTGTTGTTCATGATCTTGGGACAAGGTTCCTTACGTTGTTCGTATTTTTCGTTCATAAGATGTGGTTTATTTAGGCTTCGTGCTGTCGCGACATTAAGGGTTAGGGACGTAGACCTAAGCTTGCGGCTAGATTCGAGTCTTGATTTTCAGCCTACAATGCGCTTGCTGTGGTGGCATGCTGTGGCTAATCTCGAATTTGTTGTAGAAATGAACCCGCATGATGTCTATTTTTTGATGGAAATGTTCGTAGGTCCAGAACCTGCAAGGTTTTCATTTTTTGATGGAAACGTTTTGTGGTCTAGTTTTGGCTAAATTTCAATAATTTGGTGACTTGTGCACTATATTTCTGTTCCGTCTTCCGCTTTTTCAAAAAAAAAACTCCACCCAACCCTGCTCGTGACCCTCCCAGAGCCGCCCGGAATGTGACCATCAGCTTCACGGAAGCTGTAAATGAGGTCTGCGCCGGACTGCAGTCTTCTGCTCCAGTTGGAAACAGTATCCCCTCGCATCTCTAGAGAATAATCTTGCACTTTGAAGCAACTTCCACCCCAACCATTGCCCAAAATCTGGCACTCAACGCGAAGCGAACCACCCAAATCGCTACTTGGGTGGTCCAGTCAGGATCCCAATTCAATGTTGCAGTACCCCGATCCCATACACGTCTTCTAGCTGAATGTGATTATTCCTGCTCAGAATTCACACCCTGTATCTCCTCCTGCACCACTTAACTTCCAATGAATACCCCTCTTATAGCTTCCAGTAACAGTGATTTAACAACAACTTCATTTAGAACAGAACAAAAAATAGTCATACGAACACAACATTGCCGAAATAACATAAGTGCATGCAAAAAAAAAACAACATGAACCGACAGTCCTCGACCAAAGGTTATGAGTTTGGAACTCTTGATACCAGCTACAAATCTTCTACCCAAATGGAGAAGGATACATAAACAGAAATATTTTGAGTACAAGGAAAAAGTGCTTTGCAGTGTTACACCTACTCTGTAGCAGGGCGAAGCACCTCATTCTCTACTAAAGCGATTTTTTGAGATTGCCCAGTTTTGCTTCTCATGAGATCTGATTGTGAGGGCGGACACAATACAACGTCTAAGACTGTCGCGAGCAAATGAATCACTTCGGAGCTGGCATAATGGGAATGTTCCTCTTCATGCTCACATCACCCTTCGGCGCTTCGATTGAGAGATGACCCTTGTCGTCGAGCTGGGTCTGCACTGCCTCCAGATTCACATTCTCCGGAAGGGTCCACTGGCGCTTGAACGATCTGTAATCACAACGTTTACGGTTGAGATTCGATTAGCTATAGGACCTTCACTTGACATTTCACAGAATGAAAAGGGCACTATTCCACTTGTTGGACACCAGTCATAAAAAATTTTCCCTTCGTCAGATTTCGCCCAAATTTGGTACTGAGGGGCAATCTGGGGCCCTGATCACGAATCTGGGTCCATTTTTCACCATGTTGGTCGAGGACCACCCACGACGCTACTTGGGTGGTTCAGTTAGGATCACCGATTTCGCTGAAACTTTGCATAGAGGGTTATTTGGGGTCCTTAACACAATGGTGCAGTCCGATTTTCACCTGGTGGTCGGAGACCACCTCATTTGGAAAACGGACTTCACCTTTACGATTGAGGTTGGATTAGCTGTGGAGCCTTCACTTTCACAACATGAAAAGTTTATAAGTGAGTACCTACCGACACTTTTATATAACCGATTCGGCCGCCATGCGGATGCACTATCGTGTTCAGGACCCCAAACCCCCCCCCCCCTATGCAAAGTTTCAGACGTGATAATAAGTGTAAACCATGGTGAAAAATGGACACCAGATTCTGCAGTGCGATTACCCCCGCGATTACGAAGGAAAAAATTATTGGTGTCCAACAAGTTTGCCATGAAAACTGCGGATGGTGAAAAAACTAGCAGAGACGTTAATAAGGTGTAAAGGATTCGCAGTGTGGCGATTACCCATCCTCTTTGAAACTACTGAAAGCTATAAGGTCGTTAACAATGCGGTACGGTGGAACTGGAAAGCTCGTGAATCAGACTTGGACGAAGTTGCAAGTTCAGGTATCACCTGAAGGTTTTCTTCAGTAAATGACGATAAGAGGCGCCGCTCTAGTGACCGATGATCCCCAAACTATCCCAAGGTTTTGTCCACAGTGATGAGGGCTCTGGGTTCCTCAGAACCCAATAAGGGTAATTCCGGACATTAAGCAAGGATCTGATGTCTCGATACAGTTAAGGGTAGATGAGTATCACCAATACCTTTTCTGAAATACTCCACCGAAGTCCCAATGAAAGGTCAAGGTTCAGATTTGCAGCTTTAAATAATGTGAAACGATCGCCCAACTCTTGAAGTCAGAAAACTCGTGACCTTCCTTTGAGAATCAGACCACCTGTTATGAAAGCGGTCTTCGCACCCATTTCATGTCAATCCCATGTGTTGTGGAAGGGTTGACAACCTTACGCAATTCCACGGCAGATGACTTCGAAACCAGCTGCTCGTCAATAAAGTGCTAAACTCTACACCGAAAATTTCAGTTCGATATATAACAGATACTCACCTGTGCATCGAGCTATTCTGCGTCTTGTGTTCCTGAACTCCTTCCACAGTCAGCTGCCTACCGTCCAAGTGCACTTTCAGCTCTTCGGGGTGAAACTGCGACACATCCATTGAGACGGCGAACTTCTCATTGTTATCAACGATCTGCAACAGAATCCAGTCAACCAAGAACTCAATTAGTAAATAGAAGGCATAAAATGCCCGATGCGCACCTTGTGAACGTCGTTGGCGACGTGAAGCACAGAATGGTCCGCATGTCTCCAGTATGGAGCAAGACTTCTCTCAAGGTGATCAATGTCTCTCATCGTGTCGTACATCATGCGATTCATCAGACGTGATGCTGGCCACATGTCCATGTTTGCAAGAGAATGTAGTAGCGCTCTGAAACCACTCCTATCAAATAATCAAAACCTCCCCGGTAAGTAGATTAAACTATCCTTGGGACGCGAGTATTTACAGAGGCAGATTAACGCGTAAGACGAAGATACACACACTACACTTGCTCTGCAATTATTTCTATAAAAATGATAATAAGGTACTATTGTACTTTTGGGGCCCCACTTTTTTTTCGTTTAAAATAGGCCTGTGAGAGGTAATCGGCCATGAGAAGAACGGTTCTGATACTCGTTAAGTGCGGAAATGCCTTATAAGCGCGTAATCCAGTCAACAAAGAACCCAATTAGTAAATAGAAGGCATAAAATGCCCGATGCGCACCTTGTGAACGTCGTTGGCAACGTGGAGCACAGAATGGTCAGCATGTCTCCAGTATGGAGCAAGACTTCTCTCAAGATGATCAATGTCTCTCATCGTGTCGTACATCATGCGATTCATCAGACGTGATGCTGGCCACATGTCCATGTTTGCAAGCGGATGTAGTAGCGATCTGAAATCACTTCTATCCAGTTGTCAAAACCTATCCTCAGTAAGTAAATCAAACTGTCGTTGATACGAGAGTATTTAGTAAGGCAGAATAGCGGATAGAGGATATACACACTACACTTGCTCTCCAATTATTCCTATAAAAATGACAATATCATTACTGCATAGTTAACACCGACAGTTCTGTCATCAACCGTTAGTCTCGTTATAAGGAGGTGGAAGATATCCCAGAGCGAAGCAATAATTGTCAACTCATCGGGACAACTAGAACCGACGACAACAACAGAAACAGCAGAAAATATGAAGTGTGCCCATCACTCTAGAACTTATATAGGATTGAGCGGACCTTCTAGAAGGCTCGCGCTTACGCAAGACTCATCTGACTCGGCGACTCTATCGGCAAAACTTCCAGAAACTTCGAGAATGTCCTGGAAGACGAGAGCAATCAGGGACAACCAAAGAAGAAGAACACCGAAAAAGGGATTGACGTGAGCCCTCCAACCGAACACTTTTATAAAGGACTGAGGGTATCTTCCAGAAGCTTCGCTCACACGTGACTCATGTGACTTTCCAACTCTTTCGACGAAACCTCGAGAAGCTTCCAAAACGCTTCCAAACCGCCGTCTACGTTCACACACATCGTTCTCAATTGCTTGTCTTCGTGTCGTATTCTTAGCTTGCTCGTCAGAAACCCCAGCGAGCCTACGGAAGGGGGAAAGATGGAGAAGGAAATGCTGATAGTAGACTCCTTCGGTGGTGCGTCGGATAGAGCTCCTATGAGGAAAGAGCGACGTTCGAAGAGCACCATCCAGTCGTTAATGAGAACGCAACAGATTTTTCCAGGATTGGAAGACATTTCTGACTCCGTTCATGAGGTTTCGGAGCAGCAGAGACCAGTAGCAGAGGACCCGAAAACTAACACGCGAACGCGACGCGTACGCTCGCAGAGCGGAAACGGTTACCACGGCCCATATACCAGCAATTTTGTGAATACAAGTAATGTTATAAACATGTCACTGAAGGCCACTGAATGGTTAACACCGATAGTCTTACCGAGAACATTACCACCCACAACAATGGATGACACAGAACTCTTACCAAAGAGTCGCCGTTACCTTAGTTTACAACGAATTGGCAACAGAACGGAAGGTCAAGAGAATAACTACTAACTCGAGCGATTTACCAAGGCCGAAGGACAAAACAAAACCACGGAAGACAGCGCACATAATAAGGGGTTATAAATAACACCGGGTTTAAGGCACTGGAACTGCACTTCCTAGGAGGAAAACAAGCGAAGATAGGACAGAAGCGATAACGATCAAATAGAAGAGGCAACCACATTCGATGAAGAGCAACGAAAAAAATGAAGCAGGCTGTTCACCCAAGCCCTTATATATGGTTGAGGACAGCTTCTAGAACCTTCGAGTCACATGACCTCGCAGGACTCATGTGACTCGGCAAATCTTCGGCGGAACTTCGGAAACTTCGAGAACTTTTCCGAACCGCCTTCTTCGTTTACGTAGTCGTTCTTCTTTCTTGTTTTCGTGTTTTACTCTCATATCAGAGACTGTAATGATCCTATTGGGGAGGGACCGGTCTAAGAGAAACTCTTCTTACAGTTAGTCGGAACGAAAGACACTTCTAAGGAAAAAGAAGACGAAGACGGAAGAGCGAATGAGTAATTCCCTTACCCCGTTTTGGTGTGTGGAGAGAATCCCAATAGATCACCCACTTCGATGGGTTACGTCGGATATTTGGTGGAACTTCTTCAACACAAGGTGCTGCCAGCTCTCCCCCCCCCCCCCCCCTTAAGACAAAAAATTTCCGTGAAAAATTCCACATAAAATTTCAGAGAAAATTTTTCTTAGTTGTTGTAATAGAATGTTAGGTGAAAGAGTGATGTGGTATTTCTGTAAGACAGCTAGATAGCGTAAACCACTAATGATGTTGTAAACCACTAATGTATAGATGCTCTTAATAGTGTAAACCCGGTGGTTAGAGGCGCTACCTTCACCCATGTGGTCGAGCGATCTATTGTTGCCAGATCTGATGCACCTGGGTGGACACGACTCCAAATAACAACTTCGCTACTTTTGTTGAGTGGTGTAGTGGTAGGAGGCCCGGTTAACACCAAAACGGTCGAGTGCTCGATCCTCACCCAGACAACCAAGCCTTTAACCACCGACGGTTTGGGTAAATTGATACGAAAAATTGTTTACGAAGCTGAAGACACTGAATTGTCTGGCGGCTGGCTCGTTTTTTTTCATGAAACTGTTGGATCATTGTACACACCAAACACACCTCCATGCCACTGCGCTTCTGAATGGAAGACGAGTGCATGGCACGCTCTTAGGAGAAATGCTCAGCGACGTTCACCTTACCTTCACCTTGGTATTTATTCCAATGTTTTCCAGTGTCCGTAGCGTTGGAATGGTTCAAGGAAAGCTAGAGCAAGCTCACCTCGATCATTCCGTGAGTGGAACACGAATGCATGGCGCGACTTCAGGAAACCTATCAACGACAACCATTTTACCTTGCTTTATGTACACTTCGTTCCGTAAACGTAATTACACACCCAATAAGACAAAAGAAGCCTTAGTTTTTTCAATACAGATGTTTATTCACATTAGTAAGCGAGTAATGATACAAGCCATCACGTACACTACAAATTTGATGAGGATTATGGAAGACAAGCGTGTGAGGGCAGGAAATGTTGGTGTGAAGTGATGACAAACTGGATTTTAGTACGTGCTAAAAATGTATATATAATAGTAAAATGACGCTAGAAATGATGACACTACAAATGTCAACACATACACTTTTTGAAATCACCGCGAATGAAAGCTGATCACAAAACTGATCGGTTTGTGGGTATGTGTGTGCAGAATGATGCTAGGTGATGATAACATAATGACAGGAAATGTTAATAAATAACGAGAATAGATAGATATATTATAGATGAAAACCCGACAAAGCGTGGAAACGCGTATTGCAGCTAGCTATTTGAAATGTACAACGGGAGAATCAGGGTGACATTTGGGGCCGTATGCTCGTGTGTCCCAAGCCGGAGACTTTACCCAGCGCTGGTTAATCTCAGCATTCCGGCGCTGGGAGAAATCCCCGGCTCGGGAGACACGAGCATACGGCCCTTGATAAGATCTAGCGGCGTTTGAGTAGGGCGCGAAAGGCGGTAAGTAGCGAAACGTGATAACGATTTTTACTTCTTTCGAGAAACAACTTTCTTGGACATTTCCGCCTCCATCACTTGAAGTTGTTGCCATTTTTCGAGTCGTTCTGAAATCACATCAAATTGAGAAGCCCAGAATTTGAGATGATCCAAAGAATATTGAGAAAACAAACGATGGAAGAAATGTTGATTGCATAAAACCGTTATAAATACAACGACATCAATAGCAACAGGAACAACTACTTCAATTAACGCCAAAATCAGGACCTAGGAGGGGCGATAATAGCCCTAAAGAACCTAATTTCTGCCTGCAGTGAAACGCGAGAAGGAAGCACAAAGGAAACGCAAAGACAGCTCAAAAACTGAATGTTCCAACAATAAAAGTGTGTTGCTGAGAGTGACAAACGAGAATCTTCTGGAAAAACCTGCAAAGCGAAAAACACCAGCTAATAAAAAAACGGACGGTACCTGTCCATTCGCTCGCTGCATTCGTCATTTTCTTGGCCAGAGCAAGACAATCTCGCACGTACTTTTCAGTATCGTAATCAACTGTACTTGAACGTCCCAATAACGTTCCGATTTCCTTCTGCCACATTTTCATACTCTAGAAAAACACGAAACCAGAATTTCTCCGAATCTTTGAAAGTTTTTACGTAACTGTTTCAGACCAATCGAGAGACGCACAACTGGGGAAAGAGAAGATAATAGAAACAAGAATCAAGTTCTTACCTGCTCAACACCATACTGACTATATAACGCGTCCTCTTCGGCAGAATTCAAGTTTGATATGATTTTCATCATGTCGAATGTATTTTTATCCGTTCCCTGAACATATTTCTTCCAATAGAGTGGCCTGACATTAAGAGAACCAATAACCCACATTTCTACTACAGACGAGCGAAAGGTCGGCGTCTTCGTTCTCTCCATCATCACCACCGCCACCATCACGTAGCATCAACTCATCATCACCTAGAGGTGGAGAACTTCCGCCTTCATCGGCTCCTAATTCTTTCACCCTGCAAAAAAGTAAATAAGTATAAAAAATAATTCCTACTTTATACACTATCATATTACGGCATGTATCACGCAAATCATACACACCTATCAGCATAACGCAGTGTGTTGATGGTGTGCTCGCATGAGGACATTCCGGGACTGATCATGGCAATCTGGGTAAAATTAATTTAGCTCGAAATTATATTGCAAAGCAAATAATCAAACTAGCATGGGTCAAAACAAAGCAAATACATATACGACGCCAAAACTAACCATGCAGGTCCGCGCCTTCTCGCCGATGAATGAATCACGCAAAACGAGCGTTAACTTTGACGTACGGAACGGAACGTGTTGACTATTCTTCGCCATTGCTCGTATACACTCCTATAAGGTTCGAAATGGAGAAATAATGAAAGAGGAAGAAAAAACATCCATAATGTTATATCGAAAGAGAAAATCTGTCAAGGACTTTCTGAATAACGTCTATAATAACGTTTGTTGCATTCAAATTCAGTGCTCTGTCTTCATAACAGAGGCGAACGGCGCAATGGTAAGAGGGGCTACTGACACCCGCACAGTCGAGCGATGGATCCTCGTGTGGGCTAACAAAGCCTTCCATCTCACCGAGGTCGGGTAAATTGGTACCAGAATTGCGATGGAGACACTGACTTGAACATGAACACACATTATGAATCCAAGAAGACTTTTGCTCTCCGCGATTTTTTACCTTTGTTGAATTCATGTGAATCACATCAAAATTAATCCAGCTTGATAAACAACTTCGTATATTAATAAAGCCCATTTTTCTCTAATATCAAAAGACAACACTAACTAAGAGACTGAAATAAGATACGTGCTTCCATTTGGATAGAAAGACGAAAAACTAGACAAAGCTTTGAATCTCACCCAGCAGCGAATTTGTTTTTAAAAACTTAAAAAATTTCGATGAGGTCAAGCGCCTCATGGAATTCGGAAAGATGATCGAAAAGATTTCTACACTCTGAACATGTAAATGCGATGCGTAACATTGTATAATATTGTAAAGAGTAATGCTGCAACAAATCATTGTATAAGCAAAACAAAAATGAATAAAATGCAAAGTCGAAGTCGAAGTGTTAAAAACACCTTAAGTGCCAATAGCGATTTGTTGATCTCAGCTCCTTCGAGTCGCGTTTGTCTGTCAGAGTTGCCGGTATCCTGACCTCGTTCATTACCCGCCAAATCGATCAACGAGAACTTTCCCCATAGCTTC
This sequence comes from Nippostrongylus brasiliensis, assembly GCA_030553155.1. Taxonomy (NCBI): domain Eukaryota; kingdom Metazoa; phylum Nematoda; class Chromadorea; order Rhabditida; family Heligmosomidae; genus Nippostrongylus; species Nippostrongylus brasiliensis. The sequence continues at coordinate 33,713,526 of CP130733.1, forward strand.
TTGTCTCTGAACGCTGAACATTACAAAGCGGGTATTTAAAAGGGACAAAGCAGCTTACTCACTTTCGAAGAACTATTTGAAATACGGCGTGAGATCTGCTTGAGTTGGAATTAGCTGAAGTCGCGCCAGCTGTTCGCATGTCGGTACCTTGTCGGATCAAATCGAGCACCTTCAACATAAGGACTACTAATAGACGTCGAACCTTTTGTGATACGAATCTTATTTTTGAACAATTAATTAAAAATAAACGGAAGCATACATACATCGCTCTCCGACGCAACTGGCACTTCCTGAAGTCCTACGACTTGCACTTCCTTCTTTCCATCTTCTAGTACCCGTAGTAAAGCTTTGTGCTTGAGCAAATCAAACACCTAAATATGGAGGGTTTACCCTTGTTGCCGAAGAAATTACAAATACCACAAATAAACAATAAATAAACAACTAACCTTGCCGCCGTATATTTCGAAGAAACTACAGCTGACCGAAAGATTCAGCTTCCTATACTGCTGTGAGTGTTGCATTTTGAACACATCACAAGCAGTGAGAGCGTATATGCCACCCGCGCAGTTCTGGAATAATATTATTATAATATAGACAGGTTAAAGAATGGTTGAGGGATAAGAAGCTGGATGGTATAGATTAAACCCAACATTTGACCCCCGATACCCAGAATCCCTTGAAGAAATCACTTTCAAGAACAAATGTTTGAATTCTGGTGACAACGTGAAACTCTATTCCTTCGTAAAGTGGTTACTTGTTCTCGATGTTCTATTTTTTGGCAAATTAATTTGTTTGTTAAAAACGCGTTAATTTCCTCATTCCACAATTTGAAACCTAATCAATTCAAACAACAGGTCCTCAATGTATAGAACTTGCAAAAGTGGATGCAGCCTGCATCTCCAAGCCAGATTCTGATTTTGTCAAAGACGACCAACAGATAGCATTCCAAGAACCAAGAGAACAAATATAATAAAAATCTAGTAAAGACTCAAAACAACATTTAAGAAGACGAACCGAAGAAAGGTGTTGCCAGTTCATGCGCATTAAACGAATTTTAGTTTTTCGGACTTTTTCGTCCAGTCAGATTTTACTATGTGAAAAACGCAAAGCAAAGCCGCCCTCAACCATTTGGGTAATACTTTACTTAATAATGATAGACATTTGTCACCCTATTTAAGTGGACAAAATAAAGCAATAAGGCCATGAACCAATCAAAGCATGATTAATGGAACAAAAGTCCACTAAAAACAATGAAAAAAAACGTACCTGATTTTTACCAGTAAAATCTCCACCCATAGTATGCGTTTTTCCCGATCCTGTCTGGCCATAAGCAAAACAAGTAGCAAAGCCTTGTTCGAATATCGTTTTCACCAGCGGTTGAGCCGTAAATCTACAGGCAAAACTATCCTACTTGAATGAATTAGGGACAAATAAATCAAATAGGTGAATAAATAAATGAGTAAATGAAGTCACGAATAACTACGTACTTGTACACCATTTCATTGGAGGTGTTCTCGTCAAAAGTGTAGTCGAAACGGAATTTCTGATTGTCCAGGTATTTCGTGAGGTCAACTTTCACTTGTGGTTGATGCACGATTAAATGGTCTCGATTCGGAATAGTAATCACCTGAAATATTACGCATAGAGCACTTTCCGTTAGTGCGGAACAACAGCCAAGTATACTAATATAAAAATACAGTAATATATAACAGCGCGACATAAGGCAACTCAACAAGGTTTGTAAAGTAAATGCGATTGTACTAAAACCGCTGTCTTTGTCCCCCAACAAAGTGTTAGATCAGACATACCTGAATAGGATGGCAACAAGGGAATAAATCAAAGAAAAATAAATGAAAAGAAGACTAGGTAAAGATCTCGTGTTTGGAATGCTATGTTCGATGATAAACAACGTACCTCGATTTCCTTCTTGCCTATTTCCTTCTTATTCAGTGGTCTTTTTCTGACGCACACGGAAATTCTATTATCCATAACTTGGTCACTCATTTTAAGAGGGCGATAGTCAATCTAAAATAAGAGCAAATTGGCGGCAGAACAAAATGAGATTCAAATCTAAAAGAAACATTTAATAAAGAAGAAACGCAAAGAACAAATACCTGTGACTGATACTCCCTAATCATCAGAAGGAACTGGTAATTCGGATTTCCAGGATCAATATTTTTCTCCATTTCCTTTTGCTTTTTCACATGATTCTGAAAAATTGCGAGTAATTTCCTACTGTAGGGAACAACGATTATTCCATGAGGCAAAACAACACGAAAAATTCACTCCACGAATCACCTGCTGCGCTCGACGCTCCTCGCGTTCCTTTTGCAGTTTTTCAATGTTAGCAACTGTTGAGGATTTGATTTTCGGTTCCGGGATCAGAACAGTGTCATGGAGATCTGGAACAGGCGGAAAATGATTAGAGAAAACATAATTTTCGTGTGATTCTGACCTTCTAATTCAGATGAACGAGTCATGCTTGGTGGCATAGGATTTCGCTCTACAGGAGTAGAGGCGACACTTGCAGCAGTTGTTCGTTTTGTTGGTGCTGAAAGAAGGATCATTTCCTTGCAAGAAAAAGTTTCATTATCATAAGTGCGCAAACACATATAACACAAAGTAAATATCTGGAGCGCCTTGTAAAAAAAACAAGAAGCTTTGGTACTTTTCCTCTTAATACCCAATTATCATATCATGCCCAACCGTATTCGATATCATATCATTTCGCATCCACCTACGGCCGTGTGCAGCTGTTCAATCTGCCTGATATAGAAGAAAAGCCGTTCTTTTCTCGCAAGCATTACATGATAAGAGCGCTTCAAGGATGTGCATTAAGATATGAGCATGATATGATACGTTTGGGTGATAATTGGGCATTAAGAGGAAAAGTACCGAAGCTTTTTCTTTGGAATGGCGTAGAACGGATGAAAGAGTTGGTGTTATGGTAAGTTTCTACCTTGTGACAGGGTCATCTTCAATATTAGTGAAGATCGTGCGAAAAGTGTAGAAGTCAAAACGGGAGCTGGATCTTTAGTTGGCTACGGATTGAACAACAATTCTCAGCGGTAGTACAAAAACTGTTAACAGAACATCATCGCAACCCTTTTTGTAAAACATTGTATACGAAATATCAGATGGACAGGTTCCATTTTAACAAGCATATTTTGCCCTGAGACTTCTGGAGCTGAATTCTCTTTACTCACTCTCCTTGAAAACTCAGAATATTCTTATACGTGTGGTATGCGTCTGCGAGCCGAACGGGTGATCAGGATTACCAACTTTTATTTTGGCTATACGTTCCGCCCTTCTGTCGCATTCAGAGGTATAAAGTTGATTTGAAATTTACTATCTCTGATTATGTGGGCCAAACCCATGAATTTTAAACCACTTTTGAACCTCTGAGAACGACGGAACGCGAGGTCAGGTCAATATAACAATTGGTACACCTAACCTCGTTCTGTAGAGCAGCACAATACAGGTTCTTGCTTTACCATTTCGAAAGCAAGAACCTGGGCCTAAATTCATGACGGGTATCGGCACAATATACCCGAGAACAAACCCCGGTCGGCGCGATTATTCGCATTCATGAACGCGCTGCGGAGTGGAATAGACCCGCGATATCCCCCAAATGAACTCCACGGCGCGTTCATGAATGCGGATAATAGCGCCGACCGGGGTTTAATCCCAGGTATATTGTGCCGATACCCGTCATGAATGTAGGCCCTGTACTGTGCTGCTTTCCAGAACGAGGTTAGGTGGATCAGATCGTTATATTGACCTGACCCCGCGTTCCGTCGTTCTCAGAGGTCTCACGAGGAGGGTCGTCGAAGTGATGGTGAGCTCTAGCGATGCAATTTCTATGGAATGTAGGGCTCCTCATCGGATATCCAAAAACATGAAAAATTTTTTCGGAATCGCATTGTGTGGTACTGAAAAAGGCCTGCAAAGACGAGGAAGGGCTACTCATCAAAGCGCTCATTTCGCCCGTGAAATGTGGTTGGAGGCGCAGTGGGCTAGCAGTTGGACTCTCGTTCAGGTGCTCATGGGTTCGGATCCTGTCGGTGCAATTTTCTTTTGCTTCAATTGCACTGATACCAAATCGTGCTCATTTTGCAATTTTGCCATTGAGGTGGAAGAAAATCATGTTTAGAGCAGCTAAAATCCCACTAATTTTAGTAAATGGCGCCGTTAATACGGGTAGCCAGTATCCACCATAACTTACCTTAAACGGACGCAAATTCAGAAAATGATAGTAGATTCGTGATCAGCGCCCCAAATAACCCCCACAGACGAAGTTTGGAGGAAATCGGTTATTTTGACCTTGGCACCTCACTTACCCACTCGTACCATAGCTAACGCTCATCAGTCGGAATTCTAGAAGCAAAAGTAGAAAGAGTAGAATTGGTCAGCAGTTCAAGTGAGACTCCCATGTAATTTCTGGATTGAAGGTAGTGGATGCTGAAGATCTTCTGACAGCAAGAGTCTGAATGGAGGCATAATATTACCAGTAATTCATCAGAGACTGAACCTTGGCAACTCCACTGACACCTGACATGAGGCTCGATACATCATGATGACCCCTTTCGTCCAAACTTTGCTAATGAGACTATTTGAGACGCTGGTCATGAATATAGCACTAGTTTTGGGTTTTGCAACAAGTGAAGGTATCTAATGGTGGGTTTGGTTGTGTGTGGGCTGGTGATCCCTTGCTATGGTAAGGGTGGGTAAGTGAGGTGCCAAGGTCAAAATAACCGATTTCCTCCAAACTTCGTCTGTGGGGGTTATTTGGGGTGCTGATCACGAATTTAACATTAGTTTCTGAATTTGGATCCGTTTAAGGTAAGTTACGATCTCAAGGGCGAGATGAACGCCTTGATGAGTAGCCCTTCCTCGTCTTTGCAGGCCTTTTTCAGTACCATACAATGCGATTCCGAAAAATTTTTTCATGTTTTTGGATATCCGATGAGGAGCCCTACATCCCATAGGAATTGCATTGCTAGAGCTCACCATCACCTGAACGACCCTCCTTGTCAGAGTGGCTTGAAGTTTATGGCTTTAGCCCATATAATCAAAGATAGTAAACTTCGAACCAATGTTATACCTTTGAATGATACGTAGAGCAAAACGGACACTCTCGAATACGAACCATTAGGTCATTTCATAAGTCCTTGCCGTTTTTTTCATCGTCCTTCTGTAAGTTTAATAGGAAAGCTCTGGCAAAGAGCTGTATACTGTTCGATAGAAAATTGTTTGCAGTTTTAGAATATGTACTTCGTTTCGATGGAAACTCGGAATGTTGCTAATTTTTTTACCAATGAAATGGAAAATGAAATGTCGCAAAAATAGCCCTCTGCGGCATGGAATTTTCTCCAAAAAAAGTGGAACTTTTTGTAAGTTTTTGCACACCGTTGAGAGAGCAAATCCTCCTCTACAAGACGTTATATTGCGTTCTTTTATTGCTTTTGGTTTTTGGCAACTTTAGGGCCCTCAAGTCGAGTGACCCGAAAGTCGTTAATTATTTTTGGACTCAACGGTAGTTCTTCGTGTGAAGACTTTTGCAACCCTTTCTATACGACTTATGTCAGAGTTTCTTGCTCTATTAGAAGATGTGTTTGGTTTTTCACGTCGCTGAATTTTAAACAAAATTTAGCAACGACGACTACCACTTGGACGCAGCATCACTAGTCTTTCTGTTGGAATATTTTTGTCAAACAGTTTATACTGTTCGAAAGAGGAGAAGTTGCGCTATAAGATAGCACATTAGAAGTTTTTACACATATCGAGTTGCATACGTTTTTAGCTCATTGAAAGTGGCGATAAACGAGCCCTCCCAGCGGTCCGATGCCGAGCAGCTCGGTCAACGTGACCGTCGCGCGATTGACCTACGCAAAGGCGCGGCGGTCGCGCCCAACGCGCGGCGGTTAAGTTGGCCGAGCTGCTCGGCATCGGGCCGCCGAGAGGGCTCGTTAATCGCCGCATTCAACGAGCTAAAAAGGTATGCAATTCGATATATACCATTTTCACTTTGGATTGGACACTTTTCAAACCAAATCGGACGTTTTTCAAACCACGTCAGACGGTTTTCAAACCAAATTGGACGTTTTTCAAACCACGTCGGACGTTTTCCAAACCAAATTGGACGTTTTTCAAACCACGTCGGACGTTTTTCAAACCAAATTGGACACTTCTCGAGCCATTTTGGCTTGGAAAACGGCCGACGGATTTGAAAAACATCCAAATTGGTTTGAAAAACGTCCGACGTGGTTTGAAAAACGTCCAATTTGGTTTGAAAAACGTCCAAATCAAAATAAATATGGCATATATAAAAACTTCTAATGTGTTGTCTTATAGTGCAAGTCTTCCTCTATAAAATGGTATCTGTCGTTTGGCAAAACTCCCCCAACAAAAAGACTAGTGATACTGCATCCAAGTAGTAGTCGTTGTTGCTAAATTTCGTTTAAAACTCAGCGACGTAAAAAACCAAACGCATATCCTGATAGAGCAAGAAATTCTGACATAAGTCATGTATAAAGAGTTGCAAAAGTCTTCACACGAAGAACTACCGTCGAGTCCAAAAATAATTAACGACTTTCGGGTCACTCGACTTGAGGGCCTTAAAGTTGCCAAAAACCAAAAGCAATAAAAAACGCAATATAACGTCTTGTAGAGGAGGATTTGCTCTTTCCAACGGCGTGCAAAAACTTACAAAAAGTTCCACTTTTTTTGGAGAAAATTCCATGCCGCGAAGGGCTATTTTTGCGACATTTCATTTTCCATTTCATTGGTAAAAAATTAGCAACATTCCGAGTTTCCATCAAAACGAAACACATATTCTAAAACTACAAACAATTTTCTATCGAGCAGTATGCAGCTCTTTGCCAGAGCTTTCCTATTAAACTTACAGAAGGACGATGAAAAAAACGGCAAGTACTTATGAAATGACCTAATAGAAGAGAAAAGTGGAAGGAATGAAGGAATGGAAGCAATGTGGTCCAATTAAGGAAGGAACCCACGAGGTATGACAGCCTTCTGAGGAGCAACTAAACCACGTGGTGCAGTCCGTTGGGTAGGCGGCGGAGCCAGGACAGGTTCATCGTTCGCAAGGCTGAGATCGGTTCCGCTGCCGGTCCGGTCGATCAACATCGAGCGGCTAAACAACTTTTCATTCAACGATTTTTAAATAAAATACACAATAAAAAGAGCAAATTCTAGACAAAATCCCTTTAGATGACAAAATGGAAGGATTCTGCATTCACCGTACTGCAGCAGCTGCAGCAGACGATGTCGACTCGACCGTCGAACGAGCGGTGGGAGCCATGGTCCTTCTAGTGACGCGAGGAATAGGCATATCGTACAGCATCTCATTTTCGTCGTTGTTTTCGTGCACCTGATATAATGAATAAAGGAAAACAAAACGGAAAAAAGATATGTCACATAAAAAAACAAAAGCAGAAAGAGCTACGCCATAGAAACGAGATAAACACAGGAAGAAACAGATGAAGCGATTCAATTTTGTCTTCGAAAATGAAGATGTGACGATGACTAAGAAGTTACTTAGCGAAGAAAAATTGAATATTAATAAATTTCCCCTATTCCTTTGATTTTGATACGCCTTTCTGCATGCAAATTGACTCATAAATAGACAGATGACCAAAAATATATACAATTAAACACAACACCAACTTCATGCGAATGTACCAAAGTCTTCGACAGCGAGTCCTTTCCTTTTAGTGTTGGATTGATGGTGAGTAGCGTATTGAGATCAATTTCTTTTCCTTTCGTCTCGCCCTGAAAACGTAGAGGTTTGCAGTAAAAAGATCACAACACGAAAACCACTGCCGTGATCTAATTCCTTCTAATTTTTGAGCACAATATCTGGAACACAATTCAACTTAGACCGTCAACAATTCTCAACTACTCAGCATCATCTTCAGAACTGCATAATTTTCGGTTTAACAGAGCAAATCACTGTTACCGATGTTGCAAACGATAAAGTATTAATCTCGAAGAAGATTTTTACCCTTTCTAGGTTACCTTCAACTTTGAGAACCCCTTCTGCCAGGTAATGCAAAGGTTCACTTCAAAACGCACAGAAATAATTGATTGAAATGCACAAAAGGTATTGTTAAACTCTGCTTTTAAGGAAATCGGAAAGCACAATGCTAGTAAGACTACATGGTTCTTGCTCTTAACAGCTTTTTTTAGTCAAACAGCAATACCATTGGCAATATCCTCTCAGGTCGTACGTATCTTTTCCGACATCCCCACCGTGCACGAGACGCCGCTCGAACTCTCGTAACTAACGCAGGAGCTACTTTCCTTTTACAGGGTTTTGTTGTTGTATCCATTTCAAATAACTTCGACTTCGTTATCATGGCACTGCAATAGTGATGCTCAATTCTTGAGATCGTGAGGGATGCGGGAAGCTAACCTTCTCATGGTGAAGGCGGTGCAAAAATTAGCCTTCGACCTACCACTAAAGTTTCAATGCTATTAAACAATGCAGTTTTTATCCCCGAAAAGGCTGATATTGGTATCAACCGAATCCAAAACTATACCACCGATTGCTTTAAAAATCTCGGTCGTGAATTACGGATCTTGTTTCCGTTCTTCCAATCCTTTAAAGAGTGATAACCATGCAGAAAATGTTAGTGCTGCTGGATTTCTTCCCTATCAATGATCTTTACGGTCATTCACCGTTGTAGTCAAACTGAAATCTCACCTTTTCGAACCATTCCACGAGTACTGCTTTTCGGTCCGGCTTCAGCTGTGAGATAACAGCGCCGTGTACACGTCCGTCCGACCTAAAAGGACATTTTTAGATTTTTTTGTGGGCGATCTCTTCGCGACATAATCAGATAGGTCTCGTCAGCGTATTAAACGCTTATCGGCACGGGCGAAACACCCGTACAAGAGTGCCACCGTACGTAATCTACCATTTGACACCAATGAAAGAGTAAAAGCAAAAATTTTGCCAACACAGAAAGCGAACAGGTGCCGGTAGCACAATAACAACTGGACAGCGACGCTACTTTTGACAATTTCACGTATCTATTCATTTACCGCCCAAAGACGCGTAAGGTATAACGCCGTGGTTAATGAACAAACATGCCACAGTACGATTTGAAAAGGATTAGAAATATAAAGGACCAAAGCAGTAAAACGGTTACACCTATTAGACGAAAGAGTTAGAAACTTCGGACCAGACGGTTTTAGACGCCTTCCGTGTTTTTCTTTACTGGCCACAAAAGACCGAAGCCCGATCAAGTCACCGCATGAGATAATTTATTTATTTATTTTATTTATTATAAGACGCTCACGTAGGTGAGCGTGGGAAAAATAAACATCAACTGAACATCAAACTGTAAACGATATGGAAGGAAAATAGCTACCGCGTACCAACACATAGCGAAATAAACAGATGAAAAATCCAGGAAGAAGCAAACAGCCAAACGCACAAATGAGGAAAAAATAGAGAGGAACCAAACAAAAAAAAACAAAAAACGGAACAAGAGATGGTAGAGATAAATGTAAATACAATGCAAAATTAATAAAGCGAATAATCGCTAATCAAAAACAGTGCGAGGTGAACTTCACAGTACGCCTTTCTTGCGTAAAATTTACGTTCATAAGAGAATTACTTATGCTGTTCATCATGTTGCATAGCATACAACAAATTCCATTTGCGCATGCTAGCTGATTTCCATTTCATTTCTGTGACTACTTTTGCGCATTTCTGTGACTACTTTTGCGATAAAAAACCGAAAATCAAGACCAACCTTTGGATGTCGACGTGCATCCCAACCTCGATCCGTTCCATGTCCACTTTTGCACCCTTTTTTGACGACGCGGACCCACTTGAGAAGCCTGAAATTAAACGTACTATCCACGAATAATTAAACTAACAGCCTGAACATCCAAGGCAGAAAGGCATCAAGAGACAGCTTTTTTAAATGCGGTAAATGAGGCACGTTATAAATAAGAGCTTGACTATCAAGTTATCGATAAAGGAGCTATCGATTACACACTGAACCCACCCAGGAATGCTCGAAAAAATTCCGGCACTAAAAATTTAGGTGTTCGAAAGGCCTTTTGAAGACTTCTTCGAGATACAACAATGTGAAAGTAGGTATAACCCAAAATATCGAGCGCCGATAAGAAAAACACCGGATGAACATCACAAAGGTTATAATGGGTCGGATACCCTAATGAATCATAAATGAACAAACTTCAAATGTAAAACAATGTCCGGCACAAGCACCAAAAGCCCAACCCTATCTGGAGAACAGAAGCGGTAGGTATATCTAACCAAGGTGACGGCAACTTTAGACCGGAGGACAGGTCCGGTGTCGTAACCAGTCAGCAAAGTCTGCTTTCAAAACAAAAACCGTTATCGATCTTGGCGCGCCGTCGCTGTGGAGCGCTGTTTCGCGTTGGGGCGCGCCAGGGTCGTAGGTGTCCAATATGGTCTGCGATCGCGATTCCCTGATGTTAACATCAAATTAGTGATACTGTTTCTGCTGTAGATGGGCCCGCGTGGTACAGTGGTAAGAGGCGCAGCTGTCACCCGCACGGTCGAGTGATCGACCCCGGCCTGGCTAACCAAGCCTTCCATCCCACCGGGGTCAGGTAAATTGGTACCAGACTTGACTGGGAAGGTAAAGACACTGATCTGGTATAGCGGCTGGCCCCTGCAGGTCATTGTATAAGCCAAATACGCATTTACTATCTACGACTTGAATGGAACACGGATGCGGCGGCGCGTCCTCAGGGGACTGATTAACGCCGGCACCTTTTACCTTTTACCTTTTACCTTTTCTGCTGTAGGCCTTGTTTGGGGTTGGCCTTTTTGGCCGCCGCCGAACGATAGATGGAGAATGAGGGCCATAGTATCCTAACGGTGCATCGGTGTGGCATAAAAACTTTGCACTCCCTAATTTTCCGAAAGAATCCGCTGGAAACCAGTGTGCTCGACGGGAATTGCAATTCATCCTGAGTTAGTAGAACTATTCTACCGCGGAAGGGTAAGAAAGGGTTGTAGGGACTTGCATGCCCTTTCGGCATTCATCAAGACTTGTCTGGCCCCTAAAACAGCCTCGCGTGACTCTAAACAGCCTTAAAAAATCGCGTTGTCGTCGCCATTAAATGACTCGTAAGGGTTTCTTGGCCGTCATGGTTTGCAGAATTGCCAGTGAGAATGGGATTTTTCACGCCACGAATGCGAATTACTTGCCAGATAATCTTGTTTGTTGCTAGGACTTATAGATAGATTACTAGGTCTCTCAGAGATACATGACTAGGTCTCAAAACTAGGCGTCTAAAAGGAAAACCCTCATCCTTCCGCCCTCTTCCTAGGTCTGCGTATGTGATCTTAAGGACAAGTCGTCGTCACCAGCTACACGAATCACCGAAAATCCATTCAAAAAGGCGTTTAAGTGTATGGCTGTATCTATGCCGATGGAAAAAAGCACAAAGAAAAAGCATGAAGGGCAGAAAAATATAATGAACCAATTCCCGCTTGCTTGTTTAATCCGCCCATTCAATCATATCGTAGGGGAGACTATTTGGTGAAGTGTAAAAGACGAATAATAAACTTTGTAAGGGTAAAGAGTGGAAATCAAATAGGAGTAAAGGGTAGAGGTCAAATAAGAGAATTTTCGACGAGAATCGAACATTCGGAGCAGAGGACACGACTACGGATATATTCCTCCTTTCTTTTTCTAATTCTTCTTTCTTTTTCTTTTTCGAAATTTTCTGAGGACCCTTTGACCCCAAGTCCTCTCTTCCTTGAACTTCCGCATTGCTCTTGGGTCGCTATTAGTGATGTAAGTAAGTGAATAACAACAGGAAGGAGGAATCTTTCAACAGCCATAAAACCGAGCATCGAGGATGAACGAGGTGGGAAAGTGTTGTATGGTTCATCTCTTTGCTACAATAGGCACTCCTCCAATAAACACCCTCCTGGTCTATACCACTGCTTGGTAAGGCTTCTTTCGCCACACAACTCGTTCCAAATGGGCACACTCCTGAAGGCGAGCGACCTTCCTAGACAATGGAGACGTCGTTTCGCCGAGGGCGAAATAGTGGCGATGAGTAGTGCCACCTAGAACCCAGCGGCACGAGACAAATGGAATGTGGCACGGGAACGATAGAGAATGTCACTTACCCGAAAAAAGGATTTACGACTGTATTTTTCACGCGAAAGGGAGAGAAATCAAATTGTTCACCTCTGGGTGTTGATCTTCGAAATTTGACACATCGATGACCGCTCGCCAGCATCCTGAAAATGATGAATTTTAGAGAAAACTGCCTTTTAATTCGCCTATTTTCATGCTGTTGTAGAGGAGACTAGTTGATAAAGTGTAAAAGTCAAGAGAATTTTTTGACGAGAATTGAACACCCATAGCAGAGGACGCGACAGCGAATATTTTCCTTATTTCTTTTTCTGGTTCTTCCTTCTTTTTCTTTTTCCAAATTTTCTGAAGACCCTTGGAATTTTTCACCCAGCGTCGGATTCTTGCCTTCATTTTCAGCATTTCAACTCCGTTGAGGTCTTGATATTAAGTTGAACTCATTGCTATAAATATGCTTCTACATTTTTTTGCCTAAAAATAATAGAAAAATGAGGCATGGGATAGGAAAATAGCATGAAGTAGTCTTCAACCATAATTATATGATAAGTTAGTTGCATCAACTTTTTTCCAATTCGAGCAGTTGCTAAGACCTCCGAAGGCAGGAAGCAGGTTATATGGTTAATATCACTCCATTTTTTTAATCTGCTCGGCTTAGGAACTGGTGGAAAGACTGAGAAAATTCCATGTTATTATGACTTTAACCTATAACTTCTAAGTGAATTAGTACAGTTAAGCGATATCAGTTGGCTAGGTCCTGATTAGTGATAGAGGACGAGTATCAATAACATCACGTTTGTTAATACAAGTGTACTAAGTTCATATTCTCGTGTTTAGTTTTTGTTTCAGTTTGCATTCTCAATTGTTCATTGTTCATTGCTCTTGCTATTGAAAGGCGCACGTACACGATAAATAAATAAATAAATACATTATAGTAATAATTATAGCTGTAGAAATAATGATTATTATTGGTACTCCTCTGCCGATCGCAATGACTGCCCACTAATTGGTTTGTTGCCTTTGAAGATCGTCAATTATTTATTTATTCCACAACGTTTTTATCCCGATCAGTTACGGGGTATGATTAGTTTGTTCTTGTCCTTCTTGAGATCGTCCTCGATTGCAGGTTATATCCATCTTGTGATCGTGACAATCAGCCGACCTGTCACACGGGCCTGACCCTTACCGACACCCTTTTTAGCTACTTCTAAGCTAGGCAAGGGTTTTGAACCCTGATCATCGAGATCTTGAGCCTATCTCGGCCATATGAAGATCGTCAATTATACCGGCTGTATCTACCAATCTTATATGACGTGAGCCGTATCTACCCCTGGCAAATCTACAGTTTTTTTAATTGCTAGGGATTTCCTCCAGCATTCTCCAGTGAAATTCTTGCACTCTTGGAATGTCCAGCTACGGCTGGCCATCGACAATCTGGCAATCAATGGCCAGCCTGATGAGTTACGAAGGCGACGGGTGAGTCACCATCACACATTCGCAGCGACGAACTGACAGAGGAAAAGGGTGAGGGATTTGTAGGATGCAGCAATTTTTCGTTTGGGTAATAGCATTGAAGCAAAGGTAGAGATAAAGTTATCAGCGTTGATCAACAACTTAATGACACGCCACGCATCCGTCTCCCATTCAGAATCGTAGAGGCGTTGATGAATGCATATTTCGCCTATACAATGACTTTTAGGGATCAGACGCTGCACCAAATCAACGTCTTTACCTTGCCAGACAATTCTAGGCACCAATTTACCCGAAGCCGGAGGGAGCGCTTGGGTAGGCGAGGATCGACCTCTTTATCTTGTCTGTGGAATTAGCGCCTGTTATCGCTGCACGACTTGTAGTTCAAAGAAAGAAGTTTGCGCCGTATTCCCAAGTCTGACGAGGAAAGCTGTAAAATTTCGAGTCTGAGATGAATGTTCTTTGTCTTTGGCTTCTGGCCTTTTCCTTGGCGACCGCTAAGCAAACGAGACGGCCTCATTAGACCGATTTACTTGATTGCAGCCTTTCCGTACGTGGCTTCAGCGACCAAGTTACAACTTGGGAAGAATGGTACTCAGTATAATTTTTTATTTTATGACTATTCTTTGCGTTTTCGGCATCTTACGAATCCGTCCGCCCTTTTCATCTTGTCGAAGGACGTTAATCAAGGCATAATTCCGATAGCGTTATTCCGACAAAATCAGGATAAGAAAATCTTATATGAACTGAGTTTTTTCTCTCAAGTCTCTCCTACGTATGAGAAAGTGTTGTTGTTGATAATCATAAATCAATGATGATCAGATACTAAACATATAGTACTCTTAATCTTTATGGTGGTAAAATATTGTTTCCCAAATTTCTTGTGTTGTTATTATTTTTATACTACAAAGTTCTTGCCTAGGATCGTTCTGTTTCTTGTAGCTAATGTATTTGTTTTTTGAAGCACGTCTATGAGAGGCGTAAATAAATAAATAAATGAATAAATAATTATCCAAGTAGCTTCAGTCTTTCATATTTGCAAAATGGATATCATTCAGATTGGAACAGGGAGGCTCTCTGCCGGTTTGTTCACGAAGTGCAAAGTCATCGTTTAGTAAACAATGGGATCTAGCATCGCGCCCTTTGTTTTTTGTTTGCTCTTAACCGTATTTTTGATTGCACTAGGTTATTCATGATATATCGTCATCCGCCTTTTCAGTTGCGCACGTTTTCCGTGCACAAGTAAATAAATAAATAAACAAATAATCCTACCGCTGGCCTGTTCTGTAGGCCCCGCCGATCACGTTTGCACAAGATTTCTCTGGCTTGAGCGACTGTGCCAGTCCAACAACGTGCCGCCGAGTACAAATTGATTGTAATGTGAGATAAGGACTTATTTCTTACAGTTTTCTTATTTTTCTAAAATCAGCAGACATACTAAAAAAAACCCAAACAACTCTCTCACTGTCATTATGGTTTCGCGACTCTTAACGATGAGAAAAGGTTGAAAGCCACTCGTGATCGATCCAGCCCAGATGTCCAGACGGAATGATTTACTACCACAGCTACTGGTTGACTGAAGAGGGGCTGAGCAGCCAAAATCAGTTTTTTTTCAATTTTCGGAGAAGAAGAAGTATAGGATCAACGGTCCAGCGTTTCTCCAGCTCGAAATCATCATTCAACTGAATTCATCTTGACAAACATCTCCACTTTGCATTTAATGATGCAGAGAGGAACGAGCTGTCATTGTTCTCTTGGTCTTTTCTCAACGGCAGAGGCGGAGGCCAGACGGCGCATACATAAGTCATTTGTGAAGCCGACGCGCGGACCTCGATAGAAACACAGGGCACCACAAGAGAAGGAACTTCATTCTTTTGTTTCACTTCACTTTTTGTCATTGATATCACGATAAAGGGGAGGAAACGGTTGCGCCGTTATTCCATTGACGGTGAAAGCATAGCTGTAGTAAAAGAAACGAAACAAAAAGGCACCTTAAACTCACTCAGAGTAAATGAAGTCATTCATTCCCAGACGAACACAGAACTATGTAAATTAAAATCAAATTCAAAGGACATTCCACAGAGTTTTTGTGGCCTGGGGAGCCCCATTATTTGTTTTTCTCTCAATGGTGTTGAGTCTCTCCACAGGAAACTTTGAGAATCTCTTAGAGAAAAAGGCAATAAGAACGTTTTCGAGCGGTCACGAATTACAAAGAATACTAACAAGGAGGAATACTAAGCATTGTGTCACTGTATGTTTTTAGTTGGTTTTTTTAAATTCTCTAGCCTCACGAGGTTAAAATGAGCAGTCGTAGTGGGTAGGCCTGATGATTCGACTGTTTCAGCAGCTTGATGTTCTCGTTGGAAACTAGGAAGTATCGATTAATGTGAACTGATGAAGATTGCGCTATGAGTTAGACCAAACCCTGACATTAGGCACTGATTGATTGTGGATTAGTTGTACCAGAATTTATCCATTTTCTGTGAGCTGTCGTGCTGCCCACAAGCAGGGGTGTGGGAGTGTGGGGCTGAACTACAGGGCCTAAATCCTGCAGAATGGAAATCGGATTTTTCTAGGCATAAGGAGCGCATTGTTGGTTTGTTAGGTAACTGTGTTCCCGGCAACTGTCATTTTTATAATTTGACGTGTGTTTCCTGTGAGTGGGGTGTTATCACATCCATCAGCGCTATTCATCAGGAACTGCAGCTACGGGCCATTAATAAATGCCACCTTTGCCGTCGGCAAAAAGCCAATCGTATGACTTGCTTAGGTGGTTAGGAGGGGTATACAGGCGGGTATAATACCGAAAAGTGTACTTGGGATAGATTTCAAGTAGCAGACTAAGGTCTCCACTTTCGATCGCTTCGAAACTGTTAGAGCAAAGAACTCTGGCGGAGAAGCTGCAAAAATTTACGTAGAAAGCTAAAAATAGGACGACGAGTGAGAAAGTCGGGAAGTCGTAGTATTTGGGCTATTCCGGGGGTCTTTCGCTCAATCGAGCACGATGAGGATATGCATGCACGGAATTCCTGAGTGGAATGGATGAGCTGGACAATACACAGTGACTTCGCAATGAAAAACACCGATTCGAAACAGATTTCGAGCGAAAGGCTCACAGGAAAACATCGTATCTCCTAACAAAAGCTTCTCAGACCATTAGCCCTGGAGCGATTATGTTAATGCTTGTGTTGACCACAAAAGTTGCAAAGCCAGATGTCACATAATCAGCACAGATATGAGACCAGGAATAAATAATAATCAATCAAATGAAAAACTCGCGGATTTCATAGGTGGAAATGGTGGAGTGGAGTATAATATGGACGTCTGGCGCCCGAATAATGGATTTATTCGAGAGGGACATCCCGGTCCGTATAGATGGGTGCGACAAGGTCATTCGTATATCCATCACTTATCATTTCTCCTCCCGTCGTCGGTTATGAACGACTGAGGGCAGATGACATGACGGCTGCCTGAAAGTATTGATAAATATGGCTGATTTCTGTTGTACAGAAAGGCAACTGCATCTGTTGGAGAGGCAGATGATGTTCGCTGCTCTTTGTTTCGTCATTAGTTCCCAAAACACAGATAGGATGGAGTATTCTCTTGGCTAATGTATAGTGACCTTGTTTATAGTTATCACGTTCCCAAACCCACCGAAAGGTACCCCGGCACTATTCTACATCACGGATTCTACTCGCCGGAGAAAACTTTTCTTGTCGATTTGGCTCATTCTTCGCCTCCGAGGGTTTTCGGGAGTGGTGGTCTTGAATCTGAATATCCGATTTCCCAAATTTTGGGCGAAGACCACCCATGTCGCCTGCAGAGGCTAGATGGGCGGTCCAGGTACGACGACCGATTTGGTTACAATTTTGTCTAGAGTGGTTACTTTGCATGCTGATAACGATCCGACATTTGCCTTTCGAAATTCGACCGAGGACCACCCAAATCGTTAAAGTGCGTGGTCGGGTCAAAATCACCGATTTGGCTGAAACATTGTCTACATAAGTTTCTTGCTATGCTGATCACGAATGTGATGCCCTTTTCTCACATTTCGATCAATTCCGGCAGATCCAATCCAATCGTGATCTGCCTGTAAAATAACCCTAGACGAGCTTTGAGCCAAACTTGAACTTTTGACTAGACCACCCTAATGAACGACATGGGTGGTCACCGATCGAAATTTGAAAAATGGATGCCAGAATCGTGATAAGCACCACATGTTAATCCTGGACGGTCTGCGTTTGTTGAGACTTACGACCGTGTTGTGAATGAATCGCAGCGTGTATGCTACGATCCTCCGAATGCTAGCCAAATCCGACGTCTTGATGTTGCTAAAGATGTCCGAATAAGCCGTTGTAGGCTGTGGTGACGTCTCGGAATTTGGTGCCACGAGTGCGACTTGTTTGGGGACCGTGTCGCATCGCCCATCCTCGCCTGGTGCTTCCTGGATCGGAATGGACCGGTATGCTGTTGTCCATTTCTCCTTGGGTTGCAAGAGAAATGCCGGTCCTTGCCACCAGGGATGATCGATGAACCCTATCTTGTCGATTCCGCGGGTTGCTAGATCAGCCAGATTTTCCTGTGTGGAGATGTGACCGAATTGGACTCGGCAGTGCTGGGCTTGTAAGTGAGTGATCACTTTCCGTATCTCCACGACGCGATTCCTGACGAAGGGAGTCGCTTGGAGATAATTCGGTGCTGCCGTCCATCCGAGTGCTATCTCCGAGTCTGACAGGATCAGTACCTGATCGATCGTGGTTACTGCTGCCAGCTCGTTCACGATGGAAACTGCTAACCTAGCTGCTAGCCTGAGTGCACTGAGCTCTAGCTTCGGCACCGTGATCTGCGACTTCAACGGTGGCAATTTTGCTTTCGCCATGACGAGATGTGCTGTCTGTGGCGGTGCTGCCAGGTAGGCGCATGCGGCGTAGGCTTCTGTGCTTGCGTCGGCACAGATAACCAGATGCGCGCATGAGTGCTTTGGGAGTACGAAACGTGGTATCTGCTTCCGGAATCCATCCATCGCGTCGACGATGGCCTTCCATTCGCTCTGTAATTCGTCCGACAGCTGATCGTCCCAGTCGTAAGCTTGCTTCCAGAGATGCTGGAGAAACTGACGTGCCCTATGTAGGAGTGGCAGCAACCATCCCATCGGATCGTAGACTGACGCAAGTGTGCTTGCCACGGTCCTCTTGGTGATGGTGCTACCCTTGGCGATCTCACCCTCTATAGGTGAGGTTTGGGTAAGATTGGGTGAAAAAAGTTTTCTCTGGCCAGTGGAGTCTGTCAAGTGGAAATAGAGTCGGTACCCCGATCTTCCAGGAGTCCAAAAACAGATGCCGGGCCGGTGGTGAAATTGCTAATGGGTGCGATTTTGCATCGAAGCAAAACTAACACATCGCCGAGACCGTACCCATTACCTGCAATGTTTGAAACCGCTGCGCTCCCCAGATAGTTCTTCATTGGGTCAGCGCATCACGCTTATAAAGGTAAGAGTTTCGGTGAGCAAAATGAACTGAGGAGCGAAGGTTTATGTTGGAAAGGGACCAGCTCAGTGAAGAGCCAACCGAATCTGCCGAAACTTCCTCTAGGTGTGTGTTGGTCAGACAATTAGTAATTGATAGATCGGCCCAGGGTGATGCACCGTCCTTATTACTGTTTCTTCTTGATGCCTCGAGCAATCCTTGCCATGTTACACTATTGCGCATCATGGGCAAGGTTTATACTAGTATGTAACGGTAAAGGTAAAGGTGTAGGCGTTGATCGGTCTCCTGAGGACGCGGCGCGCACTTGCACATACATAATCGTGAAGTACGATGAGTGCCTCTACCATGGTAGTTGCTATAACGATAGGCTGTGTAACGTTCTACTTCCGCCAATATCTTATTATTCGCTTGTAGTTATATTTTTTTTCTCCTTTTGACTTCTCATTACCTGACTCTTATTTAGTGTTAATCTCAAAATTGAATATTCAAGCCCTACTCTGCTGGGATGGTATGCAACTGAACTGCAATGTTGTCAGTGATTATGAGGACCAAGGGTGTGCAAAAAAATTTGTCGTAAAATTTTTTACGATTTCTTTCGCGACAAAATTCGTCGTAAAAAGTCGTAAAAAACGTAAAATATTCCTTTTCTGCTCAAACAGACAGCTTTATGCGCGAACGCGGCTAAAATAAACGCTACTGAAACCAAAGCGTTTATTCAAACTGACGATGAGTGTTGAAATAGTGAAAAGTGAATCAAACATTAGGTTGGTAAAAAAAAGAAAGTTCGTATCGTTTTTTCAAACGACTGTTGTAAATTAAATTCGGCAGCTTTTTGCAGAGTGTGACACAGCATGCAAAAGAGAATTATATGCTCTTTCAAGCAGTATATTTGGAAATTACGAAGTATTTGAATTTCATTGCTTCTTTTTTCTAGTAAAGTGAAAAGCGAAAAACTGAAAAAAATAACCTCATCAATAGCTTTTTTTTCTGCTCAGTTCCAGAGGTCAAAAAAAATGTGATATACGGTATGAAAGATGATGATTGTCTCCATTATAATAGACAATATATTACTTATTCCTATTAGTTCCGCAAATTACATAGTATCTTCTGAGCGTCCGAGGCGATTTCTGTACTGTTTTCTGAACAGAATTTTTCGCTCCATCACAAGATATTTTTATTTTCAAACAGTTCTCGATTTTAAAAAATTCTAACGAGAAAAGCGCCCTGAAGTTTCTAAGCAAAGAAAACCTGCAGTTTCAATCCTTTCACAAAATCTCATATTACATTCGAAAGAGGTCGACACGCTCTACTTTCCTTACTTTTTTCAGTTTTTCGCTTTTCACTTTAGTAGCCGAAGGAACAATTAAGTTCAAATTCATCACAATTTCCAAATGTACTGCTCGAATGAGCAGATAATTCTCTTTCGAATGTTGTGTGACGCTCTGCAAAAGCTTCCGAGCCTAATTTACAACAGTCGTTTGAAAAAGCGGTACGAACTTTCTTACCAACCTAATATAATATCTATTTACAGTGAACATCTTTAGAAAAAAAATAGAAACAAATTTCACAGAAAACAATAGTTACTGGCCAAAACCAATGAAAGGTACATTAATCTAAAAGTGCTTACAGAACCTTCCTTCTGAATCACTTATCATGTGTTAGATAGCGGTGCCTCTTTGTTTGAAGCATTGTTGTGGTTAGCCTTTTACTCCATTATGTCCAATAGCTTTCTTATCTTGACTGCCATACTGTCCATTTTCGTGTTTGGATTCAAACTAAATAAAATAAAATAAAATAAAATAAATCTTCAGAAATAGAAGTGCAGCGAAGATTGTAGGCGTGAGCACCTTCCGATAGTCGCTCAAAACATGACCGGCTGACGGAAAAACTCTCTATCTCAGCTGACCCTGGAGGAGCACAAAAATACTTTGGAGCTAGCGAAGTTGAATGAGGGTAGAGAGAGTGCCCTTGTCGTGCCCTGAGCAAAGGGTCCTGGCACGAACGCTTGCAATTTTGACCTGTTAGCACGATTTGAGCGCCAAAATGAAAGTCGTAAAAATTTCGTAAAATTCCCAATTTTTTTTGTCGTAAAATCGTAAAACGATTTTTCACGAACGCCTGCCGCCAATTCACTTAAACCTCACTTGTAGTGGCACGCCTGGTGGCGTATCCAATAAATAAATAAATAAATGCCGCTATATTCCTTGATATTAAATTTCTGGTGTATCGGGTGGTCATGGTGCTGGTCCGCAATCGCGGTTGACTCTACTTAACATCTTATCATCGTCATATCTGCCCTGCATCTCAACCCAATTCGCTCGGTATTTCACGGCTATTAGATATCCGCAACATTAGAACCGAACATTTTTCTAGTTTTTTACGTTGTTTAGATCTGGGTCTTCATCGGTTTTCCTCTCTTAGTCCGATGAGCAATTCGACAAAGCGTTTTTCGATTCAAACCTTCAAACAATCCTGGATAACATCTTCAGCATGTTATTGGGACGATTTAGTCACGCAGTTGTGCCGAATAGGTAAACATTCATTGACAGAAGCTTCATCATCATCTTCATACCCACCTTTATCTTTCAAGTTCTTTCAAAAAGTTTAGTTAAGCGCATCTTCTCAAAAAGGCTGCAGCCTGAAATCCGGCATACTTTGAGTTAATTACTTAGGGCTGTGATTTGGTAACAATCTGAGGCAAAATGACCGCACCGCTTTTTTTCTCATTCCTCGATTCCTTTACTTTCATTCGGAAACCCTGTTGATCAACTGTTAGACAGTCACGCTTTCCTAATTCTCCAGAGCTGATTCCCTTTGTTCCTCCTCGGATCGTTGTGCAGTGGAATGTGTAGTGGATCGCTGGTGAGAATCGCCCGCACTCCTCGTCCAGGTAACGGGTTCGGCTTATCCAGTGCGAATCGTGTTCATTCTTTTGTTAGAGAGTTTCGATTTTTCATCAACTGTCCTTCGGTCGCATCGCGACTCGTTCGTTCGCAATTCCATGACACGATTTTTACGATGAATCATACGATTCTCCAAAAAGAAAAAAAACCAAATATATTTCTGTTTTGCGGACAAAATTTGAGCAAACATTTATTATTATACACGAATAGATGCATGATTGCTTGCACCCGCTGGGGGCGTGTCCGTCTGGACTTGCACAGAAGACTTCTAATAACCGGGCGGTGTACGAGGAGCTGAAAGACGTAGAGATAAACCGTTTTCACCTTTTAAGCAGAAGAATCGTGATAAAAAGAGTAAAACCTACGAGGACAGTGACCACAGTCGCCCTTGTCGCCGTCCTGACCAGGAGGTCCGGGAGGTCCGTTTGGTCCTGGTCGTCCTTCTTTTCCGGAGTTTCCTGGATCTCCAGGAGGACCTGGAGGACCCTAGAAAAACACAAATTAAAGGATCAAAAACTGGTTGAATGGATATACGAGAGCTCTAACCTGGTACGACTGTCCATCGGGTCCGGGATTTCCTTTGGGTCCAGGTGGTCCAGGAGGTCCCTGCTTTCCAGGTGGTCCTTGTGGTCCTGGCACAGGAATAAGTCGTCCAGGCGCTCCAGGCGCTCCCTTCATTCCGTCACGTCCCGGTCTTCCGATCGGTCCAGGCTGTCCGGCCATACCGTCCTCTCCGCTGACGCCATCCTTTGGTGGCTCTCCAGGTGAGCCCTTTGGTCCTGGTGGTCCCTTAGCGCCCATCGCTCCCATCGGTCCAGCAGGTCCAGTGGGGCAGATGATACATGGCTCGCTTGGTGGTGCGACAAGCAGTTCAGCATCGCGACCGTTCTTTCCGTCTTTCCCGTTGCGTCCGTCCTTTCCGTTATTTCCAGGTGGTCCCTCTGGCCCAGGTGGTCCGGCTGCTCCCTGGTTACAGGTGCAGCAAGTGGGTGCTGGTTCGGCATTTACCACTCCATAGCCACCATACCCAGCGGTGTTTCCACCACCACCGCCGCCGCCACCGCCGCCGCCACCTAAACAAAGTATAATCAGATGCAAATTTCAATAAAAAGGGGAGGTTGAAGATGTAAATGAAGAGTGCTTACCTCCTCCGGTATTGTAGGTGCCTCCGGAGCCGCCACCACCGGATCCACCTTCAGGGATCCACTGTCCGAACAACCAAGCCCTCTTCTGTCGGTGAAGCATGCCTTTGCCAGCTTGAAGAGCAGTCATTTCAAGCCACATGTCTCGAGAGCGTGCCTAAGAATAAAAGGAATGATAATGAGAAATATTAAGGGAAGTATGAGGAATATAGAGATACCACTCACCTTACAATAGTCCGTCTCGACCATAAGATGACTTTGAAACGACTGGACGTAGTTGTAGAGCATGGGTAAGGTGACGACGCTGGCGATCACCGCCGCCGTCGAGACGACGACGGCAACGAACGCGATGCGTCGCATCTGACGCTGCTCCTCCGTCTCCTTGAGATCCATACGGCTCTGCTCATCGAAAAATCTCCACGAGCTTTTATAGGACGATCTGGAAGGCGTGGCGCGACCCAGCTTGGGTAGTGTGCGTAGCGCGGAAACGCAGCATTCTCGCAGCGGTTAGAAAGTGATACAGTACGTCGGTAGGAGGACAAGCAAACTGGCTTTCGCTTCTGGTATATCTCGACGGCGATGATGATCATCACCAGCTATGCAAGAGTAGTTAAGAGCGGGATTTGGTCTGGATAAGACCATCCGACTCGTCAACATCCAACTCAGCTAGGCACGCCGCTCTTTTGCGGAACATTTTCCCACTTGATAAGCATTGCTGCACAGTCCTCCTGGCAATCTAAAAGTTTTACTACACTACCGGACTTATCTTTTCATCTTTTTTCCCTAAAAAAACGCTTTGGAGCGTTCCAGAGCGGCTTTTTTCAATAACTTTGTTGAAACGCAATTAATTATAAAAATATACATATATTTCAGTCAGCAGCTTGAGCGCTATCGACTGGTATTCAAAGATCGGCACAACCGTGATTCCATAAGAAACCTTAACCTTCCATCAATCCTGGGTCGGGCAAACTGGTACCCGTCCTGGTGAGATTTGAGGGGATAATATTTTTTAAAAAAATTCAGGTGTGGGTAATTCATATACCAAACGATAGAGCTCGGGCAGCTTCACTTCACAAGGTGTCTCCTTTCACGAATAGTTGAAATTTGGGGGAGTTATTCAAAAAAGCCGCTCTGGAATGCTTCTAAGAAGTGATCAAAAAACATGTCCGGCACTGTAGAGAATTTTCTATACGTAGTATTCTTATGTTACTAGGTACTAAAACCAATACTGAAATTCAAAGAAGGAGGAACCTGGGAATCTATACGTAGTGTTTGATCGGGTAATAGATCAACATTGGTACTTATCGATTTGAATCATAGGAGGAGCCCGTGCTTGCTTCACCATTGTAGACTTTTATAATAAATTTGTTCATACAAAATTACAAGTAGTTTAAGCCATAAATGGTCGAGCCTTTGAAGGACGTCTTGCAATTTTTCTCAGCCCAAGTCGACCATTGGCCCGTGGAATCAGGAACAATACTCATCTGGGAAAGCCGAGCGATGTTTGAGTGCCCATTGGTTGTCAATTTCCATTGACCCAATTTTTCGAAATCTTCCTCGAAACTTTGCAGAAAACTTCGGGGGATCCAACAGGTCACGAAGAGACACGAAGCACTGCGCAAAATTTGAAATGGTAGTTTGCTGGATATTGTATGTTTCCTATTAGTGCTAGGAATATTTTCTATACACACTTGAAATTAAACTTCAAACTTTCCTACTATCCGAGAAGTAGACCTGCAGTCGTACCAGAATTCTGGTCCAACAACTCAACTCTTCAACTTACATGGTTTTTTTCATTCATCAGTCATGAACCGTAGAAATGCTGACATTTTTAAAATTGAATTTACATTGAGAAATTAGCTTTGATGAACATGGATGTATTTCACACACCGCTCCGTCTACCGAAGGCATATCGCTCAAAAATTTTGCAAGAAAACCTCAAACTAGAAAACAAAAACTCTTTCTAAACAAGAAGCACCGCGCACCCTGAGTAAGGTGGTAAATTTCCTTTCTCAAGCTTTTGTTGGGTTAGAAACGTTCATCTGTCTCTCAAAGTTCTCAAAATTCTGCGACCTCTTTGCATCAGTAACATTTTGCAAGCTTAATTGTGTAGATGAGTTCAAACCAAAGCTAACTCTGCTAGAAGTGTTCTGCAAGCGCAATCGCGTGTGAATTGGTCGGTGTTTTCAGCAGGTGACCCAAATCCGAAGGGGCGAACACCTTTGTCTTTCGCGATCCGCGCTCTCACCAACTGAAAAAAGATTCGCTGAGAGGAGCGAAAAAAACGGGACTGCGTATCAGTGACTGGACAAGATCGCCGGCGATGTCCGGGACGATCATATAACCATCCGAGCGGGTTCGCACCCCCTCTCGATCTCACCCGATACCAGTAAAGGGACGCGTGGAAGCGAAAGTGATCGGGGTGGAACTTCCTGTCAGCGTTGGGAATGAATGACTCCGACAGCAGTCCAAACTCGCGCGAGGGTTTGATTGATTATATGTGTTTATTATTTAGCAGTTAGCTATACCCAGAGTAAATGAAAACCCGGAAACTGTGAATAAGAGACTCAACAAGTCCTTTCAACGACGATACCTTTACCTTTTACCTCTATGTGTTTATTACTTAGCCGTTGGCATGAATGACAGTTAATTCTTATGTGGAAGGTGACAAGGATGCATCGTTGTCCTCCGTGTATAAGGCCGTACTAGGAAGGGTAATCAAGCGATGTGGTCCCAGACGGATTTGGGGGTGCGGCGCCCGAGACTGTATCGCCTGCTTCGTAACTTACGTATATCCAGCGAGTCATGTCTGCTCCTGGACTTGAAGTGTGTAGCTGTTTCCGAAAGGACTAAAGTCTTTCTGCGTGGTTATTGCTATTCCAGGATCACCTGTGGCCCTGGATTGGGCTATGAGAATAGCTCGCGATTGCGGGAAAATGTCATGGGTAGACTATTTTAAAACGGTCAGTAAAGTGTTCGGGAGGGGGCGGTATTGCCGAGCGATTAAGAGCCTGATCTCGATGATCAGGGTTCAATCCCGTCCCGGACAGAAACCTTGCCTAGCTTGGAAATGGCTGAAAAGGGTGTCCGTACCAGCGTCAGGTCCGGGTGACAGGTCGGCTGATGGAGGAGAACTGTCACGATCACAAGACGGATCGATGGCCACACGCAAGGAAGTGGCTCTCAAAAACCAGCGATCGAGGATGATGTGGCCATTCAACAAGGAGCTCTAGACTGATAGTGAGACAAGATGGCAGTGTGGCACCTCAACAAACGCGGGAGCAGCACCAAGTGAAAGAAGACGAGATGACTAATAAGATAGACGTACCCCGTAACTGATCGGGATAAGAACGTGGAATAAAAGTAAAGTATTGCGGGAATTTCCTTTCCTTTTCCTTGTGACTCCCATTGCTACGAAATATGAATTGTTTACTTGCTCAACCCACCATTTCATTCACTCAGTCTCACTTGTTATCACTGTATGTCGTTGCCATAGCTCTATTTGCATTCCGAAATTGCTAGTGTTATTTTTTATTGTGTTTACAGTTTTGTTAAAGTATCTAAGAACCACTGTATTGCACTGTAGAAAAAACCGTACATCGGTTTCTATCGAGTTGAGCTTTGCACGAGTAAAAGAGACCAATCAGTAAAATGTAATTGTTTATCATTTCCATTTAGGAACTTGCACTCGAAAATAACCTTTATTGCGTTGAGCTAAGAACAATGAAAGACTAGAAAACAACAAAACACCAGAATATATGACCAAGATCATATGTAAGTGATTGTAACTCCTGAGCAAGTCACAGAGAAGTGCTAAGCAGAAAAACGAAGAAAAGTGGTAACAATTGAATAGGTAATTAGCCCAACAATCAACTTCCTAAGACATAACGTCCGTTCAATTTCCATTATATTCACAGTTGGCAGACTTTTCAGAAATGTTTTCTCTTCTCTCTCGTTTTTCTCAGTCAAGAGCATGACGACCAAGCAAATCGAATGAGTAGTCGTAGATGTTCAGAGGTCGGCATGGCTCAGTCAGCAGGAAGCGAGATGGACTGCGATGCTCTCGGAGCATGTCTTCACACTTTTTTAGGATCTGCAAGCACCACGACTCACTTTTCGCACTTCCACCAGAAAAAGCGGTTTTTGAAACATATTACATCCCTATTGAATTATATCTTTGATGTTTGTTTATTTTGCGATATCTCCAAGTGTAGACAAACTACACACATTCGATAGAAGCAATGCAACCAAATGTGACTCTAAAGAGAGGCAAAGAAAAGCTAAAGCTGCCATGAAAAGTGATCTGAGGTAAGGTGAGAACCTCATCTATTGAACAAAAAATAGAATATACAAGTATAAAATGAAATCCTTTAATTTTGAAAATGAGTCGGACTCACTTGATGACGAGCAGCTAACGCATTCGAGTCCCATATTCGATAAGGAGGCATCACGGCCGTCTTATGAACGCAAAACGTCGTGTTCATGAACAACTGGAGAAAACTAGTTGCTTGCTCAGCTTCTGGCTTCTGAAATTTATTTATTCAGCTATTTATTAGCGATTAGTTAGTTATGCATTCAACGGAGCTAAGAGTAAAACACTTGTGTTACATGTGACTATTGGGCATGAATTACAATTGTATCGAAATAAACATTAAAAATCAAAATCAACTATTCTGCTATTTGCCGCTTTTTTTGTTTAGCACGTGAACTATTGAATGACATGAAGATTAGGTTATTCGCAAAACACTGACATCGGACGGGATTGAACCCGTCTTTCTGTTTCCGGCAACGAAAGAGATAAAAGCGTACATAGTACATCGGTAGCAAAAGTCCGGAAAAGAAAGACGCGGGTCAATATGTCAGTGTTTTGCGAATAACCTGGCATCTCCAAATCTATAAGTCATTCAAAATCAACTGTTTAAAAGGTGACTTGTGATAGCTTGATAGCTTTATGATATCGTTTTCAAATAAAACGGAATTAAATCTTTGGGTTCATCCAGCCACTGAAAATTATTGAACTCACGTTTTTAATAGATTTTAACTTAGCGTTCCACAAATTCCGCAGCTGATCCATCATGTCTGGTTGATCGGCAACAGATGGGAACAGTGCTAGTAGAGGATCCGAGACCATCTCTACAAATTGAAATGAAATAATTTGAATTTATTTCTTCACAGTATGAAGTGTGCTCGCAATAAAAAATTACTGAACAAATATAACAACGGGATATATGCAAATCAAAAACCAATTAACAGCGATCAAAAGAAGACCCATAACTAATTGAAATTCAGACCTGTTGTGATGTTAAGTTGTACAGAATTATAGAAATCTTTTTAAGTGATAATTTATCACAATATGCATACTATTTAAAAAAATAGTCAGCATCCACTGACCGGCGCTAAGGTGATTGTCACGATCGCGTAACAGCGAGATTCCGGCATACCGGCGGAAGAAGAAGTATAGCCGGACGAACATCGGATTGAATACAAGCACGTCGGGCATGGAACTGCAAATAATTTGTTTGAAATTGAATAGGAAATATTTCTAAATGAAAAATTCTAGTTTTCAAAATTCGTTGATTAAGTTGGAGAGACGTTCTCCCCTACTCTGTCATGACTTTCGAGACGTATGTTCATAATCTAGTACATCGCTCATAGAAGAACACAAATATTCAGCAATTGATCGATGCTAAATAAAGTGTAAAAACCATCAAATTTGTAAGGAAATAACGAAAAACCTACTCGATCAGTGCAACAAGTTCCTGTGGGACATCTAGAACTTTCAAGACGATCTTGTGCGGAGTAGCTGAACTGTTGCCGTTCGACGAGCGATCGAAAATGTTCTCGGCACGAAGTGATTCGGAATATGTTCTAAAATTGCAGAACTCAACTAAAAATATTTTGAAAAGGCCTGAACGACAAGAAACAGTCAGCAAGTTGCGTACTTGTTGCTAAACGTGACTTCTCCTTTGGCAATGAGATCCATGGTGATGATACCGAGACTACGCTCTTCGAAGCCACCCTAAATATTCGTCAAAATTCACACTATCAAAAGATCTCTACTGATAAGAACTCGAAAAAATAAGCTAGAAAGACTACAATAGTGATCTGCTCATATCGACCTGTGATGGAACTACGTGAGATGCTTCTATCAGAAGTACAACATCGGCCATATTGTAGTTGGATCGGACCACAAAGTCACCATAGTCCACTCCAGACGAGGCTGTGTCAGTCTGAAGATGAAACAATGGTCCACCATTGGAGGTTTTACGTTTTCCATTTATTTTCTCTAGATTTTTCTTTTCTTTCTAGGCACATATACGAAGGCGCAAAATCAAAGGCTTTTAGGTGAATTCTAGGTCGTTGTCTTTTTTTTTTTTCAAAAATTTAATAAGAGGTGATGATCGTCTAGATTCGCTGTCTTAAGAGAAGAAGTCGCCAACATTAAGTTTGCCGTGAAAGGTCAAATATTAGTAATTAAAAGTAAGCAATTAGCAAGCAATAGTAATTGAAATGTAAATAGTAGTAGTGGAAGGAAGTATCAGCAATCGAAATACAGTATAATTAAAAGTAGCCATAGACTGCAATTAAAGCGAGTGGCAAGAAGGTCGACCTCGGTGGCCCACCGAACTTGGCGAAAGTTCAACTCAATAAAATATCGATGAAGAAACGAATCCAAGACTCAAAACCCAATAAATTCTGACAAATAACCTGATAAATTCTGATCAATAGAATACACTGATAATTATTTATACAAGTTCGAATTGAAGACAGTCATGACAAAGTAGAAGGAACCCTGGAGTATCCCCCGGCCAGCCAACTGGCCGATTTTCGTAGAAGGTATTTTGCATTGAAAACTAAAAAAATAATAAAAAATAGGTAAATACAAGCAAAAATAAATTATAGAAATGTTATTAAATAAAAACTGGTGAACATTAGTAGGACTCACCCTGGTGTTGAACGTCCACGTTCGATTCTTCACTTCAGCTCTAATTGTGTGCACGTTACTCACCTGAAGAGTAGAATGCCTCATACTTTACTATTTACTCACTACATACATATTATACATCTAGTCATCCTTACAATCTGCCTTCCGGTTCGTCGACTTCGATCATATAGCGCTGTTCTGATCAAGCAGACACCGGTCTCTCGTGGCATACCTTCCAATCGAACCAGGCGCACCAATTTTGAGACGCGAACTCGCCGCTTTCGGAGCTGGAAATTTTGTTTTTCATTCTTACAGTTCAAAAGATAGGAGCGATCGATGTCTTCATAGTATGTACTTGGATCGATATTTCAATGGTCCTTACCCATTAAAAAATGTCTGGGTAAGGAAAGACTCACCTTATCGTCCCGATAATTCCAGTAGAGATCGTGGAATCCGATATTAGAGTGACTCAGTCGAGGTGTTAGGTGACAAGCGAAAGACAGGTGAGGGTCCATCTCCTGAGCATCTCCTAGACATCGAGCTCGACGAGTTGGCACCTGCACAAAACGCCATTATCGCCTTTTTTTCTCATTTTATCGCGTGGTGCAGTGGTAAGAGGCGCTAGTAACACCTGCCCGGTTTAGCGATCGATCCCCGCCCGGGCAAGCCAAACACTTCAGCCCTCCGGGATGAGAGGGTAAACACACTACTTGGTACAGTGGCTGGCCCCCGTAAGCCATTTTGTGGGCCAAATATGCTTCCATACCCCTACGATTCCGAATAGGACACGAGTGCGCGGCGCGTCCTTAGGGTAATGATGAGCGATGAACACTTTACTTTTCTTTTACGTTACTTTCTTCATCAAGATGTAAATAAATCTACGGTATCCGAAATTCTCAACAGCCGGGATGCTTTCGCACCAAGATAACCGGCTAGCTTTAGTCAGGTCAGACCCTATAACGTAGTTTTTTAGTTTTTTAGTCGTGTTGTAGTTCATGTACTACATAAATTACTAGCCATTCGCGCGAGAAAACATGAAACACGGTTGAAAAGAATTTTAAAAAGCTTCAAAGCTAACCAACCTGTTCAGAAACTGCCAATAACCCTTGTGACGGAGATGGTGGCCGTTGACCAGTGGACTGACGTGGTTCTGCCCGGCGAGCAGCCTAAAACGATGGCAAAATTCATTTTCAAGAAACTTTTTCTACAAAACCCACTTCCGTGTTCGCTGCACTTCTCGCCTCGTCATCGGCTGTCGCTTGGCGCAGGTAGGTCTTTGGTACGAGTCCAACTTCACCTTTAGAATTCCTAGCCGTCCACCAACCATCTGGCCTAAGAAGAGCAAAATAGATAAACAAAGCAAAACAAATAAACAAATAACTAAATGAATAAATAAATAAGCAAAACCGAGATGCCGACACTGAGTATCAACGCTCGAGACAATTATTCAGTGCTATGTGGGTTGAGGGTGCAGCGAGTTGATTTGCAATTTTGCAATATTGCGACGACTCTTTGCTGGCTAACCTTATCATTATCATGTCTATCATTGTTTCATTGCGGTGGTGTAAACAATTGTATAGAGCTTACATTTCAAACGTGTCAATACCGACCGGGTTTATCGTAAATAAAGCTTGATATGATAGGGAAAACACAAACATGCTTCCATAAGTCCGACCTTTTTGTTTTTGTTTTGTTGTCGGTTACTTACTGCACATGTATTTCTGTGACGTAAATAAACGTAAACGTTAGAGGCGTCGCAATGTTGCGGACCATCACCCTGCGCCTCTAACCCACATAGCGCCCAATGTTTTTCATAAAAAATAACACAACACTATCTTTTTCACAAAAAGTTTCCTAGATAGACAGAAGAAGCAAGAAAAGGAAATGGAAATTTTGATGAATTTTCGGGAATATTTGGGAATTTGGCACAAGGTCGACCTCATTAGACCGTACGCCTCAATTACTGCTTGTGGCTAGGCTGGACCCGCAAGTCACCTGAGAGAAAGGATCCGGTAGGAGGGCTTCAAATGGGTAAATGGAGCTTGTTCTGTATTATACCCAGCAGAACAGTGAACTTTGGCGGGACGAGCTACATATTCAAAAGTAGCTGAGGCCTTGAGGGCTGGCAATTTGTTATGAGTTGTGCCTAGGTGACTTCTCATGATTGTATGCATTCAACATTTGCTATATCTAGCATTTTCCGGTTTTCATTCATAGTGTAATGAATCTTTTTTTCAGCGTCGTTCATTTCTAAAACCGATTGATTTCTTTTTTCCTGCTTTCCTGTTACTAAGAGGTAGCACAATTTGACATACTCACAAATGAATAAATAAGGTGCCTCCAAAAAACAGCCCAATTGAGGAACTAACCTCGTCTGAATGACGTTCAACAGCTCTCCCTCGACGATGTTCAGGTCGCTAGGCTCGGCGGCACGTAGAGAAGCCAACGCAACAAACACATTTCCTTCAACCACCAGCCCAGCAGGCGGTGGCTGCCGCTGTTCCGGTGGTCCCACCGGTGGTCCCTTAGGTCTTTGCGTCCCTTTGGGCCCTGAACGTTCTTGACCCGATGAGCTTCTGACCGTCGCCTGAGGAGCCGACTGTGGTTGAACTGGCGGAAGCGTTGCACGCTTCTCTGTCCCCGGCGGTAAAAATGACTGCTGAGGTCGTTGGGATGACTGAAATAGGAATGAAGACGATCGTGACGTCATGTAAGGCTCATTTTGTGCTTACTGAAGTAGAAGAATCCTCGCGCTCCTCAGTGATAGCCGGAAGCTGCTGCTCTTCAACTTCGCCTCCCTCATCCTCCTCGTCAGAGGCAGCATCATACATCAGACTAGCTCGCCGACCACTGGGTGCTGGAGCCTCTGGTTGAGGTGTGCTAGAATCAAGATCAGGGTTAGGGTTGAGGGTTACCCTGGAGCAACCAGGAATGCAGTAAAACGTACTGCACCATGACTGGCGTCTCCTGTGATACGGCCAGGGTAATCGGCTCTTGAGTAGCCGGAGATCTTTCCCTGGTAACCTTGTCGAATGAGCGTCCGGAGTCGTCACCTCCTCTTGACAGGCTCGTTCCCTCGCTGCTGGTTCGATCTCGCTCAGGAGCCACTCTCAGCAATCTCTCCTATCATAGGATCATTTATCATTTATTGATTGGAATAAGAAAAATATTCAAAATTCACCTGCAAGTCCTCAAGCTGCCCGAGCGCGGTCATTCGCTGCACCTCAGTGCTTTGCACATTTTTCATGGCTCGAATTCGGTTCTTTTGGTCATCGATCTGTAATTCGAGCAGCGATAAAAATCAGAAGTAAAGGTAAAGGTGTCGGCTCTGATAAGTCCCCTAACGATAAGGTTGCGCCACGTAAACGTCTTCCATTCAGAATTGTAGAGTTATGGTAAATGCGTAATTGACCAATATAGTGACTAGCGGGGGGCACTCGCTATATCAAGTCAGTGTCTATACCTTCCCATACAAGGCTGTTTCCTAGTTACCCGACCTTAGAGGGATGGAAGCCTCCATTGGCCCGACCGGGATCGATCTCTCGACCGTGCGGGTGTGAGTAGCGCATCTTACCACTGTTGCACGCTAGTCATTACATTTTTAAAATAACAGCATTAAAACCGACCTGTTTGTAGAGCTCGTGACAACGTTTCGTGAAGCTGCGTCTCAGTTGTTTATTGCCGCGAGTGAGATTGTCTTCTGCTTCTAATTTATCCACCTGAAATCGGTCCTCTAGTAAAAAAAAACAAAGAATGGTTAGGAAAAAATGAGAATTCGCAACAAAGTTCTTCCGATTTGCTTACTTACCATCAGAAAGAACAACAATAGATAATTCTAAAAAATTCAATATAGGAAATTGACTTCACCTGAGCGTCAAACTGAGGCACCCTTGCTAGAACGTCACCAATGGACACTATCCTGTTGAACAGACTCATTGTAGATGAATGGATGAATGGATGAAGGCAGGAATCTGCGATGAAAAGCCAATTTGTGAACTGAGAATCGAGCGGGTGGGTGGAAGCTGGTGCAGGTGTTCAACAACCGGAGTGTTCCCCTCGCGCACTGTTGCCTAGCAACGTCTGCGGGTTCATCATCATCACGACTCTATTTCCTTCATTTTAATCTGCCTAATTAATCATGACGACTAAATTATCACAAAAATCATAAAATTAACGAAAAGTAAGGGGAAAAGGTATCTTGGTTCTACTAAAGTTGTTCGTTTTAACGCCGTTCTGCTACGTGAACCGGAATCAGTTTGAAAGGGGAATCTGGGTTAAGGAATATTGTTAGGATTCGGGTTTAAGAGGAAATAGTGCAACTCTATTCTCTCCCAGAATCTGAAAAATTTTATCTCCTCGCTCAGTCATGGATGTAAGAAATGGGTTGGTATTTCAAGATCGATTGAACCGCATTCACCTGTTGATCAAGTGGAGCCGCGTTGGTTCAAACCCTGTCTTAGCCGCCATTTTTGCAAATAACCTACCATCATATAACGTTCGGAACTTGATGCCATTCTACAATTCTGAGTGAACAATGAATGCGTGGCTCATCCTCGTGATCTACCGTTACCAGAGCATACAAGAATTCAATTAGCTACAAATTTCAGCTAATAAAATTAAGTTAAACTAATGGCCTTCTAATGCCGCACCTCAGATAGAAATTTCTAAAAGCTTTTCTGTATAAGTTCCCCCAATGAGAAATGAACTTTGCACTCAAATGCAATAAAATAAGAAAAACAGGTGCTTTACAAGCTTACATTTTAAATTTATTTATCTCGCTCGGCACCGTCCTGTTCGACTCCATACAGGAAACGGGATCAAATTCACCACATGCCGCAGTGACATTAATGCTCTTTTAAATCAGTAAATCTTATATCAGTAATATTAGGTCAGTCAATAATTTAAAGAGTCGACAATGTCAACGTCAAGTCTCACAAAAGTCCAAGTTATCACAAGCAGTCATCACGGAACTATAGTTAGTTTTCACATATATCAGCAAATAATCCCTAGTAACATCAACCTTGTTCGAGTGAAGAAAAACCTCCTCGACGGAAGTTCGCATTAGTTACACCTGCACATCTGTATATACATTAAACTAGACGATAAACGAATTTCTCCTAATTAGAGCGAAGTCGCGCCTCAACGATGTCGTAGATGGCATCTTGCAGTCGGATGTAGGTCCTGCACAGATTGTATAGGCCCGTCTTGAGGCCGTTGTTCACGTAAGCGATCGAGATCTGATTTTTCAGGTCGTAGACCACCTGCTGGCATCCGTGTCCGGTGTGCCCGACGAGGAACTCCGTCTGGAATGCATTTGAATCTCAAGCTTGACTAGAAAAAAAAATATGAAGATGTTGTACAGCGGATAATTTATACACTAAACGATAGAGCTCGAGCTGCTGAGCTCAAATAAATGTATATTTTTTACAAAAAATTGAGTTTCCGCAAAGTTAATCAGAAAAGCCGCTTTTGGCACACTCCTAAGCGGATTTTCCGTGAAGTGGTCAAAAGACATGTCTGGTTGTGTAATGATGGTGCAAGGAACATCGCAAAAATCGCGACTGAGAAGGAATTCGAACCCGGGTCTCGGTGCTATATGGGCACTTAATGTTACACAACTACCTAGCCGACAGTTATCCTCCTCAACCGGGCAGGTCATCTTTCCTATCCGGGCATCTTTTTAAAGCCAGTATAGATAAAAGGTAAAGATGTCGACGTTGATCAGTCCCCTAAGGACGCGCCACGCATTCGCGTTCCATTCAGAATCATAGAGGCTTGATGGACGACTTTGGCCTTCAAGAGGACTTCCGCGGGGCCAGCCGCTGCATCAAGTCAGTGCCTTTATCTTCCCAGACAACTCAAGGACCAATTTACCCCACCCCGAAGGGATGAAAGGCTTGGTTAGCACGGGAGGGATCGCTCGACCGTGCGGGTTTCAGTAGCGCCTCTTACCACTGCACCACGCGCTCCCTTTAAAGCCAGTACTACACGTAATTCTACTTCTGTTTTAGTTACTGCAATGTAAATATATGTAGTGGAATGAGATGTTGTAAAGATGGAGCCGCCAAATTGGTGATGTAGTGGTCTAACATCTTATTGGCCCAGACGCAGGTTTGAATCCCGTCTGAGTCGCGATTTTTGCGATGCAGCATTGTTACAACTTCTACCCCTTCTTGACGTAACAGTAACACATAAAACGCTGTGACAAAGTTAGATCTTGATGAGAATTTCGAGTTATTAAAAACGAAAGGACCACTTTTCTTGATTGTCGATAAGAACACCGACAGAGGCCTGATAGTAGTTGCCGGTGCTTACTAAAAGAACTTGGGACAAAGTACGGGGTTCACGTGAACTGTCGACATACCCAAATACGCGTGGGAAGACCCTTTACCCATGTTTGAAGAATTCGATGGCCAATACTCTGGCGGAGGAATAGGTCGCAAACCAGGTCAAAATCACTCACTCCCGCTCGATGCAGTGGAAGGTACAGGAATCCGTGACCTTTTGCGATTGTGTCGTCGAAAATCACATCCGTGTCATTGTTGTAGTGATGTTGCAGCCGGTTCAGCATCTCCTCGCTGAGCAATTTCTTTGTCGCTACCTGAAAAAAGAATTTTTGAAAATTTTCGTTCACCTTTTCATATCCTTGCAATGGATTGAAATTTTATTACTTATTTTCACCAAGGGTATACAAAAATAATATCGCTCAAAACATTAGAAGCTTATCATCATTTTCATTTTCCATGGGCTCGGGCTTATGAACAGCATAGCAGACCCAGAATGTACTCCGAGAGGCATGGAAATTATCAGTGGAGTTTGTTTAGGATTCAGTTGGAGTATGTGAGATCTAATACAACTCACATGGTCTGACAATACGTTCCAATACCTCAAATGTCGTGTAAACCCTGATTCATCAATGCGCTCTGCGGCTTAGGCAAAGAGTTTCTTGAGGTTTGCATACTATTACGAAGTACTCAGAACCTTCGAGTGACGGTGGTGAGGTATGTCAGGCATCGTATAACCCTCTCTCCCCCCCCCCAAAAAAAAAACGTAGAGTGTATCGATAAGTTCATTATAAGAGCATGTTTCAGGCTTATGCTGGATGTGCCATGCTCATGAATCAGAGACCTCGGTATATTCATAATAGCTATGACTAAAGTGATAAAATTGTCATAATGTCACAAATAAGCAAATGAATCTCCACAAAATTCAAATGAAAAACAGCTTGACTAGTGATCCCCTAGAATTCTCGGCGCCGAAGATCACTTGGCCGCGAATCGCGTCGTAAAGTCTAAGGAGCTCCAGCTCGTAAAAAGTGATAACAAATGCTGAGTCATGCGCTGACCGATTACGCATTTAAAACCGGCGGACAGAATAGTTGATAGAATCATAGAAACTATCAGAACTGAACCAGATACACAGCAAATACCTGAAACTCTATACATACATGCTTACCTAGCGCATTCGGTAAATTTTGCCACTTTCTAACGGTATTACAGAGATAACTAACATGAAGATAAGGAAACTAGGTAAGAAATGTAAGGGATTGAGAAGTGAGATGTTCTGACTTCGCCAAAAGTACTTTAGCGCGGCTAGTCGACTACAGTAAAAAAGCTTAAAATCGACCGTAGAAAAGTCTGTAAAGTAATAGACGACAAAAAAACGGAAACAAGCAGAACGCAATCCACATAAAGGGTGGACTGTCTGCTCGAAAGACCAACAATACTTAAGGCCTCTTCAGACTCTACTGCGGCAGTAAACCAAGGTAAAGCAGTAGAAAGGGGGTGCGCGTATTTCCGGCCGTCCACTGACTGTCGTTGGTCAAAAAACTATTTACTGCATAGTTGGCGATACAGGCGGTTTTCGCAAAGCAATTCGTGCCGCCGGTCCCTATATTTCATAATTACTGGGCAGCAACGCAATAAAGTGCTAAGGGTCCTTTAGCGCTATGTGGATTGGGGTGTGCAGGGCGTTGGTCTTCCGTCGACTCTATGCTGGTTAACATGATACCATTATCATATATATCATTGTTTCATTGTCGTGGTGCTAACCGTTCTGTAGAGTCTGATTCACAAATGTCAAAACCGCACCGTAAATAATGGTAGATGCGACAATGATAACACGTTAGAGTCGACGCAATGTTGCGGACATCATTAGATCCTTCGCCGTTATTACTGCCTATGGTTGAGCTGGATGCGTAAGTTACCTGAGAGGTGAGACGGCTTCAAATGGGTGAATGAAACTATTCTATTTATGACTCACACCCAGTGGCATTAAACTACAACGGGGACCGCTCTAGATTTGTAATATAACTGGGGCCTTGAATGTCGACATGCTGTCATGAGTTTTTTCTGAACAACTCACGATTGCATGCATTTTATTATACTTTTTTCCATTCGGTACCCACGTGGTACAGTGGTAGGAGGTGCATCTGACATCTGCACGGTCGAGCGATCGATCCCGGTCCGGGCTAACCAAGCCTTCCATCCCTCCAGGGTCGGGTAAATTGGTACCAGACATGCCAGGGAAGGTAAGGACAGTGGCTTAATATAACGGCTAGCCCCCGCAGGTCATTGTATAGGCCAAGTACGCATTCACCAAGTCTCCACGACTTGAATGGAACACGAATGCGGCGGCGCGTCCTCAGCGGATTGATCTACGCCGGCACCTTTACCTTTACCTTTTATTTTTCCACTCACTACTATTTACGCTTTCCCTTCACAGAAAATGCTGGATCACTTTTCAGATTTTTCATTTCCAAAACAGAACGACACTTTTCTGCTTTTCTGCTAATAAGTAAGTAGTGGCACGATTTTGCGTGCTCTTAAATGAACAGGAAAGATGCCTCCAGCCCTTAACCCTCTAAAAAAGTGTTCTAACAACTTAGGAAACATACAAGATTAAATAAGGAGGCCAGTGATCGAGCGTTGCCGATGCCTAGGGCGGCGGCCTGTTCCAGCTGATGGTAGTCCGGATTGTTCACGGTGCACTGAGCGACAGCTTGCAGCCACGACGGATTGTTGACCGCTCTGGACATCGGTGTATCCTGCAACGATTGAATTCCATCGGAAAAATTCTTACAAATAAACAACAGAACTCTTACCCTGAGCAATTTCCACAGAGCCAAAAAATACCACGAGACTCGCCAATCATGAATCACCTCCCTGAATCGTTCCCATAGAGTCGGCACGGTGATGCGGGCCATTCGATGTTCTTCCTCCAATGGCAGTCCAATGTGATAGTCAATCTCTGAAAAAGAATGAAGGATCGCTTAAGGGCAAACTCGCTGCTCATGTAAGTCGTTTTTATTGGGATTTCATTTTCAATTTAATCTATTTGTTTTCCAAGTAGCTTGCTAACACGAGGGAGCCTTATCACTGCACCCGCTTTCAACGCAATAAATTCTCGGCCTTGATATCGACCACCCTTCAGAAGCAGCGTTTTTATCGTGGATGCCGTTTTTGTTCTAATCCGATTAGTGCTCGGGAATTTGAGTCTGTTTCTACTTATCAACGACTACCAGCCGTCACCAGCTGCAGCTCAATGCCTTCCAGTACTCCATAAACGCCATTGAGTATTATTCGGAACTTCTTCGAACGACACCTGTGTATGGGCCATGGAAATTCAATTTTTTTTCATGATGAGGGATATTTTTTGTTAAAAAATGCACCAATGTGCACAAAACTCAGAAAACAAATGGAAAATACATATATAATTACTGACAGTAGTGCTTATACAACGACAACAACATCAACTAAACAATTAGGAAAAATAAAACAGAATTTGATGAAAAATGGTTGTTTTCCAGAGCAAGGAAGTTACCAAAAACACTAGAACGACTAACAAGATTATCTCAACTCCAGATCTCTTTAGCCCCAGGGGTGACACATGGATACCCCAATGGCAAGGATCGAAGAGTCATGAAACAAGCAGAATCCCAGAGAGCTCGGCCCATTACTGTGTTGTTTAGCTGAAGAAACAAAACAGACTACACTTTTGAGCCCAGGAGAAGAGGAGTCGATCCATATTGTCAAGTTCTCAAGTCACTAAATAAAGGCAAGGATAAAGATGTCGACGTTAATCACTTCCCTAAGAACGCGCCGCGCATTCGTTTTCTATTTAGAATTGTAGACGCATAGTGAATGCGTATTTGGTTAATGCAGGGACTCGCGGGAGCCAGCCGCTATGCCATGTCAATGTCTTTACCTTCCCAAACTGGTTTGGTAACAATTTACGCGACCTCGGAGGGATGGAAGGCTTGGTTAGCCCGGGCCGGGATCGATCGCTCAACCGTGCGGGTGTCAGCAGCGCCTCTTACCACTGTACCACGGGTGGGTGTCAGCACATCCTTAACACATTCATGACGAAGGGGTATTCGCGCGCAATGGGCGCGACGGCCGGCTGGCTCTTTTGCACGCGCGCGCGCGTCCACACATATGCGTTCAGGAAGAGTCCAAATTCAGGAAGAGTTTTAAAAAACTGTGCAGGATGTTATAAAAGGCTGAGCGATAGCTTGGGCAGAGATGTTGCAAAGAAAAAGGTTAGGAGGTTCTGTTCGAGTTGTGAAAATATGTTGTTTATCGTGTTTTAACGATAAAAAGTGTTCCTGGCTGAATCTTTGTTCGCTGATATAATTGCACTCTACTTTTTCGCTTTGTCTAACTGTTCCGTTGAAGTTTTACTCCATGTCAGATACTCGCTCCTGTCCTCGAAATTTTTGCGTTTATTGTTTTCCAACAGTGCGAAGAATTGTTCTCTAGTTAATTTTAATAAACCCAATCATTTTCGTGCCGACGCAAACCTAGTATTGATTTTGCCTTGAAATCTACGATTCCGAAAGAACAATCGGTGCTGGGACACATCGTGTCCACCGCGCCCGCCCATGCTGCCAACCGGCCAATAGCGTGGCCCCCTCGCCCGCCCACCCCCCTCCCCTTACCCCCATCGATGTTATTCATAGTTACAATGCCTATCCCGACGTATTATATTGAAACCGCGTGGCTTCGCCCCGCGGTTTCAGGCTAGAGGAGGAACTCCGGGGCGGGTGAGTCATCCTATCATGCTTAGGATGACTCACCCGCCCTGGAGTTCCTCCCCTAGCCTGAAACCGCGTGGCGAAGCCACGCGGTTTCAATATAACCGCGGGGCGAAGCCACGCGGTTTCATTATAATAGGTAATAGGTAATAGGACTATCGATGGGGGGGGGTAGGGGCGGGGAGCGGGGCGGGCGCGGTGGACACGATGTGTCCCAGCACCGAACAATCAATAAAAGTCGTCGCCAAAGAAAATTCTGGGCGAAACAGTCCTGTCCACACATATGTGTGGACATCGTCCCACGCGCCCCCTTGCTGTCCACACATATGTGCCCACTATAGTTCGGACCGAATCGAATAATTTCGAACGAATGTTCGAATGAAATTCGAAAATTCGAATATTCGTTATTCGAATATTCGGAATTTTGGAAAATCGAATTTATTCGTTCATTCGTTCATTCGAAATTTTAGAAATCGAATTTATTCGTTCATTCGTTCATTCGAAATTTTAGAAATCGAATATATTCGTTCATTCGTTCATTCGAAATTTAAAAAATCGAATATATTCGTTTATTCGTTCATTCGAAACTTTCAAAATCGAATATATTCGTTTATTCCCAAGAATTTCTTTCCAGATCAACGATCGTAACTTTCCAGATACTTGAATTTCCCAAGAATTGACTCTGACGTCCAGATCAATTTTTCTGACTCGTTCCGCTCAAAATTTGTTTGGGTGAATCAGCTAGGGTACTCATCACGACTTCACGATTCTAACCATTGTTTCCTCTGCTGGTAGCGAGTGATCACGCTAGGTTTGGTTAGTCCAGTGCTGAAGTATTTTGAAAGGGCTCCAAATTTCCAACTTATATGTAAGCTTCATGATCCAATTAACTCTCGTGAGCGAAATAGGTGTGATACCGACGATATTTAGCAGCCATCATATCATCAGCCTCTTATTTAATAGGTTGGAATTTTAAAATGAACGCAAGATTTATGCTCTTCACTATATATAAGCGAAGGCCAGAAGTAGTGTCCAGATGTCGATACGAATTCAAATGAGACCGGTTGGTTGTGGGTTTCATTACTGTTCTGAAGTGAAAGGGTTTTTTGTTCGTTGGCTTTCTTGAAGTGGAATAGCAGCATTATAGTAAATTCTGTACCCCACTTTCTTCGTTAAAAATAGGTCTATAGGGGGTAATGGCCTATGAGAAGAACGAATCTGATAGCCGATTACCCCCTATAGGCCTATGTTTAACGAAAAAAAGGGGTACAAAATTTACCATAGTGCCGGAATAGCTCTGTTTTTCTGTCTTTTCGCTGTCCGAAGCGAATAATTTCGAACGAATGTTCGAATGAAATTCGAAAATTCGAATATTCGTTATTCGAATATTCGGAATTTTGGAAAATCGAATTTATTCGTTCATTCGTTCATTCGAAATTTTAGAAATCGACTTTATTCGTTCATTCGTTCATTCGAAATTTTAGAAATCGAATTTATTCGTTCATTCGTTCATTCGAAATTTTAGAAATCGAATATATTTGTTCATTCGTTCATTCGAAATTTGAAAAATTGAATATATTCGTTTATTCGTTCATTCGAAAAAATTTCCCAAGGACAAGACTATAGTGCCCACGCCGTCATTAATGTGTCAGGTAACCCAGTATAAAGAACAACACTAATAAACTTTTCCGAGTGTTCTGAACGCTTTCCGGGGCTGAAGTTAAGAGCTGTGCAGGCCTTTCCCGGCCGATGGACAACAAAATTGTGGTGGAATAATCTTTACCACGTTATGCTTTCGCTTCTGTGCGAGGTCGGTGGTTCAGTGGAATATTTATT
Source organism: Nippostrongylus brasiliensis (assembly GCA_030553155.1). NCBI lineage: Eukaryota > Metazoa > Nematoda > Chromadorea > Rhabditida > Heligmosomidae > Nippostrongylus > Nippostrongylus brasiliensis. Next base: position 33,756,457 of record CP130733.1, read on the forward strand.
TAGGTGACCAGCCTCGGTGGTCTTCATCATCGAGAAAGAGTGAGAATACGCCAGTCGACGGGCGGACCTTTCCGAAGATGATCCGCTCTCAGATATGTCAACCGAGGGGTCGCGGATTGCGGCAAGAGCGGTATTGTGTAAGTGAGTAAGTGCTTACCGTAGGGCGTGGCGATTTCCTCTCGAAGAAACTGTCCGATGCCTCGTCGCTTCTCGTCAGCATGTCGAACAATCTGATCGACAATCCAGCCGAACGTGTACGCATGATAGCCATTTCGTCGTCCGGGCTCCCATTTCGGTTTCTCGTTTTCCAAGATCTCCCTGATCTTGTTATGATCTGCAGCAATCTCTTCAGTGATTTGAGTATCCAAGTAGCCGAGACCTGCCTAACGAAGAAAACCGGTGACGTCGCAGTGAATCGCATGTTGGACGGTCATTGATCATTCAGGACGTACCTCATGTGAAAGGGCCATTTGCACGGTTACGTTGCCTTTGCCGTGTTTGGCGAAACCCGGCCAATGGGTGGCCACCAGATCGTCGTAACGTAGACGACCACGTTCGACCAGCAGCGCCACGCACACCGCCGCCACCGCTTTCGTCGCCGAGAACGTCACCGACATCGTGTCCTACAAGAAATTCTCCATTATTCACAGCTTCTAATTTTGACATTATTCAACTTAACGGACACCAGTACTCGATTTTTTTCAGTCGTCGAAATTTGCTGAAACTTTAGGGGTGCTAATCACGAATTTGCTGTGAATCTGCCGTCCGATTTTCTGTGGGTGGTCCGCGATCACCCAACGATCACCCATCTCGCTGAAACTTTGGGTACTTTTCCTCTTAATGCCCAATTATCATATCATGCCCAACCGTGTTCGATATCATACCATTTCGCATCCACCTATGGTCATGTGCACCCTGTTTAATCTGCCTGATGTGAAAGAAAAAACCGTTCTTTTCTCGCAAGCATGACATGATAAAACCGCTTCAAGGATGTGCATTAAGATATGAGCATGATATGATACGCTTGGGTGATAATTGGGCATTAAGAGGAAAAGTACCAAACTTTGTCTATGGGGGTTCTTTGGTATCTGAAGTACGGAAACCAATCTGAAGTCCGTTTTTCAGCTGGTCTTGAATCACCCATACCCATTTTGACCTACCGACCTTACTTGGTGAGACTCACCTATAACTACCGTATTCGGCCGCCATCTGGAAAACGGACTTCCCAATCGTGTTCAGGACATCAGAGAACCACCATAGACAAAGTTTCTGCGAAACCGGTGATCCCGACTGGACCACCCAAGTAGTCGATATGGGTGATCCGAGACCACCAAGTGGAAAACGGACTCCAGATTTGTGTTCTGGACCCCAAATAACCTCCATGGGCAAAGTTTCAGCCAATTTCGACGACTGAAAAAAAACGAGTATTTGTGTCCGTTAAGTTGAATAGTGCCCTTATTTTTTCTTCCTCTGCTTACTCCATAGTCAACTAATCTCTAAGGAATGTCTCTCTTGCTGTTCTACTAGACGTCCATACCCACGTAATCATATCATTTGGCAATGGCTACTCCATACTCTCACCGTCGCGCGATCGATCTTCGCTCTGGCTAGCCAAGCTCTTTATCTTTACTCCGTCGTATAAATTGGTACCAGAGTCGTTTGGAAAGGTGAAAAGCTGAACAGTGCAGCGCACTGCCATTCTGAATCGATCATCGCCCACTATTTAACCCCTACTTTCCGTCGGATTTCGGAGCTAAACCATTATGACTACTCGCTCTCGTTCCTGACCGGAAGCTGACAGAGTTAATCAATGCCTGTTCGGGGTTCATGAATAGAAGGCTTTATCTCCTTGAGTTCCATTGAATGTTGATCCACGAAATTCAAAAATATCACTTCTAAAAGGATGAGCTCGACTGTTGGCTTTTGACTTAGCACAAAATTGTTCCCGGTGATTTGCATCACCACACCGTAGCTTAATAACCTTTGTGTTTTACCAAAAAGTTCCTTCATATCGGTTTTCGATATACTCAACAAACCGTCCGTCCTATCACAGAAATCAACAGTCGATCAGTCAGAATCGCTCGTTCTGTCTCAATCTTGTAACAAAAGAATTATTGTCCGCTCTCCATTCAGGTGAGTTAACAAGACAGCGCTGGATTAATGTTTTGTATAGGTTTTGCGGACAAACTCCCACGTCCAATGGCATTGCTGGAGGTTAATTCACCGAATTCTACATTTCAACAGTGCAAACTCTCCTACATGTTCTTGACTTTTGATTATTATTATTATACGAAAACATACGTGCTTCCATTTCCTTGCCGCCTGGTGGTCTGCATAACCGCCCCATAGGTCAATAGCTTTGGTTCCGTTGATGAAAACTGCCAGTGATGCGCCATCGCGCTCCCAGCCGTCTTCGAAATTCCGTCTGAAATGTGAAACCTGAACATATCCTCGTTCCTCTTGAATTGATTGAAACCAAAAAAGCAGTATTTTCTACGGTGCCTTTTTCGGGACTTCATCGACCATATCTATTTCTTGTGGAAAGCATACAGCAGCCGCGACGTTAAAATCATCGCAAAGCTGCAGTACCGGACATGCCGCAAAGATAAAACGGCGCCAGTGGCGCTTTCTTGCGCAAAAATGGCCGTTTCTCCATATTTTCTTTAAAACTAGCATATTCGTGAAAATAGGTATGTTTTTGAATCCAGCTGGTCGAGCTCTATCTTACTATATAAATTTTTTTCCAAATTTGTGGAACTTGTTCACAAGCTTTTCATGACCCCTCGATTTTTGGTCCCTTGCCGCTTCGATTTCTCGTCTGGTTACTCATCGCTCGACGAGGCTCCTCCTCCGGCCGGGCTACCATGCGCGGATCCCTGTTGGGCATGCGGGGTAAATGAATTGAAGTGGGCTCTGTCCGGGTCACCACGTGTGGACCCCAGAAACGGCACCTTTCGGCGCTTAAAAGCGCCGTTTTATCGTTGCAGCACATCCGGTACTGTAGCCCAACGTTTGTTAAATCAAATAATATTCACTTACTAAAATTATGACAAAGTAGAATGACAGATTCTTGTCAAGGATGTGGTATAGGTAAAGAGTATCGCCATCAAATCAATCTTGGACTACGTTTCGCTGCTTCATTTCATCTTTTTACATATACTTACTAATTTCGCTTTTTCAATTGCAAGGCTGGTAGGAATTGAATGTAAGTGAATGATTCAGTTGATATGATCGATAAAATTTGCCGAGGAAGAATTGGAGCAGTCGTGCTGATTCAATGCTTTCTCGTTGGATGACGTGACAAATTATGGGGAATCTGCAGAACTCTGTTGTGCTGAGTCAACCTCGTCGATTCGCTAACGGTTGGACCAATTCGTCTAGATTTTCGCTCAACGACTGATCGCCGAACAATCGATGATAAGAGAAATGTTCTGCGACGTTCATCAGCACAAAAACAAATGCAACCGATAGTGCTGAGCGGCATACGTAACAACAGTTCAAAGTAAAAGAGCGGTCGTAGAAAAACAGCCCCGCGGCTGTTTCTCATCACCGGGCCGGTGAAAGTGCATAAGAGCGGAGAGGAATCAATCGAAGGCGCGAACTCACTGGAACACTTCGCGGACTCGCTCGAAACCCGGCTGTACAGTGCCATCGATGTGAGTGGGCAGCTTGGTGCGCAGCAACAGCTCCGGCAACAAGCCGATGGCGGTGGCGGTGACGACGGTGATCAGCGAGACTTTGGCCGCAACCATCGGCCGACAACTGAACGAATGAGAATCACCATGAAATGATAATTGCCTGAGGGTAGAAATGAACATCTCGAACGAACATGTCCACACCATATCGCCTATTCATGTTAGATGGAGGCTTTTCATTACGTGTTTGCAGCTTATTCGAGCAACGTTACTACAGTACAATACATATCTTTTGATCACTTCTCGAAAAAGACGCTTTGGAGCGCTCCAAATCGGCTTCTTCCAATAATTTTGTTGAATCTCAATTATTTGTAAAAAATATACATATATTTGGACTAAGCAGCTCGAGCTCTACCGACTGGTACTCAAAGATCGATACAACCGTAAACCCATAAGAAACCTTAAACCTTCCATCAATCCGGGGTCGGATAAATTGGTACCAGATTCCGGGGTCGGGTAAATTGGCGCCCGACCAGGCGAAATTTGAGGGGATAATATTTCAAAAAAAATTTCAGGTGTGGATAATTTATATACCAAACAATAGAGCTTACGCAGCTGCTTTTCACAACGTGTTTCCTTTGACAAGTAGTTAACATTTAAGGGATTTATTCAAAAAACCCGCTTTGGAACGCTTCTAAGCGGTTTTTCCGGGAAGTGATCAAAAGACATGTCCGCTACTGTACTTTGCAGCCGGCGATCAATCCTTGCCCGGGTTAAACGAAACTTTCACCTCTGTAAGACCTTGGCAAGTCAATAAATCCGTTTTCTAGAAAAAAATGGAAATAAACGAGTCCCCCTAGAGTTACTATACAAAGCATTAACACAGTAAATGTGTTCGTTGGTTCATCTTAGTTTTTGTTTATTTATTTATTTCCCATGCACTTAACATGCGCCGTACAACATCAATATAAACACAAAAAAAGATAGCAAATGAGCAATATGTTCGAAAACGAGAACAAACAAACCAATACAAAAAATATTATTAATGATATCACTATAAGGTAAATAGTTAGGACGTCATCACTGTTAAAATTTTGTTAACAAAGTTCATAAATCGATTACAGTTATCATTATCATCATCATTCTACATGATTTCAAAGCTTATAACTGTCAAAATTATTCGATGCTTTGGTTATGTCAGGTTAGGAGGACGCGCCACGCATTTATCGTTCGAACAGAATTACAGAATGGCAAAGTAAATGTTTGGTCTATGCAATGACTTGCCGGAGCCAATCGCTGCTCAAGTCAGTGTCTTTCTCGTTCGAGACAGGTCTGAAACAGTTTACCAGACCCTGGAGGGATGGAAGGCTTGGATAGTCTGGGCGAGAATCGATCGTCTGACCGTACCCATGGAGAGCAGCGAAAAATTTCTACTATTTTGTTATTTTATTATTTTATGTTATGTTATTGTTATTTTATTTTATGTTATTTTATTCTGTTATTATGTTTAAATCAAAAAATTACATCCATGAGCCGGTGTCACATCGTGGTGGTCCCAAATTTGGACGTGGTCGCATAGTCACAACAGCAGTCTTATAATCACACGAGCCACTTTCCAGGGTCGAACCGTTTATGTGTATTACGCTTGTTCGATGATGGAAAAGTGTAAAAATACTCGTTGCGAAAAAAGCGATTTAAAAAATTGGCAACTCTTTTTCCTTTTTCTCTCAATATTTCTGCGTTACGAAGTGGTTTGGTGGAATCCTCTTGAAACGCAAACATGATAAACATTGCCCAACAGTCCGGAGTTCATATTCAGCAACAAGGAAGCAACTGTTGACATCAGGGCCGAAGGAAGAAATTTCTTAATAAAAATGGCAGTTCCGCCGCCTCTTGGACGAAAAAAGGAATCACGAGAAGGTGCGTAAAGGTTACCAAGAAGTTCTAGAGTAAGACGACCTCATGCAACCCGCAAGTCTTCACGGGTTAACTTTTGCAGACATGAACTTCGATTGATAAGAGAAAAGTACATAGGTGGAATGGAACGGAAACGTCTGGAATGCCACCGGAGCCAACGGAGCAGTGAAAAACGAAATATTGATAGCACTGACACGCCGTGTCCATGACAAAACATAGCCTCCCACGTTGACTTGATAATTGATAATGAAAATGTTGAATTGTTCGAAATGAAAATTTGTTGGAAATGTTAATTTGTGCAGCACATCCTTTTTCAATCTAACTCTTCTATGCAGCGAACGGTGCCCATCTTTCGATTTTCTTGGAAATATAACTCTCCTTGCCTTTTTTAAAAATCTTTTTATTCATATAACGTAGTGTGGTATTATATTAGCCAAACGTACCTATTAAAGTAAAAAAAAAATAAAGTAGCTGTATTAGGAAAAAAAGTCCTAAATTTGGACAGTATCAGCGTTCAACTCAAGATAGAAAAAAATAAAAGAAAGGTGTTGATGACGGTGTTCCATCTATAAAATAATGGAAAGAATGACATACAACGACTTGATCCTCAAAAGTCTTCTTCACCTTGCATATTCACGGTACCAGTTCACCCAACTCGGTAGGGATGAAAAGGCTGCAGGGATGGAGTTTACCGAGAAGCAAAAAATACAAGGTCCTTACAACTCGCGCTAGAAACATTGTAAAATAAGCTAACAGAAAGTAAAATAGATATAACAAGGATATAACAAGATGAACTTAAGGTACTGTATCAAAGTACTGTTTCACATATTGTCTTTTTTCTGACTTCCGATGTCGTTACGGGAAAGGTGAGCGAACTATTATAGATAGATCCGAGAGTTTATGAAAGATCAAACCAATAGTTCAACTAAACTAACCCAACTGAAGCCAAACGCAAATAATTTACTCGATTAGAATAGTAACGACAAATGCAATCAAAACGATAACTTGGAAATTGATAACGACTATTGCAACTATTAGGTTGAGTCATAAGTAATCGGACATTTCTGCATGTGCTCGAATTTAAGATCAATTTTTCCGACAATGAAGGCTTCTTTCAAAACGAGAAAAAAACACATCGATTCGAGGAGAAAGACGTTTCATTGGCTGGAAATTTCATCCTGAATCCGAACGCACGCAAATGTCCGATTACTTATGACTCAATCTAATAATGTAATAATCAATGGAATACGATACAATCAAAAATGTGAGTTCTAAGCGTCTGCACTAATAATCAAAGATTCTATTCTCCAACGACTTTCAAATTCTCCGAAAACCTAATCGAAAGCACCGGAAGTTGCTAGATGGACGAATACGGGTCCATTCTCGGGCCGCCACTCGCCCACCTGCCTCTTCTACTGAACGTCAAAAAGTCGTCGTCATCGCCGCTGAACTGGAGCGGGTTTGCTCGACAATATGCAAACTAAAGACGATAATGTAAATATTCGGAAGAGCGCCAGAAATGGGCGTTTCTCGACATTACAATGATCTCAACTAGAAGAGCTCTGAAACTGGTCAATTTGATGGAACACCGCCGCTGTCGGTGGGCTTTTTACGAAACTGATAAGCACGTGCCCAGTGGGTGGTCTTCCTGACGTCGAGGCGGGCCAAAGACCGAAGTTACGCTAATCATTGAAGGTGGGTATGTTCGTCTTCTATAAAGGGTTAGAAATGGAAAAGATTGTGAATTGTAGGGGCCAAATTCGAGCCAAACGAGGCAGAAGATGTTCGCCAGGAGCTAGGGGAACGCAGTTAAGCACAGATTAGCGGGATTAAGAGAGCAAGAGTCAAAGAATGAATCATCAAAGATTAGGGTGATTATGAATGTAGCTTCAAAGAGAGGAGGTAGAAAAGAAAATAAAAGAGAAGTGAAACGACAGAAAGACAAATGCTGAACCATTCTAAGCTCTGACAACGACAATAAAGAGAAAGATTCTGTTCAGCATAACTGTTTCGTTCCTTAACCCTACAAGGAGCATGTAAAGTAAGAAGATACCCTGTTCACTACCAAATATGTTTGGTTTGCTGATCTGTAGGAAGACATGCTGCCTTGGAGATCGAGAACGAACCCGCTGCAAGCCACCCAAAGCGAAACTTTTTGACTTTGATGAAGAAAAATCTACACCGCCGCTATCCGAATCCCGCCGTCTAAAAACTCTCAGGCAACTGTTCAGCTTAAAAGTTGTGATGGCATTAAATTCCGATGACGACATAAACCAATAACACACATTCTTGCTATTCTTTGCAGAATGACATGAATTAGGTTGATTAGAAAGCAATTGAGTGTATTTCAAAGGGTGCGCATCTGATGTCGATAATGGTCCTTTCTCCCCGATATTCATCTATTTATGTGAAAAGATGTACATTTTTGTATGTTGCGATGTATAAAGGTACATCAATTTCGGAGAAGTATGAGAAGCTGTTAGTAGAGGTGCAGACCATTTTATAATTCGAAAAAAGTCAGTAATACAAACTGCCAAGCTAAAATTTTTACGAAACCATGTTAAATTCCACTTCATCACTTCATCTCTATCACAACCATTCCAACGGCCGTGGATTTTCCTGACCGTACTTAGGACGAGAGTTCCCATCGCATTCTTCAAACTTTTTCCATGACGAGATGACTGGAGTCTGTGCAAAACTGTACTGATTCAAACGATTGACTTTTGAGACGTAATTTGACAACTACCAAGGAAGTGATGGTTGTGTAAAGTAGTCTAGTTCTTTGGACCACCTTACAAGAAAACTGCGAAACGCATGGAAAACAAAATATAGGACTAAGAGCATTGGTCAAGATAAAATTAGGAAAATATGATGATCCAATGAGAATGAGAATCATCATTGCAATATCATCTTCTCATATACCTAGTGGTAACTGGTAAACAGCAGCAACAAAACTAGAATTTTACAGAGACAATAGGAAAATACTCAACAAAAAATCAAACATGTGAAGGGTAGTAGACAAAAATATTATTAGGTTGTTGCAAAAGTCTTGCGACACTTTTCAAAATAACAGCAATTTATTCGAACAAAATTTCAGTCAACGACATAATCACTATTCATATCTATGACTCATTTTCATTAGCCAGAACTCTGGCAGCTGTGACGAGAAAAATTGGCCGACCTCTATTGCCAGTTGGTCTCCGTGGTCGAATTCCATATCTCGAAGGTGTTGCTTATTACAGCAAGGTGAGGACAACGGTAGGTGCGGTAGAATTTCCCGTCATGCGATAAAAACACCCTGAAGGGAGTCTGAATGACAACGCTCGTCCTCATGTCGCTAGAGCAATCATTAAATTTAGTAAGATCGCACACGTTATTCTCCAGGCTCTTTCAGATTATCAATTCAGGTCCTTAAAACACCTTCGAGATATGGAATACCACGGAGACCAACTGAAATAGAGGTCCCGCATTTTGTGGCGGAAAGTGCCTGAAAGATTTTATGAATAGTGATTATATCGTTGACTGAAATTCTGTTCGAATAAATTATTTATTACCAGTTATTTATTTATTGAAGGTGTACGCAGACTGAGGCCATAAAAGGGAATTAGCCGAAAATGCTGAGCAGCACACATCAAGTAGTTAGTAAGCATTAAAAATAAAAATACGTTTGGTACACCAAGTAAATAAAATTAAATAAAATTTCTGGATCCTTCCGAAAGTCCCACTTTTTGAATCTTGCTGATTATCGGTTTCACCTCTTCTTATTCAACTACAAGCCAGCTTTTCCAGTTCTTTTGTGTTTGTAGCAGAACCATGATTAATTTTCAAAACTTATAACACTAACTTACAGGTTGACCCACTTTTATGACTGTTATTAGTAGATATAGAAGCATTAAGCCCAGTAGTGTATCGCAGGCCTCGCTTTTTTATACAGAACAGGGTGCAGGCCGCAAAAAAAGTGGACTTCCTATAGGCTCTTTTTTCAGAGGGTGATAAAAAGTGACAAGCGGAAGAACGTGAAAAGAACAGAGAAGCGACTAAATAACATCAGCGGCTGCAGCAGATCGTCCAGAGCTTTTTTTGTGAAACGAGAGGTCTCTGCAGCAGCGGAGAAGCATCTGCGGAGCAGTTGAAAACGAAGCACGAAGAAAAATGTCGTTGTCAGGAGAAGCTGCCACGGAATGTGAACCGAAAACACGCTGATAACAAAGGTCTGGGATTGTCGGGTGCAAAGTATATTGGCGGTGGGTGGTCACCGAAATTCCACGATCACTGAAGCTCAGCCAACCAACGCTTCTCGCTCGATCGAAAAAGTGGCCGATTTCGGTTAGAAATGAAAAAAATCGAAAGTTTGGAAAGTTCAATGTCTTCATTTTTTGTCCAGAACGTACGTCAGAGCCAAACTTCCTTGAGACAGCTGAGAGTTAAAACCTACTAAACTTCTGTGAAGCATACTATTGGATTTCTAAGGGGAAAAAGAGGGAAAGAAGGAAAGATCCAGGCCTCGTACTCAAAATACAGTTAAACTTTTGAAGGTTCCATTGCTAAGAAGGTTCTCGAGTAGCTCCTCCACAATTAACAGCGACAGGTACAGTACCGAACGCAACGATACAACGAACGGCGGTAGCGGCGCTTTTTTGCGCCGAAATGTGCCGTTTCTGAGACCCACGCGTGGTGACCCGGACAGAACCTATCGCAATTCATTTACCTCCCATACCCAACAGGGTCCCCGCGTGGTAGCCCAGGCGAAGGCGAAGCCTCGTCGAGCGATGAGACACAGGACGAAGAATTGAAGGAGCAAGGATCCAAAGATCGATAGGTCAAAGAAATCGCTTGTTAACAAATTTCACAAATATGGAAAATTTGCGTATGATAAGATAGAGCTCGACCTGCTGAGTTCAAAAACGTACTTATTTCAACGAATAATTCAATTCAAAAAATACAGAAGAACGGCGGTTTCTGCGCAAGAAAGCGCCGCTGGCGCCGTTTTATCGTTGCGTCACGACAGGTACTGTGGGTGATACGAGCACGAATAGTACCAAAGACCATGAGTGAGTTATGGCAATTCTGAACGAGCTTTGCAAAATTTTCGCAAGATCAACAAATCGAATGTTTTTCTCCAAGCACCTGCGTCACTCGCTGATGTCGCTCGGCTTTCAGTGATTCATAGCCAATTTTCCCCTCAACTGCCGTAACGAATTGCTGGTAATCTGTCGTGATTGACGTCGCCGGCACCGGATCTTTAGATTGGCTGAATCTAACGTCCTGGAGAGGGATCTAAAGGGAAAATTGCTTTATGGTTTCATGTAGTTACGCAGCTTTGTTGTTGTACACTTACAACATTCGACTTGTTAGTCAAACAATATTTCACAGGCTTCGTCATTACTTTTTGTGTCCAATTGCAATAAAACGAGCTGTAATCTCGATGAAAACGCTTTAGTTGAAACTCATACGATTTTCCTCGTATATGAGAAGGCTAGGATAGTCAAATAGTACAGTCCTACGAGCATAAATCGGGCTTATTTCGACTTGAAACACAGTCTAAATGGTAGTAACCTCACGGATAGATGGTCGTCTTGCCCCATTTAGCCGAAAAAATGTGCCTATAGGTATATGATGGGAAATGTCGTAGCAACTGTAGTCATTAAATGAAAAAGGAGATGTGCTAGTGTTATTTACGGGGTACTTATTAAACGCGTCATTTATATTTTCCACACTAATTCTGAGTCAGTAACTTATATCACAGTCGGCCGGAGCTCCAAAAGACACAACCTTGTACGAACTTAATTTTACGATCATGACCCCAAGATTTAGAGTATGCGAAAAACTCCATGTAATTAATGTGAATAATTCCATGTAATTTTCGATAATTTTGAATCGTAGCTTGAAAGTACCGAAGGTGCAGCACCCATTCTAGGTTATCTCAACAAAAAATATGTAAGATGTGATGGCACCATGAATTTCATAAGTGGTCATTCGACGATTGGGAATTACCCATCGCCGCAGAGAAAACTCGTGTTCTTGTTATTAGAAACAAATCTGCGATCAGGTCCACCATGTTGAATAGTGGCCAAGGCCAAAAATCTCGGATACAAGATTAATAGTAATCTATTTAAATTTTAGACTTCACTATAACATGTTAGTAAATAAGGATTTGGCACGCACATACAATCTTTTCCGACTTTTTAGAACAATAAATCCTAGCGTCCTCATTAACGCGCATAAAATATTTATTCCACAACGTAAAAAAATTGCTGAAAGCGGAACAATTGTTTTTTATAATTAAAGAGGAAAGGAAGTACTTTTTCCGGAGAGAATTCAGAACAACTTCACCTGTAAGTTATTCATAACGTACCACGGAATAGACTATTCCACGATTCCCAATGGTGCCATTAGGACTAGTCAACTAGGATTACCATCTTTAAGACATAGAAGACTGAACTTTGATCTGATAATGATGTTTAAAATACTGACAGGCAGAGTAAACTTGGACAATTCGAGATTCCGTTTGTTGGTCTTCACCCAGAACGAGGTGGGATGGTCCTAAACCAAATGATACAGTTGTGAAAAGCCAGATCACATTTCTTCTCTAATAAGGCCCTTTCAGACTCTACTGCGTTCCTGCCGCAGTAATGATGAAGGATAGGGACCGGCGGCGCGCGCGGCAGCTGCGCAATAGCAGCAGCGCTGCACCCGCTTTCAGAGTTTTACTGCGGCAGCGCTGCTGCATTGCTGCCGCAGCAAGGAATGTCTCGGGACGTTCCTTGCTGCGGCACACCTCACTACACAGAGGATCCATTTCGTGTTTCATCATCGTTTATTTTTTGTATTTTTTGTGCATTTTATGTTGTTTTGTATAAGTGCCGCGGCAACGCTGCCGCAGTAAAATTCTGAAAGCGGTTGCGCGCACCCGTTTCGAAAATGCGCTCATCCCCCCTTTTGCTGCTAATTTTACTTTACTGCGGCAGTAAAACTCTGAATGGACCCATATAGAGGAATTCGAAGGCTCCGCGCGCTGCTTAGGGACAACATAGTTCAGACGTGTCTTGGTAAATTTAAAAACTTTGTCGACCAGCAAATCAAGGAATACTAGGTTCGCTTTTCACTTTGCCACAGCAGATTCAATTTAGTGCTTTAATTTCTATGATGACTATTGCATCTTGATTTTATCCTATTTTTTCAGTTTTCGTGCAGTGATATATTTTGTGCGCGACGATTCGCGCTTCGAAATAAAATAAATAAATAAAATAATAAAATAAATATTCCACACAAAATGGTGCGTTCGAGTTCATATGAAGAAGGCAAAAAGCAGCAAAGTCTCTGCGTATTATTGCAAGACGGCAGAAGTTCGAAGGATGAGGAGAAGCCTCCAGGCTGCCTAGTAGAGCTCCATGACGACCTGGCAGTGACGAGTCGCCGCCGACTAGTACGTGGTGCATCCCTACGGCCTTTTACTGGGATTATCTCGAAGAACTAGATCAATTCGCTTGATGGCAGATTCCTTACAAAACTGCCTCTGACATGGACATCGAAACAGAGGAGAAAAGGCACAATTTTACATTCAAAGAAAAGCTCAACAACAACAGCGCTATAATTAGACCTCTGTGGAAAAACAGGAAATGAAACCGAACTGGCTATAGAACGTTATCGAATTATAATATTTCAAAGGTGATAAAAAATTAGAAACTACAAATCGGAAATGTTCCCGTACAAAACCAGAAATTTTATTGCCAAGGTTTTCTATTAACAATGGAAGCTTTGCCCTTTTGCGGAATCGACCTATCAACTTAATTACTTTCTTTTCAAGTTTATGGAAAAAGATGCTCGAAAAAACAATTTAAAATGCTTTAAATTGTAATGGAATAGTCATTCAAAAAGGAAGCCGTAATAGAAGTTTATAATCACCATTTCGTTACTAAAATGCTGGACAGGTTTTGCTACTCTTCAACAATTTCTCGTGTTTCAAAAAACAATTAAAATGCTTTAAAATAATGTCTGCGAAGGGTTCTTCTACTCATTTCACATTTCACAAGTCACTAGTTCTTCAATTTATTCAATTATCCGTGATGTACACAACATTCATCATCTCGACAACACAGTCACTGATAACAATCGAAAACGTAACAGGTAACTAGGTAAGTGGAACAACATGTATAATCCAATTAAATGGCCAACAAATAACAACATATCAAATGAGGAGTTTCTCAACGTCCTCTTTGAGTTTCTGAATCTGAGATTTAAGCTGAGATCCCTCATTCTGAGTAATGCTTACGGCAATCACTGGACGAGTAACACCACAGGCACGACCGAGAGCGGCCTTGCTTCTCACGAAGACGTATGGAACGTTCTTGTCTTCGCAGAGCAGCGGCAAGTGAAGAATGATTTCCAGAGGCTCGGCATCAGCCGCCATGATGATCACCTGAAAAAGGCACATTCAGTGAAGTATTTTCATCCCATATACCTCGCTAACTGTTACTAGAAGCCATTCCTAGTTACTTTGCTACAGAATCCTATCACAATTTGCCAAAATGGACAAATATTTTGGATCCTTCCAAGGAAATTCGAATGATTGTACAATGGAACCCATTTCTAGTGAGACAACCTAATAGATTTACGATCCTACACTTAAAGAAAAACCGTCCACCAAAATAATAGCACATCTGTTATGATAACAGGCCACCTGACAGAATAATACTAGAAAATTTCAAGACGCACAGAAGCAAAGCAAAAAACTCTCTAGTAAGCATACCTCCGAAATGCCTCTGTTCAAGGTCTTGGTGGCCTCGTTGGCACCCTTCTTCAACTGCTTGTAGTTCAAGGCCTGCTGCACGAGATCGAGAAGTTTCTGAGAAAGCTGGGTATCTGCCAGTGGATAGGCCTTCGGATTGACTCCATCATCGGCCATTTTTTCTTCTTTCTGGAAAGGACGACTTATTTCTGATATGGACTGCTTCAACACTTTTTGGGCGATATGGCCAACACAATAGCAACAAAAGCAGGAGGAAATTGTAACTTTTGCTAGAGCTGGGTGGTGAGCGTGTCATATAGCGATTGGTTCAAACAGACATATCTAGAGAATAACTTATTATAAGTAGTGATAAATCAGACGAAAAGCATGCGCAAGCCTAGGCAAGGGGTCCTAGTAACTCAGAAATTCGCTGTTTATCGGTTCACATTCTTTCTTTTATTTTTTCGTTCAACCTTCGCTGGCTAACTGATCACAATCAGTAAGAAACAAAAAGAAACAATAAGTTCCGTAAAGGCTATTCTAGGATATTAAAGACGGTCACATTACAGCGATAAGTGGGGCATTCGATGGTACAGAAGTAGCTCCTTTCGAAATAAATAATTTCAAAGGAAACTGACAGAAGAATGAGAAAGAACTGCAGTAAAAAACACTTGAAATAAATTGCAAACAACGACAAAATATTCGAAATGTGCCGCTATGCGAATTGGGATTCACAGCAAGCGCCGCAAAGCGGGTCCCACGACGAAAAATCGCCGGTATTCGGTTTCGAATCGCTTTCCATTCCTCTTGTGCGGTATTTCCATGGTGAACGGTTTTTCTGCTATATCAGCTTTATATCTTCATTCGAGTTGTTGTTGTGTCTCATTTTCTTCGATTTTCTTACTCCATTGTGCTCTCCGTAGTCTTTACCGTTCCATTCTGCCGTGATTTCATTTCTCTTATTGCGTTTTTACCATTTATTCATTTAAATGTGTTTCTGTTTCTTTAACCTCATTTATTTCACCTTTGCGAAGTAATGCAGTTTCGGGCTATTGTCACCACCTATTTCTCCGATCTTGAGCGTTTTTTACTGTGCCCATCCCTCTTTGTTGTAAGGAAGAAAAAAGTAAATGGAAGGATAGATATTTATATTTGCTTGAGCATGATTGATGACAAAAGCTGTTTAATGATTGGTTTATACATTCATTTTGTCGTACGTTGGATGTTCGTCCGTCATAATTATCTCGAACAGTTTTTTTGGTACGTATATTTGTTTTATAATGTTCGCGTTGATCATATCGCTATCGCATTACCCCCGCCTTAAATTCCCTGCGTTTTACTTGTTCGTTTTCCAGGTAAAGATGGGGGCGGACAGCAAGCGAGAGAAGATCAAAATCCTACAGGTGTCGAACATATCAGTTTCTGCAACAAAGGATCAGATTTTCACTATGTTTCAATATATTGGCCGTATAGAGGAGCTGAAGGTAGTTGTAACCCGTTATTACCTTTGTTTTGCTTTTTGCCTATTTTCATTTTTCTTATACTTCGGTGCAGGCTCCCACACGCTCCTCGCTGAGACGTTATGGTGGTTTAATTCATTTGCGTTTAAAATGTATTGCGATTTATACTCTTCTGTTAAACTATTATGATTCTTAAGTAAACGGTAAGCGGCGGCACTACTGCTGTGATTTTTGGTTTTATTGGAAATGTTGGTTTGTTTGCTTGTTTATGAGTTCCATTGGAGTGGCCGAGATTCGTGACCGAAACAGGTTACTAGGGGTTAACAAATGCGTTTCTCAACTTTCGGTGATTCCTCATCTATGGACATCGCGGTATTCCATTGTACCCTTGGGTAGGCCAACAGAAACCAAAAAAAAATTCTCAATTTCCGCTTTTATCGGCGCTAGTTGATGGTTAATAGTTGGTTTCTCCATCGCTGATGTGAGCCCCGGTTGCTCACCTTCACTAAGCAAAAGTTATGAATTTCTCTGAATAAATAAGTTTTCAGGTGTATCCTTCCGATATGAACATTACCTCGTCTACCACATCAAAATGTGCTTTTATAAAATACGACGACGATCGTGCTGTTGAAGTCGGCCAACATCTCACGAATACAGTCCTTATTGATCGAGCCGTAGTTTGTGCTCCATATCTTCAAGGTAAAGCCTCATGGGTTAAAATACTACCACTAGTTACCTTGTAAAAATATGTTTGGTTCAGGTGTCATTCCCGATGAGGCAACGTTCACGAACAGTGGCGGTCCGGTCATGGCTGGTCAGCGACAGTTGCCTCCTCACGTAACCAACAAAGTGCAGCAATTGGACGACGGCTCTTCTGTGGTAGTTTTTTGTTTTTGCTTTTGTTAGTGGATACTGTATTCAAACCCTAGCCAATATGATGAAATACGTGAAAAAAGCTGGTGGACATTCAGTTTTATTAGTTCTGGTTCACTTTTTTGGCGAATAAGTGCTTCGTTGACTTTCCGTATCAGGTAGAAAACCTGATAAAATCCCGTGCAGCACCGCGCGCATTTGGTTTTTGTTTGCTGATTTTTGCTTGTTTGCTGTTTATAGTGTTATGGTTGGTCGCCACAAGATTAAGTAGGTGATCTAGTTGTAATTTCGACACCTTTATAAAACCATCAAATCGATGGCATACATTATATCTAATTCATTCCATAGATTTCTTTGTTTTGTTCTATTATAAGTCATTCTGGTGTTTGTTTCTCAGCTTCAGGTTGCCGTTGAAAGTTTTCATCTTTGAAGAACGTTTTTTTTGTTCTTACCTGCAGTGTCTTATTATTTTTCGGTCGTTACGTGACGAAATCGTTTTGTCTATTTCAGTTGCTTACAGTGGACCCACAAATGGATGCTCTTGGTCTTCCTGCCTATCCAGCTCTACCTGGAAATACCGACTTGGCAAAAGTAGAGGAAATCAGAAGGACAATTTACGTTGGAAATTTGCCCAAAGGCGTAGACGGACAAGTTGTTCTGGATTTTTTCAACAGCTATGTGGGAGAGGTAAATCGTCCATTAATGTTGATTAATTTCCTTGTTTATCACTGTACTCTTAAGGTTATGTACCTCCGAATGGCACTTGGACCGGAAACATTGCCATGTGATTATGCATATATTGAGTTCACTAATCAGACTTCGGTTCCGATCGCTTTGCAGAATAATGGTGTCGATTTTCAAGGAAGGCCTCTGAGGTGTGTTCTGACTTCGGTTTTGTCAACATTTTTGTCGAAAATGTCTTGAAATGGTTCCGAATAGTTCAAGCTAGCCAAGACGATAGAGTTCTATTCGGCTTACGTTCTCATAAAATGTATTATTACCTTGCTGTTTAAATCACTGTCTTGAAAATGAAAATTGTTTCAAATTAACAGTTTTTGTTTAGAATTCAGCACTCTCGAGTTGCAATAATAAAGCCTCAGGCCAAATCCGCTGACCAAGCCTTGGAAGAGGTCGAGGAGGCAATCAGGATGGGCAAGAGTGAGTCATCAGCGGATTCTTTAGTGATTTCTGTTCCTCAAGTTTCCCATTTGTTTCTGTTTTTTTTTTCGAGGATTTTGGATGGAAATTTCACTGAAGGCTCATACTTTGAGTTGCCTTTTCATTTACAGTTATTTAATTTGCTTTTTCTATTTGCACTTAACAACCTCGAAAGGTACAGAACCTAACAGAATATTCTCTACATTTTGAGAACAGAGAGCTGCGGATATTTTTTAAATTTTGTTATATAAGGCGATGTATAAGGTATTCCTAGAAGATTTATGCTAGTAATTTTTGGGCTGATAAGTTGTTTAGTATCGTTTGCGAAGTTTTCTTGCAATGTGAGAGTAAAATGAATCATCTGTAGATCTACTTGAACTTGTTGGGTGACGAAATCCATGGGAGACTCCGTGCCTGCAGTTGATTTTCTTCCTTCTTCTCAGTTTTTGTGGTCATCCTTTGCACTTCACTCATTTTGAATTTCTTCTCTGTTAAGGCGGAAGATCGCGATCGCGTTCACCGTTACGTCGACGTCGCACACCATCACCTTCACCTCGTCGAAAGAGCAGATCTCCACGACGTCGCCGCAGTCGCTCTCGTTCAAAGTCTAAAGAGCGACGACGAAGCAGATCGAAGTCTCGGGATCGCAAACGAAGCCGCTCGCGAGAACGAAAACGAAGTCGGAGCAGGGAAAGGCGAAAGAGTCGCAGCCGGTATGTTTAGAAAATTTGAGTGAAAAAGTTCGGTCTTCTATTTCCTTCGTATATACTGCACTTTTCTGTCTTCTCGTATAATTTAGTGCCGCTTATAGTTTTTTCCATTTTTTTAATATGTTGAGTCCTTTAAAAGTAATTTGGCTTTGATTCAGTGAAATCATATGTCCCATTCGTTCTTTTAGAAAACGTTGCCTTGTTTAGTGAGCGTCGCAGCAGACGGTCCCGTTCCCGTGACAAGAAGCGGGAGCGATCCAGATCGCGTGACAAGAAGAAGGAAAAAGAGAAAAAGGAGAAGGAAAGAAAACGAAGCAGAAGTCGGGATCGAAAGAAGGAAAGGGTACGTTTAAAGATTTTGCTTACCATTGAGATTTTTTCGTAAAGAAACGAATTTCATATTATTCATTGCTTTTGTTAATCCACTTAATCCACGCTTCTAAATGGTAAAGCTAGCTCAGGATCACAGCTAGTTGAATTATTTGTAGTTTTCTGCATTCTCCCTGTTGTAATTTTACCTAGGCTCATCTCGAAAATTTCTGGGCCAGCTCTTTCACTATTTGTTATTATCCATCTGACCCGTCCATTCCAGGACAGCAAGCGTGATCGAAGCTCAGATCGTAAGAAAGAGAGAGACAGGGATAGGAAGGACAAGGAGAAGGCTAAGGTTGGTCGGTTTTGTAGCTACTCATGAGATAATCATGCAGAGAATTATTGTGAATTTGTTGAGGTTGAGGAGTTGGATGAAGAAACTCTACGTGAGCGTCTTCTGGAGAAAGCTGCTGTTCGGAGCGGAAAAGACGGGTAAGTTTCCGTCAAGAATTGGTAGAATATCTGCGATTTTGCAACTTACCACAATTTTCAGTTCGGAAAGTGATCGAGACAGCGAAATGGAGAAGAGCGGTGATAAGACGCCTAGTAGGATAAGGAATGAGAGGAAACGACGTTTGAGTGAAAGTGATTAGTCGGATACCAGATTTTTCTTTTTTTTTACATTTGTGGTGGGTATCATACCCTTGTTAGATTAAATATGTTCATCTTTGGGTAGTTGTAATATCCGCGAACTGTTAAGCTCAGATCTCCAAACGTTTCCTCCTATTTATTCCTCCTGTTTTGTTTTTTGGAAAGTCGCGTGTAATTGACAGTAAAGTGACAGGTCGTGTTCCGGTAAACTGTCGAGTTTTTTCTTGCTGATTCCGAGTAGATTTTGCCTTCAGCATTTGAGCAGTTGTTGTTGTACTCAAAATAAACGTATTCATTCATTTATCGATCACTGACTTATGAAAGTAGTGGTTCCACAGTGTCTGCTATTTATGTATTGATTTTCTGTTTTAATGTGGAATTATTTACGTTCTAGCAGTATCAGCCGGATGTTGATACCGCGTCGTGTGTTTCAAGCCGTCCGCTCTATATCAGCCAAGCAGCTGGTCTACTCAGAGTATGGAGACCCGGCAAAGGTGATGTATCCACATACTATTATAGTTTTATTCAGTCGATTATCGCGTGATTCTCAGGTAGTGAAGCTCCAAACGGTCGATCTGCCTGACAGTCCTCCACCTGGGCATGTGCATGTGAAGTGGATTGCTGCTCCTATCAATCCGGCGGATTTGAACACACTTCAGGGTGTCTACCCGATAAAACCCTCACTGCCGGCTGTTGGTGGCAACGAGGGTTACGGTCGGGTTGAAAAGGTACGCTATTTTTCAAGTTTCTGGACATCATTTAGCTAAGCAAGACACATTTACTTTTACTCGAAGGAGACTGAATAAAAATTGAGCATTCGGCTAGAGGGCCTGAAAATGGACCAAATTTCGGACAGACCATAACTAACGGCGATAGAGAAGGTTATGGCAACGGTTGTGTGTTCGTGTTCATTAGTTCCACAACAACATGCTCCTTCAATTCTGTATCAAATTCGTGGGCATGGCGCGTCCCTAGTTGATTGATGACCTTTTTATTGCTTTGAATATTCATGTGGAAGAATGTTCGAAAGCGTATAACAGGTCAGCATTAACCAACTAACGAGCGTGCTTCTACTTTCTCGACTTGACTTGAATTTTGGCGATTGGTCCTAGCACTGCCACTACAACATCTAGTCCTAGTATTCTTGATAGAACAGCAAAAAGGCGAAGAAACTGAAGAAACTAGAGTGTTATAATCTTTCGTCTTCGGTTTTTGATCCCAGACTCCTCAGCTCTCCTAGAAAAGATCGCCGATTCGTCCATTAGGTGCAACATTGTCGTGCTTGACTGTGATGATTGTAATTTCGAATGAGTTCCATTGTATGCATATTACGAAATAAAAGGACGCCAAACGGCTAGAAACTTGCATGCCACCTTATAGAAGCAGAGCTTAGTTATGAGAGCAATAAGATGGGAGTGTTGGGGGCCACCATTTTTGAAGACGGAGAAATTCTACAAATTATTCCCATTTCTGAATGTCATCTTTAACGATTCTGTCTGCAAACGAGGTTTTTTGTAATCCGGTAATTCAAGATCGGTGAAGGAGTGAAGGATGTTCAAGTAGGCGACCATGTTCTACCCGCTAGGGCAGGTCTCGGAATATGGAGGAGCGACGGACACCACAAAGAAGCGGACCTGTTCCCAATAGACAACACTTTGCCCATGGAGGCTAGCGCTACACTTCAGGTAGTGAACTCCTCGAGCTCGCGTTTTATTTGATTGTTCTTCTTTTGTTTTGTTCTTTTTTTCAATTTCATTCATGGCTGCAGGTCAATCCTCCAACGGCGTACCGAATGTTGAAGGATTTTGTTGATCTGAAGCCTGGCGACTCCGTCATTCAGAATGGTGCTAATTCGGCAGTGGGGAAGGCTGTTATTCAGGTAAGATCACGGGCTTAACCTGATCGGTTGTGTTGTGATCTAAACGTGATTTCATTATTCGTTTATCAAAATTTCTCCATCGATACTATCATATCGAAGTGCAAGACGCCAGAACTTGGTAGTATGTCCTTGTTGTCTTCTTTACTATTTTTTCTTTCCATTTAGAGAAATATTATTGAATCGTGTGATTCAGATTTGCCGATTGCGCGGTATACGCACGGTGAATATTGTTCGTAAACGAGAAAATTTATCCGATCTCATCAAAGAACTGAAAGAACTCGGTGCTGATGAGGTGATCACAGAGGAGCAGCTAGCTAAAGAGTATCGGTATGCAAGAAATTTTCTGCATTTTTTCTTTTCTTCTCTTTCAATCATCTGGACTGTTCAGAGGGAAAGTCAAGGATATGCGCCTGGCGCTGAACTGTGTCGGTGGAAAATCAACATTATTGATGTCTGCCACACTTGGATTCCGTGGTTGCATGGTTACCTATGGTGGAATGAGCAAAATGCCGTTGCAGGTGAGCTCGAATAGCCAATTTTTTAAAAAAAAATTTCCAAGTGAATTCCGATTCGATTGCAGATCCCAACTGGTCCGCTGATCTTTAAAGATATTCGATTGTATGGATATTGGATGTCGCGTTGGTATGAGGATCCTAGTCATACGGAGGTTAGTTTTACGCCTCATTACTCTATTTGCTCATCAAAAATCTAGTCCAGTGATGTTTTAAACAGGAACGGAAGAAGATGTACGCTGAACTCGGTCGTTGGATAAAATCTGGCGAGTTCCGCTCACCGACGTTCGAAAAGCGACAAATGGAGGACCACTCGGCAGCGCTGGAGGCAGCAAGCACGCAGTTCGACAAGAAGCAATTATTTATTTTATAGAAAATGAGTCTCGATGTGCCCGGTTGCTAATATATGATTCCAAATTTTCATGGACAATTGTGTGCAGTGTATGTATTTTTTAGTGAATAAAAAGTTTAAAAAACGTGAGCTTTCGTACGATGGCCGTAATTACCGGTAAATACCTCATTGCACTAACCGTTATTTTACATTTTATTTAGATAGCCTGAGCGCAACCAACGTGGTAAAATGTTTCGTTGAAGTTCCGCTAAATCTATCCTAGTTAGAGCCGCTAAGAAATGTGTTACACTTCCTTTTAAACTGAGGCAGTGTTTCCACATTCAAAAAGTATCCTTATTTATGCAAATTTATTTTACTTCTATTTTTTTTCGACGTTTCTGTTCTCAAACGGGGGTTTTTTATAATAGTAAAACCTTGAATTTGCTTCACTGTGACTGAACAATGCCAGCATGTGCTTAACGTGGGACACTTTGCAAGTTCCCTGAACTTTTGGTCCGTTTCAAAAAAAAATCTGTTCTTTCTACGTTCCCTTCATCACTAATTGCATCGATGAACTCTGATTTTAAATGGGAAATAGCAGTGGACTCGAATAGAAAAATTCATCCATGTAGGTTATTCCTGCTGCTATTAAAGTAATTTTCAGTCTTTTTTCGTTTTCCTCGAAAAATGGGAAGGCGGGACTATTAATCTTGCCAAATACTTTTGAATTTTTGCTAGCCAAAACGAGACCTCATTCGCCATGTAAATTTAGCAGGTATTTGAGCACTCGTTTGAGGCTAGGGAATCGCAGGAATTGCCGTTAGTAATCTTTGTTTCCACTAACGTTTTTCGCGCTTCAGAGCAGTAAAATGGCTCTCGTGGGTGATGTAGAAGTGCGAAGCGTCGTACGAGTCGAGCGTGTCGGTGCACACTCTCATATCCGTGGTCTTGGAGTTGGACACAATCTCGATCCGCATGACACTGCTGATGGCATGGTTGGACAGTTCCAGGCCAGAAAAGCTGCCGCTATTGTCGTGAAGATGGTTCAGGTACGTCACAGATGTTCTACATTTTCAATTTTGACGAATTACGTCCATGAAAGACTGTCGGTAGAAATTAACGTGAAATGCTGGAAGTAAAAAGCCGTCGGGCTTAAGAAAGGTGCTAGGAATTCGCAAATGCTCGTCTCAGTAGCATAGTGGTTAGTGCACAGCCCCAGATAGGTTGAGACGCGTGTTCGAATCCCGCCTGAGATGCGATTTTTGCGATAAACCTAGCACCATCATTGCAACTGTCAGTAGACATTAGCAATGAGCATGAGATCTCCTAAACATGGAAACGAAAACCCCAAATTATACTAAAGGGGTGGGCAGACTAGACACTCACACGTGCGCGTGATACAGTGATAAGAGGCACTACTATCACCCGAACAGTCGAGCCATTGATCCGCGCCCTGGGCTAACGGGCTAATCAAGACTTCCATCCCACTGGGCTCGGGTAAATTGGTACCAGACTGGTCTTGGAAGAAAAGATATTGACTTGGGATAGGAGCTGACTCCCGCATCTCATTGTGTAGGCCAAATACATTCACCATGCCTTTACGGTTCTGAATAGAACACGAATCCGGCGGCGCGTTTTTCGCGGACTGATCACCTTTTCTTTTACATTTAATAACGAGTTTGTATAATAATGGGTTTGCATAGAGTGGCCTAGATATTATTTTTCTTATATAAAACGGATTATTATTATCTGATGTTTTTGCATTCCAGAGTGGAAATATCGCTGGAAGAGGTGTACTTATCTACGGCCAACGTGGAACAGGAAAGACAGCGATCGCCATGGGTATCGCCAAAGCTCTTGGAAAGGACACTCCATTTGTGTCGATTTCCGCGTCGGAGATTTTCTCCGTTGACATGAGCAAGAGTGAAGCGTTGACGCAAGCTTTCCGCAGAGCTATTGGTGTTCGAATTAAAGAGGAAACCGAGGTTTGTTACCCACAACCTTCTCTGGGAAGTTTCGCCAGCAACTGTGCTCTTACAGGTACTCGAAGGTGAAGTGGTCTCGATTGAAATGGACAGGCCGGCTACAGGCGTTGGTCCGAAGGTATGTTGTTTTGGTCATTGTTAACGGTTTTTAATAGTCTCTCGGGAATTTTGTGTTCAGGTCGGAAAATTGTCGCTAAAAACCACCGATATGGAAACAATATACGACCTTGGAAGTAAGATGGTCGATCAGTGCATCAAAGAGCGCATTTGTGCAGGCGACGTCATTCAGATCGATAAAGGATCAGGTTAGTAGCAATTTGAGATATCTCGCTTTTTGTAGTCCTGTACAAGGTGAGCAGTTGAGCAGTGAAATCGGTTGGCTAAAAGTTCTTCAAGTTTGTGAAACAGTAGGCAACGATGAGGTAACTGGAAAAATTTCCAATATTTTTCACTGACTTTTTTGCTTTTTTTACATTTTCTTGTTAGGTCAAGTGATTCCCTTCACTGCAGCACAGGATTGCAGCCTTGTCGCTTACTCGTTATAGTGTGTTGACCGCCTGATGCTTGGCTTCGTATCTGTCCACACTCCAAAGAAAATTTCCAATTTTTTAATCCTGTCCATCTGGTACTTATCGTATCTGACAGGCAGTATTTCGCGCTTGTCATCCGACTTGTACATTATCAATCTCAAAAATCAGTTTAGTCATTTGAATTCCAATTCCTCTGTTGTATTTTCTTGTTCTACTTACTACACTGGTTAGATGAGCTACTGGCACAGGCACGATCGATCGATCGGTCCTCGACCCTGCTAACCGAACCTTTCGTCCCTCCGGGTCGGGTAGATTGCTACCAGACTTTTCTGGGAAGTTAAAACAATGACCTAGTATGGCGGCTGCCCCCTCCCCCAACTCTAGTCTTTGTATAGGACAGATGCGCATTCGCCATGCCTCTACGATTCTGAATAGAAAACATATACGTGGCGTGCCCGTAGGGGACCGATCAACGCCGACACCTTTACCTTTACTTTTAACTACATTGCTGCTTGAATTAGTTTAATGACCAAAAGAACCGAATTCGAGCCAGACCTGAATTAAATTCTGAATTGAACACGAATGCGGCGGCGCGTCCTCAGGGGACTGATCAACGTCGATACCTTTACATTTACCTTTTTCGTACAAATGATCCAAGTATGCTGTTAGGCTTGGAAGAATGCATGTCCGGCCCAGCGCTTGAGCATCATTGGCTTGTTATTGTAGATCTCTGCGAAGGACAAATTGTTCGAAGCACTGAATTATTTCGAAAAAGATTTGTAGTCGATCACATACGAGATCAGCGTAATTATGAAAGAATAGGTTTAGATCTGATATACAGTCATTAGAGGTTTCCACTTCAGGACGGGTTTCTCGAGTTGGTCGTTCCGCGACACGAACTCACGACTATGATGCTATGGGACCACAAACGAAGTTCGTGCCGTGCCCGAAAGGTGAAATTCAAACGACGAGGTACCTTTACTACATTAGTTTTCGGCAGTTTAATCCTTATTTTGATGACATTTTTCTAGGGAAACTGTTCATACAGTTTGCTTGCACGAGATTGATGTTATCAACTCTCGCAGTCAAGGTTTCCTCGCATTGTTTACTGGAGATACGGGAGAGATCAAAAGCGAAGTTCGGGAGCAAATCAACAAAAAGGTACATGCGTTCTGTGCTGTACATTTCATTTTAGTTATCGTAGACGTTTATAAGCCTCTTTTTTAGTTTTTGCTCTACACCTTCACAATAATTTTTCACCCTAATTCTTCTTTTACATCTGTCTTTTGGCTGTTTCTCAGATTCAGTCATTTTGTTTCTTGACAGAGGCTTACCGATCACTGCGATAGTTTCCATGTTTCGAAAATATGGTTATTGATACTATCAACCGATTTTTCACACTGAGCACTTCGACGGGTTTTTCACGAAATTATTTTCTGTTATTCGTTTTCGTGAGTTCTCTGCTGTCACTCAATATAACGTCATACGTTTGTCTAAATATTGATCGCTTCCATCTGATCATAATTGTATTGTATATTCTGCAAGAATGTCGCTATCTTGTTTGCCAACAATTACGATTGTTACACGGTACTATTGGTATTCAGGTCGCCGAATGGCGAGAGGAAGGAAAAGCCACTGTCCAACCTGGAGTTCTGTTCATCGACGAAGCTCACTTATTGGATTTGGAATGCTTCTCTTACCTGAATCGTGCAATGGAATCGGATCTCAGTCCATTGCTCATTATGGCGACCAACAAGTAGGTTCAAAAAATATAATACTTTCTCTATTTAGAGACCGCTATCGATTCAAACTAGCAAAAATATGACCACCCAACGTCAGTGAGGAGGTATTGAGTATATTTGGGCGAAGTTCAGCCTCGTGTTAGAAGTTTTCAATATTTCGTGTTTGTTGAGGGAGAGAGTTAGGCTCTATCTACGCTAGATCGCGAAAACTCCAAAAAAGGAAATGGTTGCAAATAAAAATACTTGTCTTGTTTTGGTGTCAGCAGATGCGCGTGCTCCAATTATACCGGCTGCTCTCACCTTTGCAATGAAGTCAAGATCGCTAAAATGATGTGAGATAAAAGGTAAATGGTAAAGACGCAGCTGCATTCATGTTTTATTCAGAATCGTAGAGGCATAGTGAGTACATATTTGGTCTGTAGAATAAATTGCGGCCCAGCCGCAACACTAAGTTGGTATCTTACCCTTCCCAGACAAGGCTGGTATCAATTTACCCGAGGAATTGAAAGCTTGGCTAGCCCGGGCGAGGATAGATCGCTCGACCGTGCGGGTGTCGGAAGCGGAAATGGTGTGAGATGATAGAAAATTCGGTTAATATTGAATTTTTGAGGAGTAGGATCGTGCTCATCTTCCTTCATCCCTATGGAACTGAACTGTTTTTTTACAGAGAGCGAGGCATTGTCCGCGGAACGGACGTCGTGGCCAACTACTGCATGCCACCCGACATTGTCGATCGCCTTATTGGAATTCCAACGAAGCCGTACACACCGGATGAAATTGGACGAATTCTAAGTCTTCGAGCTGATGAGGAAGGTGTCAGGTGAGGTGCAACTGATTCTAATTCCTGTTTAAAAATGGTAGACTTTTTTCCTGCGTATTTTCCTCCTTTTCCTTCTATACTTTATCAATTACAGAATGGAATCGAGTGCTCTGGCGTTGCTCAAAATGCTGGTAGCAGAAACGTCGATGAGATATGCAATGCAAATCATTGCGTTGTCGGATTGTCTTCGAGAGCGTAAGAAGAAGGCTATGGTGAGCAATTATTTATGGAGTTGTCATAGAATTTGACTGAAGAAAAATGAAATTATGGAGAAGGTACAGTCTTTCACCCGCAAGATCACTTTCAAATAGTTGTCTCGTAGGTCTTTAGAAAACTTCCACAGTGATTCTGATTCGAATTTGAATGCAAATCTTGAAAAAAATTGGATCAATGACTATTTCAGGTGACGAAAGACGAGATCAGCGAGGCGTACAAGATGTTCTACGATACGAAAAGAAGTGAACAGTACCTGAAACAGAATTCGAGCAAGTTCCTGATGTGAAGAAAGTGCTCCACATTCGCCACGGTCCACATTGATACTCATTCCATTCTCCCATTCTGTTACATCTCTGTTGTTATTTTTTCTTGTTGAACGATGATTTTCCTTCACAAAATATTATTCGAAAGATTCAAAAATAAACAACAAAGCAACATATTATAACACAGATTTTTGATGAACAAGGCTATTTCCTTAAAAAAATATTAGGATAACTTGAAAAAAATCATTCACAAAGTAACAGATCATAGCACAGCGAAGGCACCCACATTACACGTATCATTTGCATAAAATCTTAGGAACTTCACGTCTGGTACTAGGTCCATAAACGGTATACATGGCATAGAATGATCTGCAAACCTTGATCCACCAACGCACACGGTAAGGTTTGTTCAGGTTTATATGTGGTATAATACAATTTATTAGCCAAACAAGAGCTCAGACGCTGAGCAAACAGTGGTTCATCAACGAGCAACGGGGTCTACTAATGGTTTGATGTCCCTGAATATGCAGTGCGAGCGATAATGAATCATGCTTGGCGCACCGTTCGAATACATGCCAAGTTTTACTTCGGGTATACGACTCATGACAATGGGCTTACTTTGTCAATGTTGAATTAGGTTGGCTGGTGCGCAGACGGATTCGCAAAGTGTGCGCTGCAATTCTGAGGCGAACCACTTCGTTCTTCATAGCCAGGTACGAAGCTTTGATCGAAGACCTGAAGGGTAGTGAGGAAGAACTCAAAATTTCCACAAATTTGAAAATTTTATTTCCCAGTAAAATGCTTCCATTGAGTTCATAGGCACCGTGAACGTAGTGAAAAGTTTACATGACTGGTGCTGGTGGCTGATTTGCTCATATGCTGGCTCGACAACAAGTAGAATAATTGAAACCTCTAGGGACTGGGAATTTTTTTTATCCCAATTAAAAATTGTTATAATGAGTTTGACAACTCACATCAGCGATTGTTTAGTGTCGTGAAGTACTCCCTCGTAGCCAGTGGCGTCTAGCGCTTTATTAAGTTCCTCCACATTACGACGGAGCCCTGCGTTTCTCGCGCTGGCATTCGCAACTGAAACGTTTCTAATAGAAAATTAATTCTAAGAAACTGCCGTATTTACATGAAATACGGAAGTGATGAACCTCTAGGACTCACAAGTGAAAAAGTTGAAGCGTCACATTTTGGAAAGAACCATTACACTAGATCGACCCATAAATAACATAAATAAAGGAGAAACCCACCTTGTTCATCTAAACGACGACGTTCGCTTACCAACGAGAGATTCTGAGAGCGGCGGGAAACGGTGTGCTAAAAATGATTTCGCTACAGCTCACGAGAAGGTAGAGAAGATTGAGCGTTTTACAATTTCCGATAAACGAGTACAGGCGGAACCCACCATTTCTGCAAGTTTTTCCACCATGTCCTTGTAATTATCCATGAATTCCTCTTGGCTATGTTTGTCGATGATCTTCCCATTCAATGTCGATGTGTTCTTCTCGAGTTCATCGACCGCGGCGTTTTCGCGGCACTCAGCACTCAGAATCCTCAACAATAAACGATTATCATGCGTAAGAGTCTGCGTGGTGTAGTGGCAAAAGGCGCTACTGACAGTCTCACGGTCAAGCGACCGATCCTCCCCTGGGCTAACCAAGCCCTCCATTCCTCCGGGGTAAGGTAAGTTGATACCAGACTCGTCTGGGAAGGTGAAGACTTGGTATTGTGGTTGGCCCCGCGAGTCATTAGTATAGACCAAATACGCATTCACCATGCCTTCCGATTCTGAATGGAAAGCGGCGGTGCGTCATTAGGGACTGATTAACGTCGATACATTTACCTTTGCCTAACCAATTTCCCAGAAGCACTTTGAGGCCCCCTTGAGCCCTATCTAGCTAGAGGAACTCGGAAAAAATTGACAAGTTCAGTAGAAGTACGGTTCCGCTCCCAGCCCACTCTCTAAATCAATCCCCTACAACTAGCACTGATTTTACCCCTCAGGGCATATTCAGTCAAGAAACAGCCTTCATTGAGACGACTAGCTAGAAACTGAATTCTTATTCCAGGAACGGCATCGTTGATTGGTAGAGGTGATTTGGATAAAGAAGATGTACGATTTGAGGTTAAACTCAGTGCTGAACAAAAACCAAGGACGAGGTATCGCTTTCCGAACAAAGTCCAGGAGACACGATGATTCTTTGGCCAACACAATGCAGTCAGCGAACGCATTTTTCGTCTTCACAAACAGGTGAGATTAGATCGATTCCCAGCCAATTCAGTCATTGGTTTGGAATTTACCCAAATCCAAACCGATCAAAGATTTAGAAGGGATAGATCCCTACAACTCTTTATGATGCAGCAGCGCCGCTTACCGCTTTATCAGGACACTGTCTCTTGGCAATGTGCCCGAAAAAAATTCAGGTTAGTGATTGCTTTTCTTGTGAATTCACGATAGACGGTCATGAAAGATAAAGATTACATCTGGTGAGCCGCAGCGAAATTCTCCTTGACCTCCGTACGACATTTTAGCTCCTTCTCCGCTTGCATGAGAGCCACATCTAGTTCCGCCATTCTTTTTCTGCCTAAAAAGAGACCAGAAGAAAATCAACGTACGGTAAGGACTGAGTTGGTATCAAAATCACTGGCACAAAATAAAGTAGTATACGTCCTTTCCACTAAATACTACTGAAGCACAATGGACCCTTCAGAGTTATCAAGGCTTTTGGTATATTCCAAACCCTTGATAATCTAGGCTATGCTCGCTCTATTGAAATCGATAACGATTTTATCTGCCAATAGTTTGCTAACCTGACTGGACCTAGCTGTCTAACGTCTGAATTGTATCCGTTTTACCTTCTAAGTCGATTATATTACAAAGCCTTTTCTTTGAATCATGATATGATCTGTTTGACTCCAACCACTACTTTAGTATTGGCAGGCCTTTATGCCGCGTAATAATTAAGTATATAAATAAACAAATAAATTAACTAGAGAATATAGGGGTCTCTACTGGGACCAGCTGTTGAAACAGCTGATAACTTACTCAACAGGCAACAATTAGCGGCACTATTGTACTTAAGGTACCGCACTAAATCTCGTCCAAAACATACCTAATAGGGGTATTTGGCTATGGGAAGAACGAATCTGATACTCGTTTAGTGCGGAAATGCGTAATAAGCCCGCTATGTTGAGTTCTAATCGCCAAAAGCCCTGCGCAATAGTGCACGGCTGGGGGAGACGCAGGTTCTGACTCTTTCTCTCGGCGCGCACTATTTCGTTTTTCACTGGCCTCGTGGTTAATTTGACTGTCTGCTAGTCTGCGTTTAGCTCGGTCCGACTGATCGGAGTTTGCAGTGGCACCTTGTGGAGGCACGGACAACACTACCATCTTACTTCATCGTTCATTCAGAGAACTTGCAAAGCATAACGACAACAACAACAGTGATATAGAACTAAACGGTACATACGAAACTATTCTGTTAATTGCCGCTTTTTGGTTAGCGGTTTTAGATCTCCAAACCTGGGCATAGGCGTAAACAGAAAGACGCGGGTTCAATTCCCGTCCGATGT
This sequence comes from Nippostrongylus brasiliensis, assembly GCA_030553155.1. Lineage (NCBI taxonomy): Eukaryota > Metazoa > Nematoda > Chromadorea > Rhabditida > Heligmosomidae > Nippostrongylus > Nippostrongylus brasiliensis. The sequence goes on from CP130733.1 coordinate 33,787,761, forward strand.
CAGTGTTTTTGCGAATAACCTAGCATCTCCAAATATACAAGTCTTTAAACGGTACATATACAGTAGATCTCCAAACCTGGGCATAGGCTTAGGTCCCTCCCTAAACCAAGGCTTTGGCTATGGGAGGGACCTAAGCCTAAGCCCCGCCTTGGTCAGAACCCGCGTCTCCTCCCGCCGCGCACTATTTCGCAGGTCTTTCGGCGATTACAGCTCAACATAGCGGGTTTATCAAGCATTTCCGCACTAAACGGGTATCAGATTCGTTCTTCCCATAGCCGAGTACCCCTAATAAGTGTTTTGGACGAGATTTAGTGCGGTACCTTAAGTACAATAGTGCCCAATTAGCTTATAGATTACTTAACTGACAATTATCTAACGTTTAACTGTCCCTTGATCTACTTCCTTGTTCGCTGGAATTTAACGGCGCACACCAAGTATATGGTAGGTAAGCAAATAAATAAATCTTACCGCCCAAAATTTTCTCAAAATTCGCTTGTATTTCCGCTTCCCGAAAGTTAGCTTTTGTCTCACCGTCATTGACAACTGAAAATATTACAAACTTAATTTAGAAAAAAGAAAGCTTGGAAGTGGATTGTATACATTCAGCAACTTGCGCATCCATTTTGCCGAATTGCTCCTCGAATCTGCGCACCAGCTCTTCATCCATGGCTCTGAAAGTGAGAAACGATTTTGACACGTTGTGAAGAAATATGGCACATTTTCTACTGAGAAGATACTTGGCCATTCGATTGAACCTTGAAGGCAAGGAAGATTCTTGAAGAAACAGCTTATTTATACAGCACTTTATGGTGAAACTGCAGCAAAAACCATTGTCATAAGATTGTTGTTTAGCCAGCTTTTCTTCACGAATGTCACTTGAGAAGCAACAACAAGAACTTTTTTAATTTGTTCCTAAAAAGCACTGCTTTCACTTTTGATTTACTTTTTGAAATTCACTTTCTCTACACCAGAACCTCTCATTGTAGGTGCTACTACAGGACAGGACACAGATTGAACGGGAATGATGAAGAGCACAATGAGAGCAATCTGACGGTCATGTCCACCCATATTTACAAGATTTATCAATAATGCAAAATTCTTTTAAAAAACAATTTCCGCCTCCCATACTAGACCATCAGTGAGAGCAGGTTTCCGTGGGAAAAGAGAACATAGAAGTTTCCTTCTTCTCAGCTACGTCCCTAAACTCACTAAGTACCCTAAAAACGACAGACAGTAACTAAAATGGATTCCTCCCGTGGAATTTCAGATGTCAGGGTCCGCATCAATAAAAAATAAATAAAAAATAAAGAAAAGGGCCTGCAAACGAGCGAAATAACAGCAGGCGGACATGCACAACCCATCACCGTGTTATAGCAGCAAAATGAAGCATGAACTAGATATTCCATTCAGGACCCAACGCCGTCTCATCAATCGATAACGCTCGAAATACGCGTCTACTATTCGTTGCGTAGTTATTTGATTATTAAAATGTTGTTTAATTATCCTTTCTGGTATATTCTTGAAAACAAATTAGATAGCAAATTCTCTGAGATTCTCTCTTCAACATGAAGGAATTAAAAGAAGCTGATTAAAAACACGTATTTTTTGAATTACAATTGCAAATTCTCGGGATTTTTAGATTTTTCAGAATTTGCTGTAATTCGTTACTAATGTTAGCATGTCGTAGTGGATTATTATTTATTCGTACGTTTACCGCCAAACAGCTGGTTTACTCGGCGTACGGTGCTCCTACACAGGTACCACTTTTTTGATTTTTTCAAAATATTTATTGGCACTATTCAACTTAACGGACACCAGTACTCGATTTTTTCAGTCGTCGAAATTCGCTGAAACTACGACAGGGGTAATTGAGAGTGGTGATCACGAGTCTGCTGTCCGTTATTCACGTGGATGGTCTCGGACCACCCACGTCGCTACTTGGGTGGTCCATCCAGGATCATCGATTTCGCTGAAACTTTGTCTATGGGGGTTCTCTGGTGTCCTGGACACGAATCTGAGGTACATTTTTTCACCTGCTGATCTTGGACCACCCATATCGACTACTTGGGTGGTCCAGTCAGGATAAGATTTTGAGGTCTTTACTGCATGAGATTGATCACCATTAAAAAGTATGAGATTCTCTGTAGCATCTTCGCTTTACTGTCGTCGAATCGTTTGCCATCGAAGCGCTTCGGAAGGAATGGAAACGCTGTTGTCAAGTATGATTCTCAGCCATTCTCGAAACATAGTGTGGTCCATCTCAAGCCTGTCGAATAAATATTTCAGTTTTTCATGGATTTGTGGCCTTATCTCTCTTAGCTATCCGATATCTGTCAGTCAGATTGGATCATCGTTCAGGACTCTCAAATAACCACGCAGTTCCAGCGAAATCGGTGATTTTGACATACCGACCTTACCTGGTGAGAATCACCTGTAACTACCGTAATCGACCGCCATTTGGAAGGCGGAATTCACCATCGTGATCAGAACACCGGAGAACCCCGTAGACAAAGTTTCAGCGAAATCGGTGATCTTGACTGGACCACCCCCAGCAATCTCAGACGAGCATACGGCACGGGTACGTCGGTGGTCCGAGACCCAGATTGCCCACGTGAAAAACGGATGCCAAATTTGGCATTTCTGATTTTATTCGTGTTCTGTTGTGACTTTTGGACCCCAAAGAAAGTAGTGTTACCTCCTTTCGTTGTTTCGAGATTCTGTTTCCTTTTTCTCTCCAGACAAAGAGTTAAATTAGCACTTCAGAATATCGACGACCGAAAAAAGAGAAAATCGAGTTGAATATAATTTAAATTTAAATGGATATAAAAAATTTAAATTGGACTGTATTCCGTCAAGTTGAATAGCGCCAATTTATTTCAGTTTCTAGTGCTCATTCGTTGAAATTTGACAGGTGTTGAAACTGGAACAAGTGGAGCTGCCGGACGATCCTCCACCTGGGCAGGCAAGCGTTTGATTTTTTCACTTTAGTTTTTGATTTCATTTATTTTTCATTCAACACTTTGATGTGATTGTCCGACTTTTAGTTGAGGTGATATTTTTGACTTCAATGACTTATTACAAATTAATCATACTCATAAAATAATTGGTGATACACGATCGTCTAAAGACTAAACGGGGACTAAACGTCTATCTTCACTTACTCACCATACTCTTTCTATCTGATTTGCGCCAATATTTTTCTTGTGACGATAACTTTCGATTGTGTCACTATTTTATTCTATTATATCAATTGATTGTTACGAAAATCATCTGATTTGCACCAATATTTTTATTCGTTAATGGACGGCACATGTTTTGTGCGTGTAATAAACATAAATCATATTATAAAAACGGGAATACTATGTATTCCTTGCTATTACCATTACTATTTTGTATTTTTGTCATTGTTTCTGTTAAAGTCATATTATTAATATTCAAATGTTTCTCTATTCTTCCAGATCAATAATTTAATTGAAATATTTCACAGGTTCACGTAAAATGGCTGGCGGCTCCGATCAATCCAGCTGACTTGAACACTCTTGAAGGTGTTTACCCTGTGAAGCCGCCGCTACCAGCCGTCCCCGGTCTAGAAGGTTACGGGCGGGTTGAAAAGGTTTTTTCGAAATTTCCCACCGCAATTTTTTATTTTCTAGGTTTTGTGTTGGCTTATTGTAGTTTCTGTTTGTTATTATTTCAGATCGGTAACAGAGTTAAACAATTTCGTGTTGGGGATCATGTCATACCGGCAAAGGCTGATATGGGTACCTGGCGAACAGATGGGTATCATGATGAAGCTGACCTTGTTGCAATAGACAATAGCTTGTCAATGGAAGCAAGCGCAACACTTTTGGTAAGTTCAGTTGGTGATTTACCTATTTTAATAGTTTCTTAGGGTTACAGGGTGGCGCAAGGATAGCTGAGATGTTTTTGATCGTGGTCTCGATGATCAGGGTTCAATCCCGTGCTAGAGAACCCCAGCGCCTAGAAATGAAAGACAATCTGTCAGTACCAGCATCCAACCCTCAAGTTGCACTATTCTTGCGTCGCTTTCTTGAGCTGCTTTTCATCGTTGAAGGTTTGTCTATTGGACGTCTCTGGCCGACTGGAGCCACGAGCCGTTAGTCGAGAGGGTAAGAGATCTGGCTCTTGAATTCTATGATCAATGTTCAGTCCCGCCTCAAAAGTCGTCACGGTGAACCATATTTTTTGAAAATTAGAACTGGACGGTACACACCTACCGCAGGATACTTGCTTAGACATTCTGAAGTGACAAAGTGTGGTTTGTGTGGCTGAGCGGACACGAATTCGGTTGCTGGCATCGATGATCAGAGTTGAGCCACGCTACACACATCTCCGTAAATGTGTGTTTTTATCGGAAGATGGATTTGTACGATACCATCCGATACCTGTGAACATCCTCTTGGAGGAAAATTTTCAGGCGTATGCCTCAGAAGCTAATACCTTTTTCTCGTTATCTTGATAGTCAGGGTTCATTACCGCCGTGGATGTTTTCGTATCTTCATCTAAATATGCTTAAAGAATTGATTTTTGGCACCCGCCTATCAGAGTATACCTAATTGAACATTCTCAATCGAACATTTTGTGATTTGTGTGGACTAGAGGCAAGGAGCTCTCCGTCTCGTGGTCTCGATGGTCAGTGTTCGATCACTCTTCTGATCTTACTGTTTTCCCTGGAGAGTTGATTTATTCCGCACCAACCCATAAGAGCTACCTATTCGGAGAATCTCTAGGGCCCATGGAGGTGGGTGGAAGCTGTGAACTACTTTTGCTTGATGGTCCAGTCCGATCCACGCGGCGCCCAGAAGGATGAGCAGGAATGTCGATACCTAGCTGTCAGGTCCACCGAAGAAAGAAAGCTGTCTGAATGGATCGATCGACGATCTCACGGACCACCAATTCATTCAATAAGAAGGGCAGAGGAGAGACTTCAACGACGAAGACCCTCAAGTCACCATGGGTAAGCAAGGGCTGACTACACCTACACCTATCATCGCGCCAGGTAACTGGTAGGAACTACGAAAATATAGGTACATATATTTTGCTTCACTAGGGCTTGAATATTCTATATTTTTTGATTTCCATGGTATTTAACCATCAGAGCATTGTGGTCAGGTTTGTTGGAGTGGAAATGGACTACTTATTGTTAGATCCATTTCGTTGATGAGATGGGGAGAGTGAAGATACACACATTGTCTCGTGAAAATAACCATTCAAGAATCTAAGGGTTTTCCATCTTATTGAGGATTCTCAAGGTCCTTACCACCTTACCAAACCCTTTACCCATAACTCCTCTCTCAGATAAATCCGCCGACTGCATATCGAATGTTGAAGGACTTTGTCGACTTAAAACCCGGCGATACGATCATACAAAATGGAGCGAACTCGGCAGTGGGCAGAGCCGTAATTCAGGTTAGTTTTGAAATTTCGCATGAACAATTTTTTTCAGAGAAATTAATTTTTTGGCGCTACCTTGTCCCTATGGCTAGCTTAATTCTTGGCATTGGAAGCGCCTAATTCGTATTGGAAACCTTTCAAATACTTTTCATATATGTCGTTTACTTGGCGTTTGTACCATAAATGTGGTACGCGATCGGAAGAATTTGAACGATCTCATTGACGAACTTAAACAACTCGGAGCCACAGAAGTAATCACGGAGGAACAACTGTCGAAGGAGTACCGGTGAGCAGATGAACATCGATATTTCCAGTTTTTGCATGTTTTTAGAGTTTCATCTCATTTCTCATAGCGTTTACCTTGCCTTGGCTGACTTTGCCTCAGCGCTTGTAGAGCGGGCGAACTTTGACTGGTATAATCAAGCCTTCATGCTTCCGGGGTAAGGTGAATGGGTAAAATTCATTTTTATGAACTTCATTATAAGCCGAAGGCAAGTACGTAGAGGAAGACAGACTTTTTTGGCGCGATAGACAAGAATGCTTTCAAAATAGAATTAAAAGCCTAAAACAAGCATGTTGTGGTGGAGAAGAAGTAGTTTTTCAAGATCATTAGGAAATCGGCTTTTTCCCAGATCGTTTACAATCAAATCAGCAGAAGAAAACAATCTCTCGCACTCGGACTATGTGGCAGGTGCCGACAAATATTTCATTGCAAGTTTTCTTAGGAGAGGGGGGGGGGTGCGCTTCGCTGCATTGGTTTCATTCTACCAGAATTCGTACCGACGTCAGCACAACGACTTCAGTTTCCATTTTGTTAGCCTGCACAGTAGAGGTCTTCGATGTCTTCTTCCGTTTCCGTGTTCCGCCCAAAAACAAAGCGGAACACGAAACGGAACGGAAGGGCCAAAAACGGCCGGAAACCGGAATTCGGAAACGGAAGTTCCGCACACCCATGGTACCAAGCTTGTCTTGGAAGTTGCATGTTTTTAGAGTTTTCATCTCATTTCTTATATCGTTTGCCTTGCCTTGGCTGACTTTGCCTCAGCGATTGTAGAGCGGGCGAACTTTGACTGGTATAATCAAGCCTTCATCCTTCCGGGGTAAGGTGAATTGGTACCAAGCTTGTCTTGGAAGGTAATCACACTGATTTGGTATAACGGCTGCCCTCCGCAAGCAGTTGTATGCGCCATGTACGCATTCACGACATCTCTACAATTCTGAATGGAACACAAGTACGATGGTTGATCCTTGGAGAAATGATTTTTACCTTTACCTTAACTATTCCTCAAATGTTCTAGAGGAAAACTACGAAATTTGCCATTAGCACTGAACTGTGTCGGAGGCAAGTCCGCCCTTCTGCTGGCTTCAACGCTCGGCTTTCGCGGATGTATGGTTACGTACGGAGGAATGAGTAAAAAACCAATCCAGGTCTATAAAATACGCTATTTCTCTAGTTTCCTTGAGATGAATTTTTAAATTTCTCGTTTCAGGCACCCACTGGGCCGTTTATTTTCAAAGATATTCGATTAGCCGGTTTCTGGATTACACCTTGGTTTGATGACGTCAAAAACGCCGAGGTATGCTATTATTGTTTTCGTGACAACTGTGTTTGAAGATCCTTGTTTTTACTCATTTTCCACATTTTTCCTCTCCAATGTTACTCTGTTGTTCAGGAGCGCAAACGCATGTTTGCCGAGTTATCCGGTTGGATGAAATCTGGTAAATTCATACCGCCGCCCTTGGAAAAGCGTAACATTGAGGATTTTGCCTCAGCAATCGAAGCTGCCGTAAAGTTCGGCAAAAAACAATTATTTGTCCTGTGAAGAACGGCGGAATCCTTTACAAATACCTATTTATTTGTAACGAAAGCATTTGATTATGCTTCGTTTCACTCCGAAGCACTGCTTTTTGAGTAGTTTCAGATTTTCACTCTACTGCTGTAATTTCCACGAATTATTTGACTCTATAGGGTGGTATGAAAGTCTTGAGCCACTTTGCTTGAAAGATTCAGAACTTCCGACTTCTGAATTGAATCCATAACCTAACATGTGGTAGTTGTTAGTCATTCACGAAGCAGCGTTACGATGGGTATAAATAACCAAACGCTCTTTTTTAACTTCAGATACGATGTCATTTCCACAAGAGCATATTTGAGCCTTCCTTTTTAACACGACTATAATTGCAGGACGAGACATATCGGTTACCGTCAGCATAGGCGTAATTGGTGCGCGTTATTGTCACTGGAGCGCACATTCCGCGCCCCACTCAACTAGCGCGCGCTAAACGTATTCCATTGGCGACGAAATAGTGTGCCCAGAGAGGAGTGACCGAGACCGCGTGGCTTCGCCACGCGGTCTCGGGCGGGTGACCGCGTGGCTTCGCCACGCGGTCGCGTGGCTTCGCCACGCGGTCGGGCTAGGGGAGGAGTTCCGGGGTGGGTGAGTCATCCTAAGCATTGCAAAACTATTGACTGCGAAAGGATCCGAACCCTGAACTATCCTACGATAACAGCCGTCACTGCCTCTTACCCATCTGCACCGCCTGGGAAACTCTCTCGGATCCCTTATGACGGGCCGCTACCAGTCCATTGCCAGTCAGGCAGTTAATGGGGAGTGATTGCACCAATGGCGCCTAACATGACGCGCAGTGGCACCAATCGCGCCTAACATGACGCCATAGCACAATATGTCCTGTCCTGCAATTATATTCCTCTTCCTTTTTAAAGGACGGTGGCACAGCAGTGGAACGATGGAACCACTCGCAACATCAGCGCTGTATTCGAGGAAGACACCACACTCTTTTGCATCGCGGAGCTCTCGGAATCTCGTTTTATAGCTCGAGACTCCAGCTTCGAAGACAAGCCTTGGCTGGGACGGTCTCCTACAGCAGAAAATTCTGCCTTTCTCGAAGCTGTCGCAGCGAATCCAGAGAAAAAGCACTCGTGCTCTTGCAAGGAGACTATAACACACTTATGCCACAGTTATCAGTTGGCTCCATTCCCTCGTTACAGAAAAAGCTGAGTGGACTGATCTTGGACGTCCGTCCGACAGCACGTGGTTCACACGGGCATTCACTGGTCAGTCTCCCCTTCTCCGCTTTCTTGAAAACAGCTTTGAAAAAGCATAGGTAGGTTATACGAGAGAAGGAAACCTGGTCTCTTTAAGTCACGCAGCGTTGTCCTGCTGCCCTCAGCAGAAGCGCTTTTACGGAGGCAAAACCGAAAGTACATGTCAAAAAGGTTCTCCAATGCTGCTTCTGGCACAGGGCAGGAATGATGTACAAGAAGATGACATCGAAAGAGGACATGGTCTTTGCTGTCGTTATAGCAATTCCCCTCTGGAAACCTGCTGAAGCAGTTCGAGAAAAACGGCCGAGAGTACATTCGGTGCACACTGGCAATGATGCAGCAGGACCCTATGTCGATAAAGGGACTAGTAAAAATTTAAAGAAATGAGGTTGGCATCCGATTTTGCAATAATCGTACTACTTTTATACTGTTCCCCATAGCTACCAATTATCATCCTTCCATGTTGCTTTTTAGCTGAGAAAAGGGTGACCAAAGTCGGTGATGACATACGGGCAGTCAGCGACTTCTTTGGCTTCCAGCCTGCTCAGTTCTGCAAGTTGAAGATGGCTGACCTGCCTATCAGGGACATCATGGTTCTCACTAACAATGGTGATAAAATCGTGGAGTAAAATGCACTGTGAACTGAATAAGGAAACCAAGAAATAGTGGGCGTCAAACAGCTCAAGATTTTCTTATCACTCTATATTTCCACCTTTGTTCCGTCGTATTGAAAGTGACTTTCATGATGATCTGTGATAAAGTTGTTGTATCTTTCCTCAGGACATGATAGGGCTTCGTGAGTATTTCCGAAACCTCTTAGGATCTTGGGTATATCTCATTCCGCCCTTCGAAAATCATATTTTTTACAAATCACACCTTTGAAAATCGCTGAATTTTGAGCACTTCTTGCAGATTCTTCCACCACTCGACAGATCTTGACATTCTGAACCCGAATCGTATGGAGACCCAGCGACGTTTTCACTAGGGAGTGAAAAGAAAGCTCGAAAAATTATTTTTTCAAAAAATCTCACTATTCAACAGCTTATTTTCGGAAATTTCTCGCGGATTTTTTAATAGTTCGATAGACCTCGCCGTGCTGACTCCGCTGATACGCTATATGATCTCTTTATAAAACCAAAAAAAGCAAGGAAATGTCAGTGGAATTTTTTTCAAACCATACCTTTGAAAATCGCAGGGGGTGGTCCGAAAATCGCAAAAAATCTCCGCCCTCGAGAGGCGCTGAGTAGTCTCTGTGGTAAGAGAGCCGACAGTGATCCTCGCTGGCTTGGTGGTACCGCAGTAGACTACCGTTCAGATGGTCACGGGTTCAGTTCCTGTTGGTGTCGTCCTGTTTTGCTTGAGTCGCATTGGTGCCAAATCGTGCTCATGTTGCGATTTTGTCATGGAGGTTTGAAAAAATCATGTTCGGAGCAGCTTAAAACACACAAATTTTAGGAAATGGGAGCATTAACATGGGGAACCGATACCCACAGTAACTTCGTTACAATAAAACAAATTTATTGTCGATTCACAGAAATATGACAATGCAAAACTATAGTGTCACCGGTCTTTACGAAGTTTTCAAAGGAGAAAGATGAAAAATGCACACACTTTCGAAACAAGCAGTTTCATATATGGTGGGGTGAGGCGGCCCTGGTTGGGTGGGCATAAGCAGATGGGGCTGATTGATGACGGGTGAGACATGAGGACACACACACAACGATGAAGTGAGAACGATGAAAAGTGAACGTAGATAGGTAGGAAAATGCACAATCGAAAAAAATATTCTCAGTGCACCAAAAATACACCAAGATGGTGGCAACGAAAGGCATGAGATGTGTGAATAGCACTAACAGACAAATGAAAATTGTCGCCGAGGACTCGTTCTTTTGAAGCGACGCCGCCAGACGACGCTACTGAAGGCAGATCCCAAGAAGCTTAAGGAGGGAAGATGGGGGTGGGGGTAGTGGGGTGAGGAAAGAAAGGGTTGGAGTGAGTTATGGGGATGAATTAGTAGTCTATTATGTAATTAGAATGAAATCTACCACCTAAATACGACAAGAAGTCATATTCGGTGGTAAACCAGTGAGTATCGAACGTGCGACAAGGGATTGAAGAAATGTCACCGAGAAGATGTGAACGGACGGAACGGGGTGTGGGTTTGGTTAATGATGGGTAACTGGCCGGTACGTGTCTATAGTAGTATGTCGAAGTAATGACAATATATAAAACATATAAAGCAATAATGTCAACCATACCATTTCATTGTAAAACAATACCACAGTAGTAAAACCTATATGCATATTTACAGCGTGAGTGTGTATTTTTACGAAAATCGAAGTGTAAACGACACAGAATTCGGTGTGGAGTTTGAGAAGTCTCGATTCACCATCGATCTATGGATAGCAGATTTCGGGCGAACACACGCAACACATGAGCACGTTTGGAAGGCAACTGGTGGGGCGGGGCGAATGAGCTAACGCAGCGTTTACACTTCGCCGCGCGCGACAACGTCACACAAGACTGCGACTACCGCAGTGTGTCGCGCTGGTTGAAGTGTAAACGCTGTCGCTGAACTTAGCACAGGACACAGGGTGTATAAGAAGGCATACCCGTGGAGGTTTAGTAGTAGTAGTAGAAATGGCGCGGAGGACCATGTCGTCCTCGGAGTCGAGCGAACCGTGCAGTTATTTGCGGTAGAGTATAAACCGCTTCAGAGGCGGCGGTAAACGCAACTCGTCGACTCGATGCAGTCGATGACGTCCCATTTCGACACGAATCGCTCGTCGACAAATGTCCATCAGAGGTCGGGGAGACGCTGAAAAGCACCACAATCACATTCAGCGCTTCACCACTCACTACAAAAGCTGGATAGAAACCCGAAATCTGCTTCAATCTGGGCATATTCTCATCTTTTTATACTCGTGAATAATGTAAATAGAGTTTTCGCCTCGATAAAATTGGGTAAGAAAGCAGCCCTTGATAACAACGGAATCTGGAACCGGAGAATATTTTGCCCTGATTCCATCTTTGACTACATGCGCTTATACGCCGTATATGCGCCTATGCGCCGTATAGGCGCTTTTTTCAATTTTTTTTGCTCAACATGTTAATTCAGTGGAGTTCCGTACTGTTTTAGTTTTCACTGTTCTACAATGAAGTATCATTTTACTCTTTCGCACACTGAAGAGCTGATTATCTATTAATACAGCTAGAACCCTTCATTTTTTTGTGTTTCTACTAATATTATTGAGTTCGTCCGTCCGGCCGTTTCTTGGTTTGCACTTCATTTTAGCTTCCGTCTGGTGTTTTCGTTTCCAATAAGCTTATTTTGTTCGCGACGCATCGACAAAGATAAAATAATAAATAGATAAAGTATACGCAGTACCGACAACGCAGTCCCAAACAAACGGCGAATTTGGCGCTTTTTTACGCTAAAACCGCTGTATCTTAACAACCTCCTCAAAATTCTATACCTTGAGAGAAAACATGTACCTTTCCCAATGCACCGATATGGAAGCTTGTTGGACGTGCAATCGGTCCCCGTGCAGAGAAAAGTTCGTTCGTTAGTACAAGTTCGAATTTTCTTGGAAAAATTCTTTTGGAAAATTTAGAATATCAAATTCAAAACATGTACACACGAAACTTGTTTTGAAGACGATTCCTGCGGGCCCTCACTAGTTCTAGTACCTACGTCTTATAGTTCACAAAAAACCATTCTATTAAAGGTCCCATACCGAGCTAGATCGAAATATTTCAACAATTTCAATGTCAAAATATGGAATGTAGCCTTGATAAATACGATTTTCTAAAAATCAACCTTCAGTCAATATTTTCTGAAAGGAATAATAAGACCCAGAAAATCGTAAATGAGGGGATAAATCCTTAAATCCAGATAATATGAGCACATCTGACAATGTCAACGAAAAGCGGAGCAAATTTGTCGCCTCGGGCAAAATATTTTCACTCCTCTGTTTCCCGCGCTCTCCCTTCCATAGTACATGTGATACTGGTACAGGGCGCAATTAGTCATCGTCGGATCCTTTGTTTACCTACCAATTGCTAAGCATCAAACAGGAACCTCTTCCACTATGTACTGTTACATCACAAATCGATATCATTCCTAATTTTAACTATCTCATAGGATTTTGTGGTACAGTGGCTACTGACACCCGCACAGTGGATCGACCCTCGCCCGGGCCAAACAAGCCCTACATCCCTCCAGGGTAGGTAAATTGATACCAGACTATTTCTCTGGGAAGGTAAGGGCACTAATCAACGCAGACAACTTTACCTTTACCTTTATTTAGTAAGTTTTAGAACGAGCCTTCTTGATGGAATACCCAAGAACACGCAAAAAGCTTGCAGGATTAAAAGCTGCGATCCAGCAAAATGAAGCTAATCCTCGAAAACAGTAGGCCAGAGATACTTGTAGTCAATGATAGGCACATGATCAGGTGAGGGTAGGTAACGCATGCGTGACGGTGGCGGTAAAAGTAAACCGGCTGGCGCTCGTGGATCGAACGGCATACCGGGTGGTTTGTCGTCGTTGTTCAGAGATGCTCCAGATGGCGTGTTCTCGTCGTCACCGTCGAGCGAGAACAACGTCCATGAGGAACAGGCTCGGAGTATGGGCGAGAAGGGTAAAGGTTCAAATCGTGGTCGCTCACGTTCGATGCCTCCGAGGTATTTCATCGTGATCTCGCAATGTCCCCATACAGCCGACACGATCGGATAGAGCGTTCGTCCTTGTAAATTCCGGAACGCAACGCCCAAATAGTGCTGATCGGTTGCAAACGCCATGTAGCCGTCATCCATATCCAATATGCAGTAGAACTAAAACAAACTGATTAAGAAGGATTCTGAGGAATGATATACGGTATTAAGAAAGTTCTGAGCTGCTTCGTCTCGAAGTTTCAGAGTTTGATTTCATTAAAAAATCTCATGAAAGATGATGGTGCAGTGGTAAGAGGCGCTACTGACACCCGCACGGTCAAGCAATAGATCCGTCCCCGGGTTAACCAAGCCTCCCATCTGATTAGAAAGGTAAAGACACCGACTAGGTATAGCGGCTGCCCCCCGCAAATCATTTTGTGGGCCAAATACGCATTCATTTACCTCTACGATTCTGAATGAAGCACAACTGCGCGGCGCGTCCTTAGAGAAGTGATCAACGCTGAAACCTTCACCTTTACCTTCACATTTACCTCCAAATGTCAGTTCCTCAAGAGCACCTTGAAGCTCCCTTGGGCCCCTACGTAGCTAGAGGAACTCAGAAAAATGTGGCGAGTTTAGCAGAAGTAAGGTTCCGCACCCAGTCCACTCCCCAGACCTAGCCCCTGTAACTAGCACTTATTTTGCCCCTCAGGGCATATTCAGTCGAGAAAATGATTGGAATAGGAAACTTTTTAAGGGTGCTTACTGATTTCTCTGACTTCCAGATTCTTCGATTATGGGAGAGTAAGGAGCCAATCTACGTATTATGTGAAGCACTGTTATGACCACCGATGGGGATTATATAATATTATTGAATGGCTAACATTGTAGGCATAATAAAAATAAAAAACAAATGTCAAATGGCTTAATGCTTTTTACACTCTGATAGAAAAGAAAAATGAACAAGATTACCTTGTCCGGAATAGGAGTATAGTCTGGTCGCATCGGAACTCCGGTCGGGTACTGCCACGGACTACAGTTTTTCGAGTCGTGATGACATTCGCCACGAGCTGAAAAGAAATCATCAGCACGTGTTTAATAAAAGCAGAAAAGATGATTCAATATGCACCATCAATTTTGTTCAAAAGACGAATGCGTGGCGCAACCCAGGTGAACTGATTAGTGGGCACTTAAATCAGATCATGTACTAGTCAGTGTTTCCGCCTTTCCAGACATCGAATTTCAATGGAGCAATTAATACGATCTGGAAGGGGAAAATGCTTAGACTACCTCGATGAGGAATTGATCCTTCGACTGTGTAGGTGAAAGATCAGCCTCTCTTAAAGGACCTTATGTGCCAAGCTTTCGTGATGCTTTTTACTGGCTGAAGAAGTTCAGCCAAGACGGGAAGGCGATAGAAAAAACTTATCTTAAACGGACGAAAAAAACTAATGAATTCGTGATGAAAAACAAAATGGAAATAAACTCACTCAAATCCCATCCATAGCTCTCCGTGTTCGTTCCTATCAGTGAAGTATAGCCCATGGCATGTGGGGGTTAGATCACGCATGAGCATTTGCGGCTACGGTGATTTAATGACGTCGTGGCTATTTACTTACAGAAAAGCATAATCCCGTAGAAATTGCATCCGACCACAGCAGCCGAGTGCAAAAATAACTGCCGAACTCTCGTTGCCGCTGGGGCCATTCCAAGTTGCCAAACGTGGAATCCGCTCGAGTAGCCCATCTGAAAACAGTTACTTGAACTATAGACACTATTAAGATCCTGAACGTAGGGTGCGCCACCTAAGTCTGGTCAAATTTCAATTCAAATTTCTCGCCACACCGAGACTTCGTCAGAGGTCCCGATTGGTAAGTGTAATACAAAATCCTATAGTTTGTAGTGAGCCTGTGGAACGGGCTCAGGAGCTGATCTTCGAGGACCTGGGTCAATCGCCCAAGAAGTTGTCGATAGTGTTAAGGAGTTAGCCAAAGTTCAATGCATCGGATTGCAGAGGAAGATCTACAGTATAAGCCGGTACAGTGTATTTTATTTATTAATTTAATCATTGTGGCAGCGTGGTTCAGTGGCAGAGGCGCTGCTGACACCAGCTCGGTCGAGCGATCGATCCTCGCCGGGCTAACCAAGCTTTCTATCCTTCGGGGTCGGGTGAAATGGTACCAGACTTGTCTGGGACGGTAAAGGCGATGAACTGGTATAGCGGCCGGCCCTGCTAGCCAGAAGTATAGGCCAAATACACATGCAAACGCTTATACGATTTCGAATGGAGCAGATGCGCGTCCTCACTATTTATTTATTGAGAAAAATGTTCGAAAGTCTACGACTTGAACAATGCAATATAAATATAATATAAGTAGACGTTGATTGGTCCGTTAGCTCGCCCTCGTGTTTCACCCAGAATCTAATCAGGCGAATGCCTGCGAAAAGCTCTTTACATTTACCGATCGACTCATTTAGTCAGTAAGATAGCAAAATACTTCTTTAAAGTATAATTATTTAGTAAGTAAGATAATGAATCTTTGAAAGCAGTGAAAGACCGAAGACGTTTTGCTTCGAACTAGAGATATGGTGTTCGACAGATACGGTACTAACATGAATCAGGGAAAATGAGCCGGTGGTGTACGTGTGAAAACAGCTTATCACCATAAGCGATTCTTATTCGAACGATTCACCGAAGGTAGGTAGGTTCATTTATTCGAGTAACTTGTGCAAGAATGGGCGACTTCAAACTACAGCTCGAACCTGCGGACAAAATCATCTTCAGCGGCAAAAAACTTGGGGAAGAGCCAACACCGGCGACGATCAAGATCACAAACACGCTGAAGGAGAGAGTAGCGTATAAGGTGAGTTTGTCGGCATTTTTAAAATGCAATTACCTAGGAGTTACCCGAATATTCTCAGGTAAAATGCACATCAAACGAAATGTTTCGCATTAGGCCACCGGTCGGAGCACTAAAAGCCGACGATAATGTCACAGTTTCATTGACTTTCAACGCTGGTAAAACTGTTCCCGATAGCGGTAAACATTACTTCGCCGTGTACTACATCAAAGCCCCCGACGAAAAGAAAGCACCTCGAGCCACATGGGCCGATCACAAGGGCGATCCAGAAGGAACAAAACGTCTTTACATCGACTTTAAAAAAGAAGGCGAAGAGGAGAAGAAGGACGAGAAGAAAGACGAAGAGAAGAAAGACGAGAAGAAAGAGGAGAAGAAGGACGAAGAGAAGAAAGACGAGAAGAAAGAGGAGAAGAAAGATGAAGAGAAGAAAGACGAGAAGAAAGAGGAGAAGAAGGACGAGGAGAAAAAAGACGAGAAGAAGGACGAAGAGAAGAAAGAGGAGAAGAAGTAATGACGTCATGACCACCAAGTTTTTTTGCGTTTGATGGCCGTCATTAAAAATTATATCAATGATGTGCACGAGTAAATTGTTAATGGAGGCAAAGAATATATGTCAAAGTGTGAATATGATGAATACAAGCAAAATTTTCGCAAAACAGACAGACAACAATTCTGCATTCAATGGAGAATATGAATACTGCAGCATTCTGCAGCCGATTATTCGGATTACACATTCGAAAATGAACAGATTTCATTCGTGAACATTCAGAAGAACAAGTAGATCAGCACAAACCGATTTTTGTGGAAAAAGCAAGTTCCTCTGAACTAATATAATCATTTTGAAAATCACATCCTACGATAACGCACTTACACTTCGTCCAACAATAAGGGTGATAAGGTAAAAATTTCCTATTTGGCTCAGACTTGGCCTAGGGAGGTTATTTTGCACGCTGACGGCGATTCTAGGAGCCATGTAATTTGGGGAAAAGGGGTGGTTCCAGCTAGAGTGAAAGTTTTCCCTCTCTCACATTGGTGTTAGAATATGGAGAATTTGTAAACACACATTTCAATTTGAGAGCAATTTGACCTCTTCGAACACTATACCAAGTAGAGTAAGAAAAACAATCCTAATGTCTGCTGGATGTCTGAGCCATAGTGAAAAGAGGAAATTCCTTCGACCACCGAGTGCAATCAGTGGAACTGTGTCGAAGTTTCAAATGAACGAAGGGTGACTTAGCTTGGCATGCAATGAGGATATAATTGAATCTTTACATTCTTTTAGGCAAATGAAAATTTTGGGAGCTATTGTCGTGGTATCTAGATCCTTTACATGGGAAATACTATTATCGATTGCTTGATCATAGCTGGAGAGCGGTGATTCTGCGAAGAAAAGGATCCAGATTCATGAACGACAAATCCGCGGTATACCCTGGAATATACCCTAATCGTTTTAAATTGGCAGTCCGCCTACGGCACGTCAGCTATCGGGATATCTGAACGAAGTGAATCATAGTTTTGAGGGTATATTCCGGCTTCGTTTTGCCAAGAGCATAATATACCCTTGTTTCCGTTCATGAATCTGTCCCTAGGTTTTCTCTTATTTTCGATAGATTGTGCTGGGTAAACTATTTTTTCTAACCAGTCTACCCAGTACCATCTATCGAAAATAAGAAATGATTTCGATGTCGAGGGAACGTTTTCGAACGATTTCATTGTTCTGGTCAACAGAACAGCTTATTTGCGAGTATCACGATTATCAGTGGAATATTCCACGTTACCAAAGACGCGCCATGCCTTCGTCTTCTGTTCAGAATCGTAGAGGCGTGATAAACGCGTCTTTCGCCTATGCAATTTCTTGCAAGTTAGTGGCTTTACCGTCCCAGACAAATCTGCTACCAATTTACCCTACGCCGGAGAGATGAACGGCTTTCTTAGGGTGGGCGGAGATCGATCGCTCGACGGTGCGGGTGTCAGTAGCGCCTCTTAACTCTACACCAATAGCGCCCTAGTGGAAAAAAGATGTCAAACTTTTCTGAACAACGTGACGATTCGAATCTTGAGAGCAAGGACGAAAAATGTACTTAGATAGAACGACGTCAGATCAGCACCCCTGAGAAAACAATGACGTGACAGACCGCGAGGGTTTTTTCGTCGACGAACTGTCATCGATGACGTTACGCATTCGTAATGGAAACCATTCCATCATGAAAATTGATATTTGACGCGAATTGTCTCTTAATTGGAACGATCACACACTGCGAGAAACTACGAAAAATGCGAAAGAGAACCAGTTCTACCTTAGATTCGCCACCGATTTTTCCCTTTTTCTCACCTCTGAGCGAAGTTTTCAACTAGAACTATAAACTCTTCGAATTTTGAGCCGCTGGAACAATTCAGAACTAAAAAGAGGACGATGACGAAGGGCACTGACTTGACCGGTCAGCGAACGGCTTCCTGATTTGAAAATAATACGAAAGAGTAAGGAAGAGGGAAAGAGAAAAGACGCGGAAAGAAAGAGAGAGCTCCTAAATCAGTTGATCAACCAATTAGA
This sequence comes from Nippostrongylus brasiliensis, assembly GCA_030553155.1. Classification (NCBI taxonomy): domain Eukaryota; kingdom Metazoa; phylum Nematoda; class Chromadorea; order Rhabditida; family Heligmosomidae; genus Nippostrongylus; species Nippostrongylus brasiliensis. The sequence continues at coordinate 33,806,311 of CP130733.1, forward strand.
TCGATCTCGATCAACGCTGTAAGCTATCATAGCCTCGAAATTGATTTTGAGACTCTACAGAGAGTTCTACAGAGCACTGAAAATCACTGATAGTACCAAATTCATATAGAATTAACACGTGAAAGTAAAGGAGTCGGCGTTGATCAGGCCCTAAGGACGCGCCATGCATTCGGATTCCATTCAGAATCGTAGAGACATGGTAGATGCGTATTTGGTCTACACAATGACCTGCGAGAGCCACCCGCTATACCAGCTCAGTGTCGTTACCTTTTCAAACATGACTGGTACCGATTTATCAACCGCGGAGGAACGAGCTAGGTTACCCCAGGCGTGAAACGATCGCTCGAACGTGTGGGTGTCAGTAGCGCCTCTCACCACTGTACCACGCGCGCCCTTCATACAGAATTAAAAATGCTGAACTAAAAGCTGTGGAAATTTTACTACGGGTAAAGAGAGTTGATTCTACATTGCATTAAAAAGATGTAGGTCAGATGACTAAGTCGAAAAAAATGTAAGCAGCCTATCTAATAAATCGAAGAAATAAAAATAAGAAAAGTAAAAGAATGTAAAAATGCTGAAGAAAAAACTCGCCTTTCCTCGTATACAATCCGTACTCTGAGCAACGGGATGTCGATGGAATGTGAAACAGTCATCGTCTTTAACGAAAATATTCAACGATCTAAAAATGAATGAAATTTATGAGTTTAATAAGTCAAGAAAAACGTCTCAATTCGAAGGCTACTCGAAATACTCTATAACTGGCTCTAATAAAAGGGTAAGATCAGAAGAAAATGAATGGTACGCTGGGCTCGCCAATACCAACAATAAAAAAGTTCGAAAAAAAACTAGAAGTGAAATGCTTAAAATGGTCATCTATCTTTTTGAACCTTATTTCAAGGGTCAAAAATGTAAAAAAATAAATTATTGATGAAACTTACCGGTCATCGGGGTTCCAGGCGTGCATTTCTTGTGTTTGTCGATCGATCAGGTACTGTGATCCGAGAATGTAGTCAAATTTGGCCGGTCGGAGCATATCGTCCAGTGCACATGGCTGAAATACACTATCGATCAGTCTATCTGACGAAAGCACTCCGCAAAGGACGCTTTCCCTGGGACCCATACCAAGGTGATGTGCTACTAGCATAGGTGAACTCCTTGAGCTTCTTTAGTTGTCTCCTACAGAACATCTTCTTCATGGGCAGACCCATGAAGATCATCTACGGACACACCGGTTCAAGTGAAAATTTTTGTTTCTTAGCGAGCACCTGGGACCCATACCAAGGTGATGTGCTACTAGCATAGGTGAACTCCTTGAGCTTCTTCAGTGGTCTCCTACAGAACATCTCCTCCATGGGCAGACCCATGAACATGAAGATCATCTACAGACTCACCGGTTCAAGTGAAAATTTTTGTTTCTCAGCGAACAGTGCCAAAGTGATGTGCTCAACGAGCTGAACTTCGTGGACAGTCTCCTACAGAACATCTTCTCCATGGGCAGACCCATGAAGATCATCTACAGACACACCGGTTCAAGTGAAAATTTTTGTTTCTTAGCGAGTAGTGCCAAAGTGATGTGCTCAACGAGCTGAATTTCGTGGACAGTCTCCTACAGAACATCTTCTCCATGACATCTTCCCCATGGGCAGACCCATGAAGATCATCTACGGACACACCGGTTCAAGTGAAAATCCGTAAATTTATCAGAACCAAAATTTCATAAAAAATCGAATTCGAAATCACCACATTGAAGATCATCTACAGACACACCGGTTCAAGAACCAAAATGTTGCTCATGGCAAAAATTAAAAAAAAAGTGTGCTCAACAGAACAAAAATGGGCAGACCCATGAAGATCATCTACGGACAAAAAAATTTTTGGGCCAAAAAACAAGGCGAAATGGACCCATCAAAATTTATCAATTCGACTGGGGACAGTACAGAACATCTTCTCCATGGGCTACATCTACAGTTCAAGTGAAAATCTTAGCTTGATGTGCTCAACGACCACATTCAGGTCATCTATGCCAAACCATCATTCGTTGGCGATCGCTCCATATTTTTTTTTCAGATGAAACTTTGCATAGGGGGGGGGGGGGTAATTGAGGATGCTGAGAAAATGAGGACCACCCAAAACTAATAAGTAAATTTCACGATGATGAAGTCCGTTTTCCAAATGGCGGCCGAGTAGGGTAGTTATATCCTATCCTATCCTATCCTACTATCCTATCCTACTATATAATAAGTACCAGCCGTTCAGCGGCCTAACGGCCGCCAAACGGCTTTAAGGGGGTCGAGATTCATGAGGGGGAGGGGGGGGGGGCTTCGTCCCCCTTCTCCCTCATGACTCTCGAAATTCTAAAATGTGAGCATGGGAAAAATATGGTTGAAAGTAGAGAACTTCGAACTCCATCTATGACAAAGAAGATGTAGCAAAACCTACTAATAGATATTATAGTGTCTGTCGGGCTGACTAAAATGTATGCTTACGGCAAAAATTACCGTTGAAGGCTGGTGTAAAGTAACAGAACAGAAAATTCAGGGCAAAGAATGGGAGGTTGGAAAAAAGTATGCTTACGGCAAAAATACGTTGAAGAAAAGTAACAGAACAGAAAAGGGCCAATATCAAAAAAACAAGGCGAATAACATATAGTCATACGGAAATTTGGTAAAACAGAAACTGAACAGACATTTTCAAGGATGTTGTGAACGAAATGTGTTTTACTAAAAAAGTGAAAGTGACGAAAGGTGCAGTTTTCAGAAAATAAGCTAAACGAAGCTCAAAGATGCAGAATTACTTTGAGACCACTTTTAGTAACCAAGAAAAAGGGAGCGTAAGGGGCTTGCCGAAGCGAGTGTTTGAAAAAATTTCAAAGTTCGATTTCAAAAACGGTGGGCGACATCGAGTCACAAAGTTGCTTGACTTGAAAAAGTTAATCGAATTAGTAACAAACTAGCAATAAAGAACACAAACGAACAACAAGATCTTTCATTTGAAAAATACACTAAAATTTAATAATTTTGCTCTTATTTCTTACGTTTCCTTCATTTCACTCATTTTGATGGATTTTTCTACACGATGAAGTTAAAACTGAATCCTTTTTCACAAGAACTCTCATGTAATAAATATATACATATATTAAAAATACGCCTTAGTGACTTTGAAACATTTCTCATGTCGTCTATCTTTGCGAAAAAAATGAGTAGTGTCTAGAAAAAAAAAATCTTGACTTGTGAGCATTGTAAAAGGCGCGTCCCCTTTTCCCAGGATAACTTTTTGAGACTGATAAGTTTGCCACATTACCTTGCACCGTTTATTAGCCTTTAATCATTCACTTAATTAAGTGAATTTATAACCACGTAGGAGAAGAAACGAGTGTTAATAACCAACAACACAACAGGAAGTCTCTAGTAAGTATGTATAAAACGATTGGCCATCGCCTTGCCCTTTTGAATCGAAAATTGAACATTGATATAAAACTTCCAAGAAAATATTTTAAAAAATAATTAAAAAAACCGACCGCTGCATGTGGATGTGCCGGTGAGAGAGTTCGTTGTGATATTCCTCGACCGTGCAGTTTGTGATGGGCCAACGATCGTCCACGATCGTCCGGTGCTGGCATTCCACTACCAGCTGTTCCACCAGACGTCGACGCTCCACGAGATGGACACGTCTCACCGACTGGCGACACTGAAAAACCATCAAAATTTGTTTTTTCTTTATTTATTAAAAATTCACAGACACACTGGCTGTAAGCTTCTGACTCTTTCAGTGGTGGAGATGCTAGAACGGGCAAAACAATAAAATTGGAGTAGAAGAAAGAGAAGAAAATAGATGAATTAGAACATAGAACACTGATGACGCTCACTGACTGGAACAATGAGCGACGACGGTGAACTGGTCTTTGGGTGACGACCCCGGGTATAAAAATCATGATGACGAATCACACACACACAAAGGAATCGATGCAAGAACGTCGAACAGAAGATACTGGTCTCGGCTCGTAATGACTCGCAGAAATTACCCTTACCCGCGGGAGAAAGCGATTGGGTAAGCGACAGAGAGTGAATGGGACTGGTTCGGTCGACCTCATCGGGCGGCTCATATCACATGGGGCCGTTCGATTATTCTGTGTTGTATGTATGTCAATTGTATAATTGCACTTCGGGGCTACGTGATGGTGGGGTATTGATCAGGCCGATGGCAAATAAGGCGACCGAGAGCAGTCCGCCGCATGGTATCGAATGACACACCAACAATTGGGTAACCCTAGACCGGTCACTTTTCACCACCCCCGAACACCACATAAACATCCGTCCGACAAGCGTCAAGTGTGAAGAATCTGGCTCGCAAATGTAATAAGTTTTAAGGTGAAGGTGGTGTTTAAGGTGAAAGTATTGACCCGCTTGGCTTTTTTCGCCTTAAACGATGGTAATTCGTAGAACAACTTGAATTGTATGTATACTAAAAATAAGGTAAAGGTAAAGGTGCCGGCGTTGATCGCCCCCCCCCCCCCAAGGTCGCGCCACGCATTCGTGTTCCATTCAGAATCGTAACGGCACCGTGAATGCGTATTTGGCCGAAACAATGACTTGGAAGGGGGTCAGCTGCTGTGTCAGGTCAATGTCTTCATATTCCCAGACAGTTCTGGCACAAATTTAACCGACTCTGCGGGTTTGGTGAATTGGTTAGCCTCGGCGAGGATCGATCGCTAATTTGTGCGGATGTCAGTAGCGCCTCTAGCCACTGTACCACGCGTCATTTTATGCACAGTAAAAAGCAAAAGCAGAAACTTGTGTCACACAGGACTTTCTTACCACCCTAAGATTTATCGCCTGACAATGAGGCACAGGCACAGATAAGATTTCACATTCATTTCGAATGAGAGTGGATCGTTAATGTTTAATTTTTACGATTTCTCATTACCTTCCATTTTTACGTTTTTTTTAAATTTTCACGAAGTTCTGTTTTTAAGTTTTAATGTTTACCTACGTAAGTAGATATTTCAGAAGTTATAGAACGCTGAGAAATGGATTCTCCCTTTGCTCCGAGAGCTGAACTTCCCGCCCTTTCGTTGCAGATTCTTCTCAGACGAGGAGGATTTCCACAAATATTTGACTAGGAATTATGGCCAATTCCGCCGAAAAGAGGTGTAGATTTTGCGGACTTTCGGAAATATGCCGGCGGTATCAAGGCGTCAACAATAATTTTCAATCTGAGCTTGAATTTCAAAAATTTCAAACTGGATTTATTTCTTAGATTGGAATTATTTGCAGTAATCGAAGCCGTGGCTCAACAAAGGCTCGAAGAAATGGCGGAGGAAAATCGGAGATAGGAAAGAGACTTCGAAAGAACAATCGTACGAAGTTATCTGATGTTGGAACGAGAAGAGGATCGTTAACGAATTGTTACACTGACGTACACACTGTGAGACGTCGTTGACTAATTTGATACTGTATAGTTCGTTCTTACACAGTTGATTTAATTTTGGTTTTTTTTGGACACTTCAACTTTTCAAATCGAAGGAGCTAAATAGCAAGATCAGATCGGAAAAGAGAACCTCGTATCGTTACAAAGAACGAATTGAAATTTCTACCAAACTTAAATTGAACAAAAGGAAAATTTGTGAACAAGCCGGTACAGATCACCATTGTGAAAACGTAGTTGGGAGATAATAGCGTCAAAAAAACTGAACAACTGAGAAGTGTCAATTGATTGACTGCCGAAAAGCTCTTTTGACTTGGATGAGAAAAGTTAGGCCAGGCTAGCACAGCCATTTGCTCTGAAGTTACCAATGAAAAGGTAAAGTAGTCGATTCTGGCCAGTGCGCGGACTTCTAAATGATTATCATCGAGGCGAACCCCAAAATTACTTCGAAATTTCGGAAAAAGTGAGAAAACAAGAGAACTGGTAAGGAAGAGGACAATTAGGGGAGATCAGAGTAGTTTTTTTTCTCAAAAATTTCATGTCAACCTTCAACAACTAGCGAAAAACAATGGAGTATAAGTGCGTTGTAGGAAGGCATCCATTCCACTCATTAGGTTGCCAAGGTCATTATGAAAGAATTTCGGAAAAAGTTGAGCGAACAGGTCCCTCAAGCGTTCCGCTGAAGAGGTGTCAAGAGGCATCAGACTGGATTGGATCAAGCTCTCAATGAAAAGCCTGAGGCATAAAGCGGTGCTACGTGAGTTGAGAGGGCGTGCTAAAGGAAAAAAAAACTTGGAAAGAATTTGACCTTTTAGAAGAATTTAGCAAGCACAACAGCACAACACTTCTACTTGCTGCAACCTCAATCTGAATAGCACCCAGAAATCTTCAGCGATTTGTAAACTAAGTGTGTAGGAAGGTATTTTTTAAACTGTTTATTACAACACCCGCACGGTCGAGCGATCGATCCCGGCCCGGGCTAACCAGGCCTTCCACCCCTCCGGGTCGGGTAAGTTGGTACCAGACTTGTCTGGGAAGGTAAAGACACTGACCTCGTATAGCGGCTGGCACCCGCAGGTCATTGTATGGGCCAAACACGCATTCACCAAGCCTCTACGATTCTGAATTGAACACGAATGCGGCGGCGCGTTCTCAGAGGACTGATCAACGTTGGCACCTTTACCTTTACCTTTACCTTTATTACAACGCTAAAATGAGGCATCAGACTGCATTGGATACAGCTCTCAGTGAAAAGCCTGAGGCATAAATCGGTGCTACGTGGGTTGAGAGAGGCGTACTAAAGGAAAAAAAAACCTGAAAATAATTTGACCTCTTTCGAGGAATCTAGTAAGCACAACAAGTATGACACTTCTACTGGCTGCAACCTCAATCTAAATGGCACCCGGAAATCTTTAGGAGATTTTCTTAGCTGTTTATTACAACGCTAAAGTGAGAGGTCGCTAAGGACTCCAGAAAAAGCTGAGCGAATAGGTCCCTCAAGCGCTCCGCTGAAGGGGTGCCAAGTGGCATCAAAATGAACCGGATCTAAGCTTTCCAGGGCCCAAATTCATGAACAGACGAGCGGACTGCGAAACCTCTGCGCAGCCAGAACCCAACGGCAGAGTCGGCGAGAGATTGCGTTTAACATAGGAAGTTTAGGATAAGCAGAGAAAGGTGCGCGCCGTTCGGGCTATATCTTAGGGTTTATCGTGAGTTTGCCAATGATGAATCTGGGCCCAGGAAAAACGAAGGAGTAGAGCCTGAGGCGTGAATCTATAAGAAGTCTTCCATACTGTTTATCATGACGCTTCGAGGTCGCAAGGACTTTGGAAAAAGTTTGAGGGCGAACAGGTCCCTCAAGCGCTCCGCTGAAGTGTTGTCGAGGTGACGACGGCAGAGGTGGGGTGGAGGGCACGTTTTCTGTTAAATTCCAACGTCGTTAGCGAAGCAGCTCGAAGGCATTATTACACCTGACAATGTACATAACACACACAAGACGACGTGTGCGCCGCGCGTTTGTGTGTGTTGGTGTGCAAACGACCGCGCCGAGAGCCTCAGACCGGAAATCGGAACTCACCGACGTCGCAGACGACGTCGGTGACAGGACCGGTTCTCCCACACCTGCTCTCACCTCCTCAGCTCGGTCATGGATCCTATGGATCTCAAGAAGAGCACGAAAAGTAAAGGTAAAAGGTAGAGGTTACAGTATCGGCGTTGATCATTCCCCTAAGGACGCCAACAGCTCTGTGTTGTGATGAGCATTTCTTGAAGGATTCCGTTACTTTTTCAAATTCTAAAGTCGCTCTCGTATTTTTCCAGTTTTTTACTCACTTTAGAAGTGAACCTATTTAAAGCCGCCACTCTTCATCTGACAATTCATACGATTTCTTGTAATTCTTTTTTTACTCGGAAAAGTCAGAAATTAACGAGTTTATCGAGAACTTCAGAGAAACCCTAGCTGAACAGGTCATTACCCCTGCAATTTCTCCCCAATTTGTCATTGGTTGCTCAGGTGTTACTTAACAATTGCCGGCTCTGCCGCCTTCAGTGAAGAATTACAAATATGCGTTCACACTAACTTAACCCAGGTTTAGCTCTTTGTTGGGTGAGCACTCATTCTATACGAGTAATTTGCTTAACTTAGCTAGGTCGCTCATTGGGGTAAACCCGCCGCCATACAGACACCGATACCCAGCTATCAACCCTCGATTCACGTAAATAACTCTGGCTTTTTAGTAGATTGCCTGTGATCATATTTACGGTAAAATGGTAAGTTGGTCGGCTTCGATCATTCCCCTAAGGACGCGCCATGCATTCGGACGCCCACTCAGAATCGCAGAAGCATGGTGAATGCATATTCGACCTATAGGATGAGTTTCGGGGGCCAGCCGCTATACCAAGTCAGTGTCCTTACCTTCCCAGACAAGTCTGGGACCAACTTACCCGACGACGGAGGGTGGCAGGTTTGGTTAGTTTGGCTCATTAACCCTACGTGGAGCCCTCACGAAAAATGTGGCCACGCTTTACAATTCATAGAAAAGAAGAGTTCAACCAGCAGAGGAAGTACCCGAGGGTTTGTTTTTACCAAAAGCCAGAGATAAGCTCCGGCAGCGTTTAGTTTCAATACGCGCTGATTCTGAGGTCAGAGAAGGGCTCGTCTGTTCTTTTAGAGCTCTAGATCACGCTTCGTTTTTGGAAGGCTTAGTTGTCCCGAGCGAGGATCGATCGGTCGACCGTGCAGGTGCAGGCAACACCTTTGACTGCTGCACATCTTCGCAAAAATTGCAAAATACTTCTGTTTTCCGAAACCAAAATGGCACACGACGGTCAGATCTAATAGATCGAATGTGGTCCGAGTCGAAATTTTGATAAATTTGAACTCTATAAAGCAGAAAAATCGCGAGAGCTGGTGGCCAAACGGGCTCCGTCGAAGAGTGAGATTGAGACGAGTACGAGTCGGGTGAGTTGTGGAGGAGATGGCCGGGTCTCCCGGGGGAGCTCGCACCAGAACTTGGAGCTCAGCAATCATGTCAAGTAAGTATCGGGCTGTCTCCGGGGACCTCATGACAAGAATCTACAAATTGCCGAGCTCGACCGCAAGTCGGACTTCTTTTCGATGCTTCAAGAACTCGGAATTGCGAATGTGACGCACTTGGAATCTGGGAAATTCCAATCAGACGGGAGTGGATGAGGAACGCAAAATGGGAGGATGTGATAGTGGAATAGGAAGCACTTCGTACAACACAGCGAACTTTCTGGAAAACCGAAAAAGTCAAAAACCGCCTAAAAATTCATAGTTGAAAGAAAAAGCCGAAGATTGAATATGCTGTCGCTCGGTACTATCCCATCTATCTCCAGGGAAAAGCAGGACATTCGACCACTTCTCGAAAACTTGGAGCGCTGAGAAACCTTCAATTGCAATAAATATGGTTTAATTACCCACGTTTGAGGATTTTGGGTTGGTTAGGACTATTTCATTGTTTAGTTTGGTTTTCTGTATGGTTAAATTATAGTGGAATTCATTCGATATCAGGTGGGTTAAATTCTTTTCTATTGATTTTTATTCATTTAAGATCCTCCCTATTATACTGATGAGTCCCGGCTAGGCTCAACTATTTCTTTTATATTTGCTCGTATAAGATTTGGGGCCGGAACGAGCCCTTTTCTACATTTCGTTTCGTTTCATTATTTGAAAAAAAACCGTCATTTGAGGTGAAAAAGACCAATATTCTAGCGGAAATTTAATTCGCGCGAAAATTATAAGTACTGTTTAGAAATAAGCGGAAATCAGTTTGCAATTCACAAATCAGGTCAGTGCTCCTCGAAATTCTTCAAAGTTATTCTCCATTGAACGATTCTAAGCATGTGAAGGTGGAAAATTCCAGCTGAGGCTAGTAAGAAGCTGGAAAATTTCATTTGAAGTGGAATTCAGTTTCCTGCGAAAATTTAATTCATGCATCAATATTGTAAAGCACAAAAAACAATAGAAGATAGTGTAAAATGAAATCGATAGATGCACTTGAATTCCAAAGAAAAACGTGCGCTTTTTTACGGAAGTTCGAGCTTCCATGTGTGAAATAAGGCATTTTGCACACAAAAAAAACTGGAAAATGGATTGAAAAATCGAATTTTCATGCTTCATCGTTGAAGAGAAGCCGTTGACGAGCCGCTAGATGAAAGTGCAACGAAGCGGCTGGTGATACTAACAAGGGCGGATGACCGAGATGAACGAGGAATGAATGGCCGAGTGTGGCGAGCGGCGTGAATGAGCGAATGCAAATCCAATCGTTGGCGGCGGCCGCCACCGCCCCCACCCATAGGGCGCTGCCTGCCCTTTACGCCAACAGCCCGTCGCAAAAAAGGCCACTAATCGAAAGTCTTCAAGGCTCGTCGGTCACGAAAATCGCTGATTTCACGGAAAACCAGTAAATCTGGGGGCGCGTGGTATAATGGTAAGAGGCGCCACTGACACCCCCACAATGGAGCGATCGATCCTCGCCGAGGCTAACTAAGCCTCCCATCCCTCCGCGGTAAGGTAAATTGTTACCAAACCTGTTGATATAGCCGCTGGCCCCGTAAGTTATTGTATAGGTCAAATACATATTCACCAGGTTTCTACGATTCTGAATGGAACACGTTTGTACGGCGCGTCCTCAGAGGACTGATCAACGCCGACCAATTTACCATTTTATCGTAAATCTGACCACAGGCAATCTACTAGAGATCCAGAGCTATTTACGTGAATCGAGGGTTAATAGCTGGGGTTTACCCCAATGAGCAACCTAGCTAAGTTAAGTAACTTACATAAAATAGGTGCTCGGCCAACAGAGGTAAACCTGGGTTAAGTTAGGATGAACGCATATTTGTAATTCTTCACTAACGGCGGCAGAGCATCGAAACACAGAGTTGTTGGGCTAACTTAAGGGTAAGTGGCTGGGTATCGGCACCGTGAATTTACTCTCATGGGTGGTCAGAATGCGTTAAACCCAACAGACAGCTCAACCTGGGTTAAGGCAGAAGTGTAGCCCCTTTAATGCCTCACTGAGTCCGGAAAGACATCGGCATCAACCAAATCGCGATTTACCCAACCAAAAGGTTACCCAATGCTATTCCTTATCCATTATCTAATAGAAAAAGGTAAGCAACGCTACTTCAGGGTTAGTGTTGACTGACTATCAGTGGTCTAGCGCATGTTCTCCCAATGAGTGACCTAGCTAAGCTAGAAAATAATTCACTGAATCAGGCAGGAAACTTACCCAACGGTAAGTAAACGACAGCCGAACAATTTGTAGTAAAACAACTGAATTAGCAAAGAGTCAGGTGAGCTATTTCAATAGACAAGGAAAAAATGGACTCACAATTGAATCTGGCCCTTACTGTGCCTCGAGCTATTTTGAATCAAATTTCCACTTCATCTCTTCTTCCACCTCAATTTTCCCAAACCCTTTCCACCTGAGCGCCTCAAGCTGATAGCTGTTCTCGCCGCTGAGATAACTACCCTCGAAGAGCGCTATTTATAGTCGCTGAACTACGGCGACTAAAGAACACGAAAACACGAATAATAGCCACTAATGGGCTCGTGTTGATCCTTTTCACCCCGTGGATGGACGGACGGCGGGACGAGTCGTCATGGTTTCCATAACAATCAACTGTCGTCGGAGAAGCCACCACGGTTCCACCTCGGCCACAAAGACCGTCGGCGATGCGGAAGGGCAGGCCAATCTCTGACGACGACCAGTCCGGCTCGTATTCGGGAACGAGATTCACCTCGATTCACCCCGTCCACCACGCCTTTCACTTAATTCCGTCATAATCGCGCCGTCTCTGGCACAATTGAGGCGAATGAGGGTTGATGGGATCCGGTTTTGGTCTCTGGTGAAAGGGTAAGGTAAAGGTAAAGGTCTCGGCGTTGATCAGTCCCGTAAGGACGCACCATTCGTGTTCCATTCAGAATCGTAGAGGTATGGTGAATGCGTATTTGGCCTATACAATGACTTCCGTGGCCAGCCGCTATACCAAGTCAGTGCTCTTAACTTCCCAGACAAGTTTTGTACCCATTTATCCGACCCCGAAGGGAGAAAAGCCTTGGTTAGCCCGGTACGGGATCGATCGCTCGACCGTAGGGCGTCATTAGCCCCTTTTATCACTGTACCATGCACGCTCATTTAGGCCCAAAGGAAGGAGTGGAAAAATCAAGAAAGAATGACAAGAAAGGGCGTCTGATTGGGTCCAGCTGAGAAAAGGGAGAGCGAAAATTGAACAAAATAATCTGCTCACTGGGTAAAAGTAAGAGTAAATTGATCGGCTTAAAGGATACACCACACACTCGTCTTCCATTCAGAATCGCACAGACACGGATTTGGCCTATTCAACGCCTCTAAGTTTTCTAAACCTTCTAGTTAACGAATAATCTTAGATTATTCATTAACTACAAAGTTTAAAAACTAAACTAAACAACTTCTGTTAAACCTTCTAAACTAAAGCTTAGATTACTACCAAAGACTATAACTAAAATAATACCATACTTCACGGAATGGTGCAGGCCTGGTGCCAATTTACCCGACCCCGGGGGATGGAAGGTTTGGTTAGTCCACGTGAGGATCGATCGCTCGATCGTGCGGGTGGAGGTAGCGCCTCATACCTTTGCCACTTTCAGGCTTTTAAAGGATCCTTCCGACGGTGTTTCGATTATTGCATCTGCTAGAGGCACCTGTACAAGCGCAGCGCTCTCAGTGCACCTTACCGACCTTACCAAATGATGTGTCCCTGTGGGTAGCGCAACCCACCGCGAACCGGAGTGGATTGAGTAAAGACGGACCGGCTCGGAAGGAAACCAGCCAGACGCCGATCGAAAAAATACCCCTCGCATAGAACGATTGCGTGTGTACGACGACGTTCAGTGCTCAGTCATGCGTTCGAATTCCGGAAAACCCTGAGGGTAAAACAACGTCTCCAAGGGGAAAAAACATGGTTGAAGCAGCCGGGGAGGGGAGCAAACCAGACCCACGTAATTACCGCATACCATCGGGCGGCACTCACCCATGATCCACGAACCTACGTTAGTTGATGTAAAAAGCAAAGGCAATAAAGGACTGGAAAAACTCGGACTGGTCGGAGTGCACGGCGTATAGTCGGCTAAGTGCGTAAAGAGATTGAAAGCTATCAAAAAGATAAAAAACCTAAAAAGAACTAGAAATAGACAGAGCAGCCGGAACAGAAATATTCATAACATTCTACCACCATTCCTTCGCTAAACCGAACGGGATTCTATCAAAATATAAACATTCTCGCACTTTCCAGAGAGATGAAGCTGATAGGATTGAAGGGTAAAAATGAAGAAAAGGTAAAAAAAAACGAGGGAAGGGTATGAGTTTTCGCTCTGGTTAAGAGTACTAGAAACAGACAAGAAAAGAACGCCGAGTAGCTTCAACCTTGCGGAAAAGGAAATTCATAAGTTTTCAGAGATGAAGCTGATAGGAATGAAGGGTAAAAATTAAAAGAATAAGGGTAAAAAAATAAGGAAAGGGTATCAGTTACCCTGGTTGTTCTGGTTATCGGACTTTTTGAGCCTGATTCTTCATGCTTCTTCAAGTGCAAAGAGCAGGATAACGACAAAAAGTTAATTCTGAGGACAAAAAGGGGAGCTACCTATAGGATATTCCAGAAAAATAAGATGGTACCAGAAAAAACTTGAAAATTTAAATTCTATAAAAATACTCCTTTTAGGATGAATAAACACTCTAACTCTGATTCAGCAGCCAAGTCCTCAAAGACTGGGAGATAAGCTGGAGGATTCTTGGGTAAATAAAGCTTTGTGATGAGAAATGAAGGATAAAATTAGCGGAAAAAGAACGAAAAACCGGTCCTATAAGAAAACTATAACTGGATTCAATGTATACTTCAGAAATGTCGGATGTGAAATGTAGGAGTAAAAACCTCAAAGAAAGACATCGTCAAAGTCTGAGAACAATGACGATGAAAGAGTAGCTAACAAGAAGGGAAGAAAAAGACAAAAGAATCACTCAATGACCGAAAAAATAGCATCGAATAGTTTCAGAACAAAAAAGAAGAAAGAGCAGAAAGAGACAATGACAAGTAAAAGTGAAAGGCGGCTACCTGCTTGGGAATAAAGCAGAATGTTAAGCTGATCGGCTGGTGGTAAACTTCGGGCCCATTCGCAGAACGCCGCTCGACGATTGTGCTCTTCAATGGCCAACATTTGCTGGTCGTCCAACGTGGATGTGGTGGGCAGGTCGGGTTTATCGGTGGCCGGACGGAGCCCATAGGGGCAGTGACGATGAGGTCGAAGTCTTCGAAGTTTATTGCGAATATCCTGGACAGTGGCGGCTCCAGAAGCCATTCGGGATGTTCGATGCGGTCGTAGTTCCCTGAGGCGTTTACGAATGTCCGCTGAGGAGTTTGGGGGCGATTCAGACATCGCCGGGTGGCTGCTGGTCTGAGTGGACAAAACAGCCACGAGAAGTAGGTGGAGTTAACAGTAGACACCAACCAACACAAATAAATAAACAGCTGTCGTCGCGTGTCGCAGACGATTGATAACGAGTACAGCTGGAGCCAGGTGAATTCGAGCAGGTAGGAATAGGTAGCAAGGGCCTAGGCCTGACCAGCTTCCCACGATCGTCCGGACGAGGCGGTTTTTCAGCGACTGGAGGAATTTGCAACTGGAAACCGAGCACCAGCACCACCGCCAGCCACTCGGCCGTCGTCCTCGTCGTCGTGGTCGCCGCCCCCCCCCCCCGCCCCGGAGAGAGCGACGGGGCGAGGCGACGAACGAGAACGGGTCCAGCCTCCCCGGACGAAATCCCCGAGAGCGTCACCGTTCTCGTTCCCGCTCTGGAAGCCCTCGATGGAGTTCCTTCCGAGGTTCCACAGGGAGCTGTCCCCATAAAGGTAAAAGAAAAGGTCCATTATGCCTTCCCATCTCCAGCAGAATGACCAAGAGACATAGGAGATTTCGGATACCATAGAATTAATGAATTCATTAGGGACAATTAATTGCCTTCTTTCTGAGTCATGAAAATCATGGTATCCATTACCTTGGAAGTAGGCTGGCTGTTTCGGATGAAATCCGAAATATCATGATCTGGCTACCCTCTGGAACCCGTGTTGGAGTCCCAGAGGTTCCAGAATCGCTAAGCGGGGTTGGTCACCGCTAAGTCAATCAACCAAAAATTTACGGAAATTTCTGATTCACGAAGAACATAGTGTCCCTTACCGCTACTGGCGAGACGCTTTCACTTTCATGTATTCAATATGGACTTCGAACCGGTGGTTTCGGTTACTGTAAGGTCACCAGCTAATTAAGGTAAGGTCCAATCTCCCGCCAATCGCTTATCGTAGTTTCTGATTCACGAAAAGCAATGGTATCCGCTACCGAGCAGACAGAAGTGGGGCAACCGACAAACATATTGTTACTACTTCAAGGAATTGAATCTCGCCACTCTGGTGAGGTGTGTTATACCTTGGCATGAATACCGCCGAGTATACTCTGAGGTGTATTGATTGAGCGGGTCCATTGCGGTATATTTCAGGGTTAACAGAAAACCAGCCACTTTCCAATTGTCGCCAAGGACATACCGCTAGTTCCAAGTCAAGAAAGCCTCTCGAGGTATCTGATACCTGAATTCAGAGGACACCATGGTAGACTTACCCGGGGTAACGAATGATTTGTCAATCTGGGTTTAGATGATGTCAGGTTGCACCACAGCAGACGATGTCAACACGTGCCGCCAGGCACCGGCATCGTCTGACCCACCGTGACCAGCAGGAAGGGGCCTATCAGTGCCATGTTTACCCTAAACATAAACAGTTTTCGAAATTGCTTATTTATCATTGGGGCTAGGTGTCTGGTTACCGTCTAGGTAACCCTGGACGTTTCAAATGGCACTGATAAATTCTACTGAACAATTTTTCTCTGAACTCCTTTAGATCAAAAATATATTGGAAGGAAGCAAATTTACGAAAAGTCGCGATAACTAAACCTTCCAACAAAGTGCAACTTCAGTGGCGACAACGAATTCATGGCTTATTCTGCCGAATTCTCAAAACCACTTCGCCTAGATAGAGGTGCAAACGAAGCTAATTTTCTGTCAGCTGATAAGCTGCGAAATGGGTGCTGACCGGAAGTGAACCCAAATGGTGCAGAGAAAAAGGTGATGAAAACATTACAGGAAAATTTTCACCATCAATGAATGACTCAGATTGCGCCATGCTTTCCATTCTAATCGGAAAACCGCTCACTCGATACAGATCTGAGCTTTATTCTTTGAGATTTTGAAAGAGTTCTGGATGACAAGCTTTCTAGAGGCCGCTCGTTCCGATAAATCTGATAACAGAATGAGAGAATGAATTAGAAGCTAAGATATCACGATTAGCATATAATGATAATGATAATAATAGGATGACAACAGCAACAATTATCATATTATGGCTGAGCTTATAATTATACTTCTTCTCTTTGGAATGGCGAACAACACTGCACTTGTCTGGAGCAATCTCGAATTCCTGTATACTAAATCAGGTCTAAGGAAATCTTTTTTCCACAATTCAAGCCCCAAGAGGCATTTTACCATGAGATGACAGCTGGTTAACGTTTTCCAGGTTAAAAGTAACCAAGAATGCTTTTCCATCCATTTCCAATTACACTTCAACTTTCAAAGCCACTCTCCTTACTGAGAAGTGCTGGGGTGGCCTAATGTTACATCATGGCTAACTGGTTTGAGGGCGTGCATGAAGGGAGCAAAATGCTACCAATTTTACTAATGAGACACTCATGGCGCAGCGGTAAGAGACGCTACTGACATCGGCAAGGTCGAGCGATCGATCCCGGCCCGGGCTAACCAAGCCTTGCATCTCTCCGAGGTCGGGTAAATTGGTACCAGACTTGTCTGGGGATGTCAAGACACTCGCCACCGCAGGTAATTGTATAGGCTGAATACGCATTTACCATGCCTCTACAAATTTCATCTGTATTTTTCCATTTTTGTTATCTTTTTTTTCACTCAGCTCTTGTCCAAGCTGTCTGGGAGTGACTTGTGTTGTTTAACGATTTCCTCAGCACAAATATTCAGCCAGCCATTTGTCACTCGAAACCGTGGTGATCTATGAGAAGCTGGCCAACCTCGAAAACACAAAATGCTCGCGCGTCTCTCCGGCAAAACAACTCGAAGAAACAGCTCGAACATCTCAACGATGCTTGAGCATACTCGGCAGGACACGCGGACATGGCGCAGACCGCCGTTGTTTCACTGGTTTCAACTCTACCCTTCAGAATCGATGCCCAAGAAGAACTTGGAAAAACTAAAAATTTGGTCGAAATTCGAACCATCGAATGTAGTCCTACCCAGTTCAACAACAGCCAATTATGAACAGTCATTCATGTCCTTTCCACATGTCTTTCCTTTCCTCGTCTACTTACCCAGGTCTGGTTATTTTGCCTTACCCATGCTTCGTATTCTTGTGCTTCTCGCTCTGATTCATCGGAAAACATTGAATATTGGAAATTATCCTTGGAATGAGATTCCCAAAATTCAACTCGTCTCTTTTAGGATCTGAAAACTGTGGACACGCCAAGAAGTTATAGGTTAAAAAGGTGAATTCATCGACTTTTATCACTCTTTTATCATTCACTCGTCTTCCATTCAGAATCGTAGATGCATGGTGAATGCGTATTAAGCCTATACAATGACTTGCGCGGGTCAGACGCCTTTCCAAGACAGTGTTTCAATGTTCCCAATCAAGTCTGGTACCAATTCTCCTGAACCCGGAGGGATAGAAGGCTTGGTTAGCCCTGGTGTGGATCGATCGTTCGATCGTACGAGTGGAAGTGCGACTCTTAACATTAAACCACGCGCGCCCTCTTCATACAAATACTAAATGCCGATCTCAATTAGTACCTTATTAGCCATAATCTCAACTATTACTACCTATCGTCGGGTGTGTTAACTCTTAAATATCCCAGGCACAATATCAATCAGTGTCCTGCTGCACTTTATAATGAAAACTATGTTAATATAAATATTCTGACTCCAATATAAATCTAAGCCCAGCGTAAGGAGGTGGTGATGCTTTACAAAATTATCTTCAAATTGAATGCTGTAGACCGTAGTGTTCTATCCTTCCGGGATTCAGTAACTCGCGGTGGTGCATGAAAATTGGTTCTGGCAAGATTTCGATCGAAAGTGCGAAAAGACGCGTTTGCTTATAAACCAGCAATCCAATTTAACAGTTTTCAACGCAAACCCAATTCCTGCAGAATTTCTTTTTCCGCAATATGTCTTTTTTAAGAGGGTTACAATGCTCTTACTCGAGTCGTCAGCTTAAAAATGCCATTAGAGTGCTCTGATTGTTGTGTTTTATGGTGTCCTTAAACTGTAATGTTTCATGCCGTATGGTAAATTTACATGGTGTTGGTCCATGTCAAGTAAATAAATAAATGAAATAAATATTCCGGCGATTTCTAAGGAAATTCAGGTGATCATGTTCGACCTCGAATCGTCGTCGCCGGGAACGGGGTCCGTCGGTGAACATCGAACCCGCGACCTGGTTCAATATTGCTGACCCAAATTCGCAACTGCACTATGCGCTGCGCAGCCGTTCACGGATTCCAGCGAAAGGGAAAATCCGATCGACGTAGCGAACAGTGAGAAATGACCAGAAATCGAGTCCGGAAGTCCTCGCCGCCGCCGCCCGGCCACCAGCAGTTCGTCGTGGTTCCTCGTGGCCAGCGACCTCACAGAAGTAGTCGAAACCCAGTCAAAACATCCGCCAGCCGCCAGTTGGATTTTCAGACATCGAAAATCAGAAGTGCTGGTACACAGCAAAACAAAGAAAAATAGAAGAAATGAGGAAGCTCGAATGAATTTGAGCCGGCTTCTCTCGGAGAAAGGGACGCGCTCGAGTCTTGGAGTGCAAACAAGGCCGTGGATACCCCGAGGAGACCACATCCGGGCCTTTTGAAGAAGAAACAAGGGTCTGAAAAAATTCTCTTCAGCTGCATTTCTAGATAACTGGAGAAGCAGATGGTGAAGTAACCTAATGTATGGTATGAAAAGGTGGTAATATTGTTGTCCTGTCTCACTTTTCGCCCTGTAAAGGTAAAGGTAAAGGTGTCTGCGTTGATCAGTCCTCTGAGAACGACCCGCCGCATTCGTGTTCAATTCAAGTCGTAGAGGCACAGTGAATGCGTATTTGGCCTATACAATGATCTACGGGGGCCAGCCGCTATACCAGGTCAGTGTCTTTACCTTCCCAGACAAGTCTGGTACCAATTTACCCGATCCCGGAGGGATGGAAGGCTTGGTTAGCCCAGGCTGTGATCGATCGCTCGACCGTGCGGGTGACAGCAGTGCCTCTTATCACTGTACTACGCGGGCCCTCTCTAGCCCTGTACTGGATGAAAAGGTAGGATGATAGGACAGAGAGGAGAGGTACAGTGAATCGGCCAAGATATCCATTTACCAGCAAAACTCCTGCACTAAATGAGTCTTGAACTGGCATCATACCATTCTGGACACCAACGGTGGGAATGCGCCATGAATGTTAACATTCGGAATGGACATGGACATTGACAATAACAATAAATGAGATATCAAACTCTGACATCTTAGCTACAATCTTAATTCCAAATAGTCAATAAATAATCAATAATCGGTGAGAAAAAGCTGAAGATCCTGCAACCTTATACAATAGCTGGAAAAGAACGCTTAAAGTTTTCTGAAAAAAACTGAAAGGCAAATGACGACGGGTCGTGTACTGCTAAACATCTTGTCCAGAAAGAATGAAACGAAAGTTCGAGTCCCGATTGGCCCTAGAACTACATACAACTTCAAGAAACTTTATATTATAGCAATAGAGCAACATGTTAATTTGTAAGCCTTCAAGATGAATTTTGTTCTTTCCCATTTCTTCGTAAGTTTTTTCTTATTTTTTATTTTTTGTCGGAACTTTTGATAAGATTTGACACCTACGCCAATGGGCCTCGGTTTGATGCGACTTTCAAAAAAGAGGTTTCCCTGTCAATTTACAGTGCTAAATTTGTTACTTTTTTCTAATTGAAAAAGGCACAAAGAATAAAGTAAAAAATTATGCATTCATGAGATGCCGTCGGTCTTGAGTGGAAAAGTAGTAACAAGTGAGAAAAAAGCGAAGGAAAATCGCTCGCTTACGAAGGAGAAAAGGAACATTCACTGAGATGAGCAAACAGTTTACTGGTAATTTTTTGTTCTGAGAAAATAAGTGAAGGTTTGAGTCCCACCTAGAGCCGTTCAGAGGAACTAAAGACAGATGAATCTAAACAATTAGAGAATCAGAATCTTCTAAAGTCAAAGATGAAGCTGAAACTTGGAGAATCAGAAGCTCTCTGAAAAGTCAGTCGGTAGCGGAGGGATTTTCGCACAACTGACCAGTTTTCAGGCAACAACCAGACGCCACCAAACGCATTATACGATGTCAAAAAAATGAGGACACAACGCTACATAGGCCGGGTGAGAGTCGTCCGCAGTACTACCCGAACAATAAAAATAAATTACAATCCAAAAAAATCTAAATTGATCCGGTCTATGACGGTCAGTCTAAAGGCGGACGTCCATAAAATTCGAGTAATGGAAAGAAAAAACGGAGAATCTGCCCTTTCCTGTCCAGAGTCTTCCAAAATCTTTCGCTCTTTTGAGAGTGGGCAAAGGAAACTATCTGAGGATGCGCCACGCACTTGACTTCCACTTCAAATCATCGATGTGCTTTGAATAGAATTATATTATACTTGGCTAGTGAGCGCATCCACCTTCACGAACAAGTTTAGAATTCAATCACCCGACCATAAAAGCAAGAAAAGCTGGGCTGTCCTCGAGTGGGAATCGATCGCCTGACCGTTATAGTGAAAGTGGCGCCTCCTATCACCAACGATGAATAGCAGACCATGGTTATCTCAACAAACCAGCTCGATGTCGTCCACATTCTGTCTGAACAAGTCTCCTAGGGACGCGCCATGAATTGGTCATCTATTCAGAATCGTAAAGGCACGGTGAATGCGCATTTGGCCTATACAATAGCTTGCAGGGCCAGATGCTATACAAAGTCAGTGCCTTTACCTTCCCAGGCAACCCTGGTACCAATTTACTCGACCCCGGAGGGATGGAAGGCTTGGTTGGCCTGAGGTGCAGATCGATCGCACTACCATGGGAGTGTCACTAGCGCCTCCTAGTGCTGCACCAGGCTTCATTTAGAAGCATTCTGGTTATTAACAACCATGGGAGTGTCAATAGCGCCTCCTAATACTGCATCAGACTTCACTTATTGTTAGAAGCATTGTGATTATGAAATACAGAAGTTTTTACGTGAACTACTTATGAGCAATTTTAAGTGTGGGCTCAAGTGAATAAATAAATAACTAAACAAGTAAATACGGACTGATGGGCGAGTACCACGGCCTTTTGGGAAGAAACAAACACTAAACCACCACACGTTCGGAACGAATTCCAACAGAAACTTCTGGAAACTACGGGCTAATGTGGCTGTTTTATGCGAAACAAGGGGCATGGGAGTTTTTCGTAATGAATCACCGTTCGATTAATCACCAGCCCATCGAGGATAACGCGTGTGGAAGTGAAAAAAACCCCGGCGCCAGTTTCTGGTTTGTTCGCTTCGACAAATCGAAGAAGCTTGTCGCTATAAAAACCACGCATTTAGATAGGACCGGATATTGGATTCTGATGTTGGAAAAACACCAAGCCAGATGATTTTATCAAACACCAGAAGTGAATTGGACTGATACCATCAAAGCTCTAATCACACTATTCAGCTAGAAATCAATCGATATCGTTTTTCTATACCCTGTGGCATTTGAAGACTTCAATGATGGCAAAAGACAGCTTTTAAGCTGCTTTAATCGTGAAAGTATCCAGATAGAACCTTCATCACATGTCGAGCCTAACCCACAGGGTATAAAAGACCCACAGGGTATAGGAACCTTCCGACGATTAAGACTTAAAGAGCAGATGTTAGCAGGTTTATAAATAAGACCAGGTTATCAGGGGATGATATAGATAGATACCTATTAAGGGAGAGGGTTAAAACATGCCCAGCAGGGTAAACATCTGACGGATGAAGTTGCGATTCAATGGACACCTCACCGGATGGTGGAAAAACCAGCTTGTCCTCGCGACGACGAGGTTTGAGAGAAGTGAAAGTAGACGATCGGTTTACCCCATTCTACCGTATACCCTTGGGTCAAGAAATTACCCAGCCGGCCTGCAAAAACTGCTTTCGATTATTTCGATCATTGGCGATTTTGGAGAGCAGACTTTTTATGCGTATTTTCACGTTCCTTTTAGCTCCACGAAGCACCTCTTCAAAACTTTCAAAGTTAACAATGAAGATGTTATTCGATAGAAAAAATGTTCCAAAAGCACTATTTCATATATTTATTTTATTTTATATTTATTTTATATCATTATTATATTATATCACTATCACTATCATTTATATTACTATTTTCTGATCGTAAAAATACTTTGCTGAAATGGGCAAAGTGGCGAGAAAAACTGGGCTTTTTGGTGAACTGGAGAATTTTCGTGAACCATGGCTTTTTGTTTCCTTTTTCTTTTTCTTTTTTAACAGAATATGAGTCTAACTTCTTAAGAGGGAAGGAAATTCCACGGAAAGGTAGAAAACGGGTATAAAAGACAGATTAAGGGAGCTAAATGGAAAGGTGAATGACATAAAAATGCTCATCGAAGGCCGTAAAAGCATGATGATGGCAGGACGGACCGTCGATGAACATCAGATAACAGCAGGGTATCTGTATGGGGTGTGTGTAACAGATTACGAAAACAACATTAAACTATCAAACATCAACGGCGGAAGTGGGGATTTCGTAGCCGAGACGAGAATATTATGGAATCGTTGAATGGAACAGAATCAACATACACACGTATCAGACCGAGTGGAACAGAATCAGGTAAACATCCTCCGGCAGCAGCCGGTGGTGGTTATCGAACCGTGAATCTTAAAAATGAGGAAAAACAGCTCCATTTAACCCCTAAATCTGTCTTTTACACTCGTCATCGACCACCTTTTCATGACATTTCCTTCTCTTGTAGGAAGTTGGACTCAAATTCTTTTGAAATAAAGGTAAAGGTAAAGGTCTGATGTTGATCAGTGCTATGGACGCGCCACGCATTCGCGTTCCATTCGGAATCGTAGAGGCATGGGAATGCGTATTTGGCCTATACAACGGCTTGCGGGGGTAGCCGCTATACCAACTCAGTGTTTTTACCTTTCTAGAGAAGTTTCGTACCAATTTACCTCCCCGAAGGCGTGGAATACTTAGCTAGTCAGGGCGAGAATCGATCCCTCGACCGTTCGTGTGTCAGCAGCGCCTCTTACCACTGTACCACGCGCGCACAGCAGATGTTTGCGGTGTAGAAATAAACAAACAAATAAAAAGAGTGAGTGAAAAATATCATAAAGCTTTCGTGAAAAATAAAAACCTATCGAGGAGTAGCTGGGTCTACCCTGACGGGTAACGATAAAAGTGGGTAGAATAGAGCAGTATACCTGAACTTATCATTGTTTCCAAGGCCCCTAGGCGCCCTCAATTCCTCTGAAACTTCTAGACAACACCGTATTCTACCTAAACTCCTCGGCAAACCGTAATTACTTTGGTCAACTCCTGATTTCTGAAACTGCTGGGTAATTCTCTCTTCTGATTCCAATGAGCAACCTTGAATCTTTTCACGTTCAAAATCACCCAACTCTTCATCAATTCATTAACGATCGATCGATCGCCATATCGATCGGGACATCGTAGGAGGGTGAAAGGGCCGGTTTTCAACGGATCGTCGTCGGTGTCTTGCTCTCGTCGGAGGGGGGGGGGCGCATCTCCGGGTCGGCAACTGGTTTCGCAGGCCGATTCCCATCGCCCCAAACCCACGATCCCTTTCGAATTCCTGGCAGCCCAAGCGATATTCAGAGGACAGTCGGGGCTGGCCCAAATCTGACCAAGAAGGGGTTTCCCATTTAGGGATTGAAAAATAACTTCATGTCATGATGGAAATGGGCAGTATATGCAATTAGACAGAATAGGTAATAGGCATGAAAAGCACAGGTAAACAGGTATTTTGGTAATCTCGACGAAAAAAAGTAGAAAATTGAAGGGTTTGAATAGAATAGAGTAGAATGCCAGATCGCTTCCTCTATGATCTGACATGTGCTCAATTTTTGCCTCGAGATGCCAGAGCGCCTTTTAAACACGTACTTGATCCGAAAATGACTCGAGGAGCATCCGGAAAATGAAGGTAAACGTAAAGATAAAGGCGGCGTTGGTGATTCCCTTAATGCGCCGCGCATTCGTGTTCCATTCAGAATCGCAAAGGTATGGTGAACGCGTAATTGGACTATACAATGACTTGCGGGGCCAGGCGGTATATCAAGTCAAAGTCTTTACCTTCTCAGACAAGTCCGGTACCAATTTACCCAAAGGGATGGAAGACTTGGCTAGCCCAGGGTGAGGATCGATCACTCGACCGTGTGGGTGTCACGAATCGGGAAGGTGAGGTTTATTATTACCTTAGTTGAAATGGAAACCTTAGGTTGCCTCGGATGGGATTCGATGGCGGCCTTTTTTGTTGAAGAACGGCTCAGGCGTAAATTGGTGATTACCGTTATTGGTTGAAACATTTTCTTCAAAATTTTAGCCAGATACGCTGGGTTTGACTATTCAAAAGTTTAAATTCCAGGCACCAGTTACCAGTGCGCTGTCTGTCGCCAGTGCCTTTAACTTCCCAGGCAAGTCTAGTACCAATTTACCCGACCCTGGAGGGACCCGAACGGTCTTCACCTAGTCTCGGTGAAGGTATACCTGATATGGCCAACTCACAATCAGATCAAAGTGTCCGACAGATTTGAATTGAGAGCTGGATAAATAGCGGAAATTCGAGTGAAGCTGCAGAGCTTCCTCTGAGAGGAGGAGATTGTTATTCGGGAGTGGGAAAACAGAGCGCTTGAATCACTTATGAGAATTGGTTTCTGATCAAAGCCTACTGAAAACAAACTTATTTCGGGAGATATGTGTAATTTGTCAAACAACGAGTCGTGTTATTGTGAGAAGTGTTGTTAGCTCTAGAAAAAAGGAAACACTGGAACTACAATTGTTATTAGAGAAGCAAATAGCGAAACAAATGCAGTTATTATTGTATTATTAGAAATAAAAAATTCAAAAACGAAACACCCCTTCACTGCCTTAAATTGTCGCTGAAATTTTGTGAAAATTTATTGAAGTCTCGAAGTCTCGGAATGGAAGAAAAATTTTGGATTCTGGTTTTTCCAATTCCCTTGCCTTTTCGGAGAATGATAAGGAACTTTTTTGCTCTATTTCGTTGCTATTAGATATTCAGTTTACAGCAGAAAAAAGACAATATCAAAAGAAAAAAGATAATTTCAGCAGAAAAAAATAATCCAAAAAATCGAAGCTAGCTATATGCATGGAGCCGATATTAGGTAGATAAACAACTATGTAGCATTTTGGTCTTTTCATCAACAATTTGAAACTCGCAGCTACTGAAAAACTTTTTAGTTTCAAAACCTTCACAATGTATCGCATATTCGATAAGATCGACCGATTGCGACTTTGGTGGCTCAGTCAACGAAATCTACGGAGAACTTGCTAATTTTGCCTCCAAAACTTCATTTTCAGCTTCTGAAATCAACAATGATGACTCCATCCGAAATAGAAATATTTTGAAGGAAACATAAGTCAATTCTAAAGAGCCAAACGGCATATTCAGTATGCAGAATGATCGATGAGGATGTTCAGAGAAAGTTCTTAAAGAACCCTCAAAAATATGGATGCGTGAATGGAATAGCGTGAAAATGTCGCATTTTCTTGGAAGTGGTGCTTTCGCAGGTTAAATTGAACTCTCAAGCTTGGGTGATTATACCTACAGAAAGAAAATAGAAGAAGAAAAGTGCAAAACTCTTATAAGGAGCAGGAGTCGGACGAGAGAAATGGCCGATGAAGTGTGGTCAGTCGGCGGGCCTAACGACTCAATGGCTCGATTATCTTTTAACGACTTCACGCAGAACTACGTGCTAGAGAACCAGAGTTCAGATTTCTTACAAGGTTAGGATTCTCCAGTTGAACCAAAATAGACAGAAAGAAACGGATGAAAATTGAAATGAATACAGAATGACACCAATTCGACCAAGATTTAAGGAGAAAATTAGATGAAGAAGTAGTTTCAGTGAAAATTCAGATGGTTCTTGCACAACAACCATCAATACAAAGTTCACGCTCCTCCCTAGGTTACGTTTCTCCAAAAGTGACAGAAAAAGACGAAAAGAAACGAATGAAAAGAAAAGAGGAAACAAGGACCGAAATCCACCAAATCGACAGAGAATCAACAAGAACAAAGAAAGATGAAAAGAGGTGGTTTAATGGAATTTTTCAGATTGGCTCTCACGAGGAGCGAGAGTCAGCAATTAAGAAGAGATTAGCGGAAAAATGGAATAAAAAAGAAGAAAAGAATTGGATGAAAAGGAAAGAGGAAACGAGGACAGAAAGGCAACAATTCGATAGGGATTCGAGGAGAAAAGTAAAAGAGCTTCATAAACCGTTTCAGTCTCTTTCCGTCTAGGTTAAGATTTTCCAAAGCTGGCCAAAATAATGAAAAGAAATGGATGAATGGGGAAACGAGGAGACGATGACAGAAAATCAGTAATTCGAGAGAGACTCAACGAGAAAAATAGATGGGAAGGAGTGGTTTCGTAGAATATTTCTGGTGGGTTTCACAAGGACAGAAAACCACCAATTCGACAGAGATCCGAGGAGAATGATAGAAGGAAAGAATAAAAGAAATGGATGAAAAGGAAACGAAGAGACGATGACAGAAAGTCACCAATTCGACGGAGATTCAACGAGAAAAACAGATGAAAAGAAGCGTTTTCATAGAATATTCTAGATGGGTTTCCGTTAACCAAATGGTTCTTACGAATTCAGCGGAACAATTGGAAATACCGGCGACGAACACTCAGTCTGTGCCACTCGCCCGGCACCAACGAATCGAACAAACAAAGGCGCCGCTATCGATTCGTGCCGAATGTACGATGGCAACTCGTCCGGCCTGGCCACCCATGGTGATCATCTACCGCTCGGTGATCGGATTGGTTAGGGCGACACAGCGAAACCAATAAAGTTTTACGGCGAGCTAAATTGTCAGCTAGTTATTCGCTGCAGGTTTAAATATTAGATTTTGAGAAATTTCCTATAATTTATACCTTCCATACTTGTTTAAAATGGAGTCTTCACCTAGCCAGACAAGCCCGGTTTCAAATCACCCGACCCTGAAGTGATCAAAGGTTTAGTTTTCCCGGCCGATGATCGATCGCTTGACGGCGCGGGTGGAAGTTTCGACCCTTAACAGTGCACTACATGCCTTATTCCTTAGATACGAGCAAAAAATGACGACAAGTAAAGGCAAAAGGTACAGAGGTGAGCGTTAATCAGTCCCCTAAGTACGCGCCGCGCACTCGTCTTCCGTTCAGAATCGTAGAAGCCTGGTGAATGTGTATTTGACCTATCAATGACTTACGGGGCAGTCGCCCGTATGGTTGTCAGTACCGCCTCTAACCAGCGTACCACGCGAACCCCTTCCTCCTAAGGTACTAGTTCAGAAGCGTCAGATACCACTCTAATTGGACCATGATTAAAAGCGGTTTCACGAAAATACACGTAGATCCCATTACTAAGTAGCCAAGTGCGGAAAAGTGTCACAATCAGAGACATCACTCACAGAATCATTGGTTCAAAATTCCGATAGAAAGTCAAATGAAATTCGGCAGAAATTGACAGAAAAGGGACGTACAGAAGGTAAGGGCTTGCAGTGCATATCCGGTCAACGATTAAATAACAACTAGAAATAATGGTGTGGATTTTCAACCCAGAATTTTATTTTTTTTTTAGGATGAAAAGGAACGAGGTGCAACCACAATAACGAAAATGGGGTGTCCGAAATGGTAAGATTGTGGATGAGCTGTGCCCTCTAGATTTCACTAGAACGATCCGTTTTTCTAAAAGAACAACTGTAAAAATCAGTCTTTCGATTATATGATCCATTAGTCTTCTAATTATCTTATTAGTCCCACTTATCTTATCAGTATTTTCGTTATGGCCAATTATAAGAAAGTATAGGAAATATGATTTTAGTAGTAATGGTAGGACCTGGCGTCGGAAAGAAACAAGGTAGAACTGTTGCTAAGCGACCAGCCACCGGCCGATTCAATCGGTGAAAGGTGCCGGATGTGAATGACGGGAAGAGAAGGGGTGCGTTGCACTTTCCTCCTACCATTCCATATGAACAAATCCAGAAAGGAAGTTCCATATTACGCGCGGACTGCCCTCAGGGCATATCGAATGGATTTTATGACTGAAAAATGCTTTTCGTAGGAGGAAAGGAGAGATTTCAAAGAATTCATGGAAGAATCGATGGTGCCGAACAGGGGTGTGCGTTTTACAATTTACGATTTTACGATTTTACGATTTTTACGACATTTTTCGTAAAAAATCGTTTTACGATTTTACGACAAAAAATTGGAAATTTTACGAAATTTTTACGACTTTCATTTTGAAGCTCAAATTGTGCTAACAGGTCAAAATTACAAGCGTTCGTGCCAGGACCTTTTGCTCAGGGCACTACACAGGCACTATCTAGCCTCATTTAGCTTCAATAGCTTCAATTCAATTTTTCTTATGTTCCTATGTTTGGTATGTTATCTCGTTGTTTTATTCTTTGCATGATTTATTTTCATGATTATGTTGAACCTACAGTGGCTTTTGAGGCTCAAATTTTTTTCCTTCCTTTTTTCTGTCATCTGACCCATTCCTTCAACTAGCCAGGTTTCTATGGCATCTAGGTTGGGTCCATTAGTATACTGTTTTCCTCTTAATGTTTCAATGGTTTTTTTTGCCCTGTAGAGATAAGGCTATCTTTTCCGTCGATTTTGGGCATGGTCTTTTCTCGGCAAGTTCTAGGGTCACAGGTTGCTATGTCTCTATACTTATAGTCCAGTTGATTGTTTTCCTTGCATACTAGAGTTAGCCTCCATTTTGGACTTCTCCTTGGCATGGTACTTCGTTGACCCTTGCCGTGATCCTAGCTATCCTACTTGTTGTCTACGGGATCTTTCTTCTTTTACCTTCCCTTGCCTAGTGCCTTATTCGCTTGGCAAGCTCATTGAGCTCTTCCTTCTGATTTGGGTCACTTCATTATCTACCTAAGTTTATTTTTTAGTTTTCATCGCGCCTCTTTCCCACTGTGAGGCTCATCATAATCATTTCTTTTTCTTTTTCTTCACTTCTTTTGCTAATAGTATTCATTCAGCTTTTCTTACTTTCGTCTTGGTTGGTGCGCATCCTATGATGCAACGAAATAAATAAATAAATAAATAAATAAATAGCTCCATAGCATTTTTCGTGCTCCCCCACAGTAAGTTGAGATGGGGAGTTTTTCCGTCAGCCGGCCATGTTTTGAGCGACTATTGGAAGGCACTCATGCCTGCAAGTTTCGTTGCACTTCTATTTCTGAAGATTAATGTACCTTTGATTGGTTTTGATGATTGTTGTTTTCCGTGAAATTTGTTTTCTTTTTTTTGTTAATGATGTTCACTGTAAATAGATGAGCTGCATACTAGGTTGGTGAAAAAGTTCGTAAGTTAGGTTTGAAAGCTTTTGCAGAGCGTGACACAACACCCGAAATAGAATTATCTGCTCTTAGGAGCGGTATATTCGGAAATTGTGATGAATTTGAGTTCATCCTTTCTTCGGCTAGTAAAGTGAAAAGCGATAAAGTGAAAAAATAACCTCATCGACGGCGATTTTTTTCTGCTCAGTTCCAGAGGCTTAAATATAATGTGATATACGGTATGCAAGATGATGACGTCCTCTATTAGAAGATATATTACTTATTCCTATTTGTTCAAAAATTACAACTTATCAAACCCCCAAATTTGTCGTTCGAAAGATAAAAATGCTTTTTCGATGCTGCTCCTGGTTTTCTTCTGAACGTGCGAAGTGATTTCTTTACAGTTTTCCGAGCAGAATTTTTCGCTCTGTCACATGATATGTTTATTTTCGAACAGATCCCTGTTCTTAAAAATTTTGCAAGAAAAACGTCTTGAAGTTTCCTATAATAGCGGAGCAAACCTCCAGTTTCAATCGTTTCACCAAAACTCATATAATATTCGAAAGAGGACGATACGCTCCACTTTGATGACATAATAAACAATGAAAACCAAGACGGTTAAAAACACTTTGTATAACATCTCGTAGACGGCATCGTCCTCTTTCTAATATTATATGAGATTCGGTGAAAAGAATGAAATTGGAGGTCTGCTCTACTGAAAACTCTAAGATGTTTTTCTCGCGAAAATTTTCTAAAATCGAGCATTGTTTGAAAATATACAAATCGCGTGATAGAGCGGAAAAAATCTATTCAGAAAACTGTACAGAAATCAACTCGAGCTTTCACAAGAAAAGAAAGGAGCACTATCGGAAACTTATTTTTGCCTTGCGAGCGTCGAACTTCAGTGGTTTAAAACTTTGAAATTTTTGAAACAAAAAAGAACAGCTAATATATCATTTAACAGAGAACATCATCACCTTTCAAACCGTACATCACATTTTATATAAGCCTCGAACTGGGGAAAAAATCGTTGTCGATGAAGTTATTTTTTCACTTTTTCGCTTTTCACTTTACTAGGCGAAGGAACAATGAAATTCAAACTCATCACATTTTCCAAATATTCGGCTTGAAAGAACATATACTTCTCTTTCGAATGTTGTGTCATATTCTGCAAAAGCTGTCGAACTCAATTTGCAACAGTCGTCTGAAAAAACGGCACGAATTTCCTTACCAACCTAATGCTTGATTCAACACTCAGTTTGAGTAAACGTTTTGATTTCAGTAACATTTATTTTGGCCGCGTTGGCGCATTAAGCTCTCTGTTTCAGCAGAAAAAGGATATTTTACGATTTTTACGAATTTTACGACTTTTTACGACAAATTTTGTCGTAAAAATTTTTCGTAAAAAGTTTTACGACAAATTTTTTTTTGCACACCCTTGGTGCCGAACACTGAATCTCCGAGAAACGCTGGGTCTCACGAAGTGTTGACGGAAGTGAAAGTGAGGAAAAGCTGCAGTCAGGTGGAAACGGAAAGCGATAAGAGAGGCGTACAGGTGGCTGTAAACTTGCTCTAGACGGCTAGACGATGAGGCGATAAATCGTATAAATCGTTTAAACATGGGCTTGTTTGAAGGGGAGAATTTGTTAAATCGGCTAGTTCGCAGACATCCTTTCATTTCCAGAAATGGAAACGAATGGAATGCATCAGAACAACACCTGTACGGTAAAGGTAAAAGGTAAGGGTGTCGGCGTTAATCAGTCCACTAAGGACGCGCCACGCACTGGTCTTCCATTCAGAATCGTAGAAGCCCGGTGAATGTGTATTTGACCTATCAGTGAATTGTGGGGGCCAGACGCTCTACCAAGTCAGTGCCTTCACCTTCCTACACAAATCTAGAACCAATTTACCCCACCCCGTAGGGTTGAAAGACAAGGTTAGCTCGGGCCAGGATCGATCACTTAACCGTGCGGTTGTCAGCAGCGCCTTTTACCACTACACCCGGGTCCTTTTTTACTTTACAAAAGCAAAAACTTGTCGAGAAACACGGAAAGACTTCACGAATTCGGTGGTGTAATGGTAAAGTGTTTGAGCGACGTTGGCGGAAAAACATCACCATCAAAATCACGCGACCAGCCGAGTCGAGGTCGATAGATTTTCCGACGACAACATAAACACTGACAGGCCAGCGACGGCACAGAACACCACGATCAGCAGCGATCAGGAAAAAGTTCACATGTTCGACTTTCTGTGAACGTCGGTTTTGAAAATGGCTTTGATATGAATACTCTTGAGGCTTTGAAAATGGCTTTGCTATGAGACACTGATATGAGTACTCGTTGATCTACTCTTTCGCAATTATTAGACGCCCAAACCACAAATGTTCAAATTTTCAATTCACCATTTTCAGCCTCCGACGACGTTTTCCCTTCTGAACTGTAACTCTTCAAGTCGTTTCTTTTGCAGCAATTACTTTTCCCCCTCTTTCAATTAATCACTAGGTCCCTCATCCTCCTTCTACTTCACGTCCCAATCCGACTTCTTCATCAGACATTGATAGTGCAGAACGTTAAATCTAAAAGGGTAAAACGTCGGAGCGGTGGACGCTTTGTTGCTGACTTCTTAAACCTTGAACAAACTTCAGGCAGAGTTCGAAGAGGTCAGCAACGACATCAGTAAGAAAAAAACGACGAAAATTCGGTTAAGTACAGTGAAAAGGATTGCTCTGATACAGCAAAATGTGTGCATACTCAACTCTCTCTGTAGATTTTGTAGAAAAACTACAAATTAATAAGTTGTATTTGAAAAGATCGTCTAAATTCTATACACATAATGTAAAACAGCCGAACTCAAAAGAAATGTTGCTCATAAACAAGCGAAACCTCCGAAAAAGAAAGCAGCACTCCTTTCAATCACAGCCAACAGAAGATCAGTTGTTTGCAATTCGAAGTAAGCATACCTATTAGATCAATGTATTTATTAGTACTTTTAAAGTAACACAGGTTTGTCGATTGATAATGGGAAACCGAAGCGACGCGATAGGTGAGCGTTGCCCAATGATTTTCACTGGACGAGTCCCCTATTGGGCAGAGCTCATTTATCGGGTCGCTTCTAATACAGTAAATATAAAAAAGAAGCCCCGGATAGGCGCAAGACGAGGGTTCGAATCCCGACTCAGCCGCGATTTTTGCAATGAACCTAGCACCACCTTTACAACATCTATGTACTTCTCGGATAGTTGATAGTAACTCGCGAAGACGCGATCATAAAATTAGAATGTAAATGTAAACTAGAATGTATAAACCAAATTAGCCGTGCCCAGGGCTAAATCAAATCTTAGACTGCATTTCTTTTGTAATCGGGCCACATCGGAATACAATTGGGTATCCAAACATATCACCATACCCACTAAACTCTCACAGTTCAAGAAACTAGTCAACCAGCTTGTAGTTGATGGTTATTCTTTGTTTTAGCTCTCAATGGCATTTCCTTCCTATTGTCACTGAATGATTATTGATGTTTGTTCTTGATTCTTTTACATGAAACACGTGTGTTATCGTGTAATAAATAATAAATAATAATAATAACAATGTCACGATAATAAAAACGAATAGTCTAGGTCTTCTAGTTAGTTTTCTCATAGAAACAATGCTTCAATAATGGTCAAGTGAGGTGAAATCAGTGTGAGAAAAAGCGACGACGATGAAGCTGGGTGAGTAGAGCGGATGATGTGATGGCCTCGATGATATCATCAGCTAGCTGGCTGGCTGGCCAGTTAGAAGAACGACAGCAGCAGCTTCCTTCGTCTCTCTCCACCCCCGCACCTTCCCCCCACCCCTTCAGCCCGAACAACACGGAAAAGTGCTACTGAACCGGCTAACGGCTAGGCGTTTATTAAGGTGACAGGCAGCAGCCCCAGCGAGCCGATTGAAAGCCATCACCGCTCAGACTGGTTCCTTCCGCTAGCGGAAAGCTGCTGCTGGACGGGAAGCGGTCGTCGCCGCTTCCCGCTGACAACGACTGCCCCGCTATCAGAAAGCCTCGCCTCGGCCACTGTGACAGAGATCCTATTTATTTATCAGACTAATCGATAAATCAAGACGAGGATGAGAAGAAGAGGAAGGAAAGAATACCTGAGAGCAATTGAACGAAGAAAACAATGTCATTCATTTATAGTCCGAAGCCGATAAGCCAGGAACGACACAAGTTTATAACGGTAAATAAGCCCAAGTTCGAGTGTCGTGCTGGTAAGGTAGGTTTAATTACCCAAGTTTGAGATATAAAATGACATAACTATGTACTTATCTACATTACGAGAATATTTTCAACTGTTGGGGAAGATATTCGATTTTCCCGGTACGTTTTTATTTAAACACCATGTTCTAAGATCATCCTTCTTTACTGAGGAGTTCCGGGGAAGATCTTACTCTTTGCTAATATCCGTCTAAGGGTGCGAACGAAACGGATATTAGGTTTTCTGTTCGTTCGTTTGTTTGTTTACTTTGAATCAGTCTTAACTCATCGGTTTCAGCCTACTACACTATAAAATTCAATAATTACCCAAGTTAGCAGTTTTGTTTAACAACATACCCCTTTCCGTATTTTAAAAAAAATTGCAGAAAAGGCCACACTTAGCTACAAGAAAATCCGAAAGAGCTTCCTAGAATCTCTGGGCATTGGATATGTGCAGCGAAGTAGGGATTGCATTTGTTAACAAGAACTAATAGGCTAACCTTCGCATTCTAAACTTTTTTACTTCAAAAATGACTCCTCCAATATCGAGAACAACTTATCCACTTCTTCTCGCGCTTCGATTTCATTACGGAGAAATTTATTCGCTAACGTACCTAACTTTTGCGCTCATTGGCGTGCTACTTAACATGGTTCTTTAAAAAACAACACAATCTGTTAATGGATTAGAGAACTCATATTCTTGGTAGCCACTTGCCAAACGCAGGCTATGTTTATTTATTTAATACGTCCAACGACGCGCCTAAAAAGGAACGAAGCATTAGAAGGTAAATGAAAAAATAATTGAAATTTCAAACTCAGAACACAAGCTAAAGAACCTCAAAGCTAAAGAGCCACAAAGCATGCGAGCCTCAATGCAATATTGAATGTAACGCATAACGTTTTCAACTCGGACCTTTTTCTATATAGTAGATTTTCCAAGTAAGGAAGGGCTTGAAGCAAAAGAAAATAAAGATAAAACAGCCAGATATGACCAATGTACAAAGTAGAATGTCAGGTTAAAGGTAAAGGTAAAAAGAACCACAAAGCTAAAGAGCCACAAAGCATGCGAGCCTCAATGCAGGTTTCGGCGTTGATCAGTCCCCTAAGGACGCGCCGCAGCATTCCTGTTCGTTCAGAATCGTAGAGGCTTGGTGAATGCGTATTTGGCCTATACAATGACCTGCGGGGGCCAGCCGCTATACCAAGGCAGTGTCTTTACCTTCGCAGACAAGTCTGGTACCAATTTACCCGACCCCGGAGGGATGTCGAGCTGGACTAGCCGTGGCGTAGATCGATCGCTCGACAGTGCTGGCGCCAGCAGCGCCTCTAATCACTGCACCACGCGGGCCCTCTATCAGGTTAGTAAGCAAAACAATGACAGACCCTCTATCAGGTTAATGAACAAAAGAAAGAATAGAAGAAGTAGGCACGAATAAGAGCATGACATTGCGGGTTTCGATGGCGTGCTGTCGTCAATTTTACGGCTTGCATAATTGCACCCCGACCATCTGGAGAGAAGGAGGGGAATGTCGTCATCTTCATCAACCCGTTTCCAGCCGTTTCTCGTCCCATAGCCGCCGAAAGCCAGCAATCTCCCGAAAAGTGAGCGTTTGGATGAATTTTGACGGGAAATCCCGCGAAGAGAAGTGATAGTTTAGCCAAAAATAAAAAAAAACACGAATAAATCAAAATTTTTGCTATCAAATTCGGTGGCAGATTTTCAGAAAATGGCTATAGTTTCCACAGCTAGTCATGATCCGAAGATTGGCTCCCCTGTGCCGGTTTCAAGCGTGAGGGTTTTCGATTAGTCGGTCCTAACTCCTATCTATTTATTTTTTTATTTGTTTTGTTTTTATTTATTCACTTATTCATCACCTTTTAAAAGAACATATCTAGAAATTGGGTCAATTCAGCTATTCTGAAGGAACGATTTCGATGCAAAGACAGTTTTCCATCGCGGAAGAGAAGGGGAGAAGAAAATGAAAACAAGAACAGTAACATTCTCTAAAAATACGTCCTCTCATATTCAGATAAACTAGGCTACTGAATAAAATACCGTACCTCCCATTTGTAATTTCGGCCCAGACGAAGAGTAGAAACTCAGATCTTCTGGAAGCGAACGAATACCAAAAGAAAGCCGACAAGCAATAGAAGAAAGGAGGGAAGATCACGGTGTAGAGAGATAGAAATCGCCCAAACTTGCCCTTGTACGAGTTTCTCCCGGGGGTATAAACACCAAACAACCTCCCAGCTGGCCATTGAACAACAGATGCCATAGAGATTCGTGTAAAACCGGACTTTTACCAACGAGGTTAAGCCACTACTATGGCCGCTCACCAGAGAAAGCCTCGCAGACGCCTACGGGAGGACAATAATAGAAAATGATCGCGTAGAAATAAAAAGTGACCGCATTCAGGTCTACGGTAGCATGAATCAGCAAATTAATGGACGTTGAAAAATCGGAAGCAGGAAAAAGGAGCCGCAAAGGTGGAAGGTAGAGATAAAATGCGACAACCCAGAGAGAAAGGTAAAGTGATCGCTGTTGACCAGTCCTCTAGGAATGAGCCATGCATTCGCTTACCTTTCAGAATCGAGGAGACATGGTAAATGCGTATTCGGCCTATACTGTGACCCGCGTAGCCGCTATACCAGGCCACTGTCTCTACCTTCCCAGACAAGTCTGGTACGAATTTACCCGACTCCAGAGGGATGAAAGGCTTGGTTGGCTCGAACGGGGATCGATCACTCGACCATGCGTGTGTCAGTAACGCCTCTTACCACTGCACCACGCGGGCCCACAAAAATTAAAAAAGTGAAAGTATTTACAATAAACGACCGCAATAAGGTTTACGATACGATGAACCACCGAGGTGATGATCATTAAAGAACTGGAAAATTGTCCTTAATTTTAATATTTAGATAATTCTTGAATTTTTTTCGAAGAAAATTCCTGCTGAGTAGTCTGAAAACGATAACTCCATCTTTAGAGTCTAGTGGAGAAAAACAATTGAAAGCCCATAACCACCTACTCTAGGGCTTTCAGCAACTATACCCTCAATTATCTCAAACTCATTTAATTATATTGAAGCTGAATATTATATGGGCACTAGTTAGTTAGTATTTGCTTTCAAACATACATATTTTTCAGTCGAAGAATATGATATAGGCGAGAGATTTCTAAAAACAAGTCATAATGAGAGGCTGGGCGATTATGAAAAACGGACCCCTACGGCGCTATCGGAAAGCACTGAGCGTTTTTCGAGCATTCGAGCGTACTTCGGCCGGGGAAAGCAAAACAAACTGCTGACGAATTCGTTTCGAAACATATCGCAAGCACTTATGAACGTACGTAGCTGCTCATTGAGTATTCATGAGTGGGAAGGACGACGACGACGACGAAACCTACGCGATTACATTGTCACGCATTAAAAATAGTACGAAAATAACACGAAACTATTCTGCTATTTGCCGCTTTTTGTTTAGCGGTTTATAGACGAGAACTAGTTGAATGTAAGATGGAAAGGTTATTTACAAAACGTTATCGGACGATTGATCCAGTTTTCTGTTTAACAATAACTAAAAAAGATGGTAGGAGATTCGCAACGTACATCGGTAGCACAGTGGTTAGTGCAGTCTGCCGGAAACAGAAAGACGCGGGTTCAATTCCCGTCCGATGCCAGCGTTTTGCGAATAACCTAGCATTTCCAAATATATAAGTACGAAACTAATTATTCTGCTGTGAAATTCTAGTTTTATTACCGCTTCTGCAGTGGCGTAGTGGTTAGCACACGATCCCCGCTTAGGCGTGAGACGCGGGTTCGAACCCCGTCTGAGATGCGGCTTTTGCTATGAACCTTGCACCAAGATTACAGCATCATATTCCACCGTTTTGACGACAAATTTCTGAGGATGTTCAGCAATCCGTTGCATAACCAAAAACCTAACCCAAGCAAGTTGTTAAACAGCTTGAACTCCAGTGATTCAGATAAAACACCCCGGGTAGGTTATCGTTGTGATCAACTCCTTATCTATCTGCTATCATTATCTGGACCGCTTGATGCAATAGTAAGAGACGCTACTGACACCAGCACAGTCGAGCGATCGATCCTGACCCTGGCTAACCAAGCCTTGCATCCCTCCAGGACCGAGTAAGTTGGTATCACACTTGTCTGAGAAGGCAATTGGCATAGCGGCAGGCCCCCGCAGGTCATTGTATAAGCCAAATACGTATTCACCATGCCTCTACAATTCTGAATGGAACACGAATGCACGGCGCAACCTTAGGGATAGATCAACACCTCTACGTTTACCTTTTGCGGAGCAGTTAGTGCTTCAGCGATGGGATAAATGAGTCTAAAGGCGAGGAGAAGGTCGTAGCGTCAGGTCGATAATCAAATGTTCCATCTAAAAACCTTGAGAAGTGGAAAAACTGACGAGAGGTCTATATTGATGCCAAAGTTCAATGAGCTCTTCTATGACACACCCGGGTAAGCCTAAGAACGAAAAAAGCAAAAAGAGAACAAAAATCTTCCCAACCCAGAATCTCAAGGCTTCCTTCGATACGATGAGTCAGAGCTGGAAGAGGAAGCTGGAATGATGATGAGCTCCAGGCATAGCAATATGGAGCTCCCGTGGCTCATTAGGAATAAAAATCAGCGAGAGTGAATGGCGCTACTTACCTCCTCGTTTGTACCATCCAACTAATCACAGGAATGACTGAATAAACGAGGAAGAATATAAGAAATCTCCACCGACTGAAAAATCAAGAAACCAAAGTCGAGAAAAGCCACCACGCACCTTCGTAGCCATGATTATCTCCGTGGGACGACTGTTTCGCTCCCATCATAGAACGCCTCTGAAAACAAAAACTAATCAACATTTATCCGGGTATAAGTACATAAAATCAAAGAGATTGCTGGGCAAAGTACTTCAAAGGGTGTGAAGTTCAACTCTCAACACGATGCGAAAACGCGGAATAAATCACAAATTCACGGGTCAGCTTCGCGATATCAAGCGCAAGGCTGTTTAGCAATGACAATTTGCGCGGCGCAAACGCTCGCGGGGAGCAAAAATTCAACGAATCACGCGGTTTTTATGTTGAAGGATACTGCTGCGTTGATAGGTAAAAAATAGTGAAGAACTGAAGTAGAAAGAGAAGAAAATTTTACGAGGCAAAAGGCTCGATGAATAAAGATGGAAAGTCCAGTTTAATGAACACAGTCTGATGAACAACACAACCGCCTTACACACTTTTCCTAAATTTTCTATCGATCATTCATTTTTCCTTCGATCTAGTTTTCCCTTTTTTGTACCACTAACCATTTTTAGCACCTCTGTAAAAAGGCGTAAAATAAATGAGAATGAATAAATAAATGAATTTTCCTTATGTATCATGAATTTTCTATCGTTTTGTTTAATTTTGCATCTTCTCCCGCATTTCGAAATCAAATCAAGTGGTCATACATACATAGATCTTTCCCTGCGTGGTATCCGTTACCTTTTATCACGTTTACTATGAATTTTACATATTTTTTAATGTGCCTAAAGTGTTTTTAATTTTAACGATTTATACAAAATTTTGCGCCACTCGGCGGACGTTACGCATAAATAAACAAACAAAAAATAGATAAATCTCCAAAACTTCCGCTTCTCTAGATCTATGGTAAAGAAATGAGCTTCAATCAAAATGAGGAAAGATGGGAAAAGGTAAGAAATTCCATGAGAAAGAGATTTTCGAAGTGTTTCGACTTGAGAAGGAGAGGATTCCATGGCAACTAAGAAGGGTGTTCATCGGTGTCTCGCGGTTACTACACAATCAAGAACGAGCGGAAAACTGAAATCATCGTCGAGTAGTTTTCTTCGAGAGCTGGACAATTGTCTGAGTGATGAGAGAGAAACGGCAGACGACTGTCGACTGCACCTGGCCTTTGTGATGTTGTAAAGATGCCGACCGATGGAAACTGTTTTCAAATACTGAAATTAGCCGACTGTCGACGAACAGATGAAGATAACTGGTCAACGAGTCAAGGAAATTCCGAAGAAATGATTTATCGGAGAATTCAACTGTTTGTCGGGCAGCTATTTATTTATTAAAATATTTAATTATTTATTACGCTGCATAAAAGCGCTTCAATAATATAAGTAAAGATTAACACACAAACAGATCACGTCATAATTCGTGAAAAAAGAACTCAAGTGAACGAGCTGCTAAAACGATCTAAAGTTAGCGGCTAAGACCAGACCGATTAGAAGTCAGTCATTTCTGGCCACAAATCTATACTTGCTAGAATATTCTGCTGTTTTCCGTCGGTATTTTGCTCCGATTTTTGATTCGATGGGTTCCGTTCAGGGAGAGGAAAATATTTCGACGATAATAGCGGTTAGTGGTTTCTCATCAAGTCATTCTCACTTCATGTATGGTGATTTCTTGATAATTTTCATTAAGGCGATCGTTTCCATTATTTACGCTATACCAGAGAGCTGTGTTTACAAATTCGAGAAAAGAAACAAAAACAATGGCTGCGAATGAACCCAAACTCTAACCATAATGTTTTTTGTTATTTAATTTTTTATATTCGCAAATTTACTCAAATTTTGCTCCTTCCTTCGGGCGAAAAATTACGTACCAATGCGGCGCAAAAGAGACACTAGCAAAGTTGGACTGAAACCGTTATGATCGGTCGCGGGGGGGGGGAGTTGGGCCCAAAGGTAGGCGTGGCGAAGCAAAGAGCATGAAAAGGTGTAGTTACTGCGTAAGAACTCCTGTGATATTGGAGTATGCGAAAAACGCGATAAGTAGCGAAAATTTCACCAATTTTGCCCTAATGACGAGCAATAAGGAAACTTTAAAAATCGAAACAACAGTTCAAAACTATGTGGAGAAATTCAAAACTCCGAGGAGAACGTATAATTTAGAAGCCCCACTTTTGAAGATAGAACATCGGAAGCATAATCTACGTATTTATTTATTCAAATGGGGTGGAGGAATATTATTCAAGCCAAACAGCAGTGACGTATGCTGAACTAACAGTGGAATAAACACGGCGACCTCGTAAAACGTACAGCTTTAAAATCAATCAATCAACAGAATAACATTTAAACATGATCAAAATTAAGGTAAAAAACACTGTCTAGGATCAAATGAATGAAAATAACTATGCGTTGAACTAACCAAGAATAGGGAAGTCTAGATCAATACCTAGTATGTAGAAGGAAATCATCAAGGGCAAACTCGAAATACATACCTACATAAAAGGTAAAGGTAAAGGTGTTGGCGTTGGTGAATCCGCAAAGATTGCGCCACGCATTAGTGTTTCATTCAGAATCGTAGGTGCATGATGAATGCATATCTGGCCTTTACAATGACTTGTGTGCCAGCTGCCAAACCAAATCGGTGTCTTCATTTTCCAGACAAGTGTGGTACCAATTTACCGGCCAAGGAGGAATGGAAGGCTTGGTTAGTCTAGGCGGGGATCGATCGCTCGAACGTTGGCGTATCCGTAGCGGCTCTTACCAATGTACAGCTCGCACCATTCAAAGTATACTGGGGAAAATTCTACGGAAATCCCTAAAATCGCGATTCAAAACCGTTAGAAAAGCAATTTGGCTTCATAGCTCAATCGAATCACCCTGGTTCTTCCGTTTTTGAAAATATTTAATACTTTCAAAAGCGCTTGAAAGCAATGTCTAGGGTTTTTGAAGTTTCAATAGGTTTTTGGGCTTTTTAAAGGGTTTTTTGCCACTTTTTTTGCCAAAACACCGCTGTACAGCCCACCTCGTCAGCCAGGTGAAGACAGCCGGTCGAAATGACGCGACGCGACCGGTGGAAGTTTTGCGAGAAAAAGAGTAAACAATTGTGTGTGTGTGGCGATTTTATAATGTTTACGGTAGCAGTAGTGTCCATGAGAGAACTGGTATCTCATCACTAGGGTATGCGCAAGAGCGTGCCCGCTCTGTATAGCAGTCATCAACGAAATCAAATGAACACACATTCCGGTCCTGGAGCGATCGCCGCCGCTCAGGATCGAGAAAAAGTGGCTTAGATTTCACTAACAGGAGAAGTGGGATATTTATTTTTATCCTTACATTCACATGGATGTGCAATACAACCAAAATTAGTAACGAAACTGACAAAACAAAAAAGAAAAGAACTTCTACACTTAGGAAAGATGTAGAAACAGAAACAGAAACCTCAAAACTAAGAACACTCATTGTAACAATCAAAGAAGCACTTGTTATCATCAACATTTAATTTCATAAAACTTTCTGATTCTGGTTCGCTATCCTAAGCAATTAAGTATAAGTATGCTAATGGCTAAACATTCATACAATACCGCTCATAACTTCTGTCCCAAAAAACGTACGAAACGTTCCGAAACGATCCAAAGCGTTCTTTTCTTTCCTACCCTTTCCTAGTTGGTCATTTAAGAACTTAAACCATATCAGTAGATATCAACACTGAGTTCAAAACTGTTGCTATTTTCTTATTTCAGTTTAAAATGACCCAGTTACAATGTACCCCTGTGAGTAGATAATTAAAAGGAGTCTGAAATGCCGGTGCGGAAAGAAAGAGAGCCGACGAAATGGTAAAAAACCAAAACAAATAAGTACATGTGTAATAAGATAGATTGAATGATAAGATTGATTGATTTGACGTAAAACGAGCGGGTGGAATGGCGTGACATAATAGAGAAAGTTGTTTTTCGAGCGAAACAATGAAAGATGAAGATCCGCGAAGGTCGACGGATGTGGAGGTCTCCAACTTTTTAACATAACACATGTTACCCAGGGTGGAAGTTGTAGTCGTCAAGATTTCGTCTGGAAAACCTGTGCTCTCCGGCGAAAACTTTAATTTATTTAGTCAGTTGTGTCAAAAAATCTCAAATTAACGGATCTGATCGTAAAAGAAATCGAAACAAATACTATCTTCAAAAACTGTAGATAAATCCGTTATGGATCTTATGATGTGCCAGCCACTTCAATCTCCTTCCTACAATTCGTAAGCCCGCAAGAGAAGGAAGACAAAGAGGAAAGAGACGAAGAAGAGGAACAAAAGGAAAAGGAGGTTAGAAAATGCCCGTCAGAAAACGAATGGCCGCCGCAGTTGGGGAACTTCTAAGGTAAAAAAATAGATGTAAAGAAAAACAATTAAGCAAATGAGAGAGTATATGTAGTTCATGGTAATCTAATAAAATATAATACAAGACCAAAATGCAAGAGTTGTAAACATGGCACAAACAGGGGCGTATTTTCCACAGCTTTTGCAAATACTGAGCAAAATATTCAGGATATAATAAAGGGTACGAAAGCTAAAATAAACGGATCAAAACTGCTCAATAGCAGAACAGAGAAAATGAAAAAATTAACTTATAAGCTGAAGAATGAGTCTGTTGGTGCTAGGAAGTCGCAACATTTTAGGACCTGTGGGTGAGCCGTGC
Source organism: Nippostrongylus brasiliensis (assembly GCA_030553155.1). NCBI lineage: Eukaryota > Metazoa > Nematoda > Chromadorea > Rhabditida > Heligmosomidae > Nippostrongylus > Nippostrongylus brasiliensis. Next base: position 33,849,599 of record CP130733.1, read on the forward strand.
ACATTGATTTCTTTCTAGAATTCAGAGGACTAAAGGAGGAAGAGAAATGGACGAAACGTGACATAAAAGGTAGCCAGCTGAACAGCTGTAGAGCGCAGACTTCTGTTGGTGTTTGGTGGATTTGCAGAAGGGGGAGAAATTTCATGATGAAAAGACGGAAAATACTCGAAAAAATCGATGATGTTGAGGTTTCTTCGCGGGACCGCTGGAGGGTCGTCGAATCGTATAATAAGAGCGCTTCAAGTATCGGAAACCCGTCGAGCTCCCGACGCTCACGAAACGCTGAAGAGCGCCATCATCAAGAACCAGGGCTGAAGAATGCTGATCAGCCGACGAGGAAGTAAGAAAATTTTGTTTACCATCTCCAAACCATAAATCTAGGTTAAGGTAAAGGTGTTGGTATTGATCAATCCCCTAAGGACGCGCCACGCACTCATCTACCATTCAAAATCGTACTGATACATATAATGGCTTGTAATGATCAACCGCTACACCAAGTCAGTGTCTTTGCCTTTTCAGACAAGCGTGGTACGCGTTTACCCGGCCTCGGAGGGTTGGAAGGCCCGGGAGTGGATCGATCGCTCGACCGTGCGGGTGTCAGCAGCGCCTCTTACCACTGCACCACATTTCCCTTCCCCAGAAGAAGATAAATAGGAAGGCAGTAGCGCCAAAATGGGCTAATAGCTTACCCTGACATAAATAAGCGCATTTAGTGTAAATAATAAAAACGTAGATTTTTTGATTTGCAGGTTCTAGCAATTACCTACCTCCACCAAAGGTAGAAATTAAAAATGGAAAGTCTGGACAAAATTCTGGATGGTCTTGGGTCCTTTCTTTTTTTCCTTAATCGAACAGCACCTTTCTGTCGCGGGTTTTCTAGCGGCCTTGGGTAAGCGGTGACAAATCGGTACTGACATCTTCCCTGACTAGAACCTAGACCTTTCAAGTTAATCGTTCCGATCTTCCGCATTGAATAATCGCTTCCGAAGGAACGCCTCAGCTATCTCTTCCAGTCTTATGAGCTTTTGATATGGATAATTACCCTCTAAAATGAAAAAAAAACCCTAAAAGCACATTGGTGTTTGTACGAGTAGTCCCATAAAACACGTAAAATAACTGTAAATTTCGATGAAGAAGCATCCAATAGCCACTAGACCGGGAAAAATCAGAGAATAAAAGGGTTGATTGCAACCTGAGTGTATCGCTTGATGCATCCGTCCGTTCCTTTTTGCCTCAATGAGCAAGACGTCAGGAGGGCCTTGGTGTCTTCGTGGTCCGGAAGGAAAGAGATTTGCCGAAAATAAGAGGCAACGGCTTGAAGTTCGTTAAATTAGGTAGATCCATGACGGAAGATGGGAAAGGAAAGGTAAAGATAACGATCTCGGTGTTGATTAATCCCCTGAGGATGCGCCATGCATGCGTGTTCCATCCAGAATCCTAGCGACATGGTGAATGCGCATTTGGCACTATGACTTGCGGAGGCCAGCCACCATATGAAATCAGTGTTTTTACCTTCCCAGACAAGTCCGCTACCAATTTACCCGACCTCAAAGGGATGGAAGCTTGGTTAGCCTGGGCGGGGATCGATCGCTCGACGGTGCGGGTGCCGCTATACCACGCGCACCATGTTGGTAAACAAGTGTAAACTAGGAAGAAGGTGGTCGAGGAATTTGAGCCTGTAGAAGAAGTTCTGGCTATAGTCCAAGCCGTAGATCTTTGATTGCCACATTTTTTCACTATTTATTCTTGTTCAATCTCTCATTATTTCTCTTGCATCGTGGTACCCAAGGCCTCAGGATGTGGTAGATGTTTCCCAAAGTTCAGAGAGGAAGCGACAAAAACACGGCAGTAAATGTTGACTGAACTGAATATTGAATATCGAAATGATTCGCCGAGAAAACTCAAAAGGTTAGAAAAACTACCCATTATCTTCCTCTGCATTCACCCTCGTGGTCTCTCGGAATAATCTCTACCACAACAATTAGTAGCCGAGTAGAGAACGAGATCAGAATTCTATTCGAGTCCAGAAGTGCAGGAGTGAAAATCAAAATGGAAGAAAAAGAACGTCTAAACCAGTCGAGTGGTGCTACCTAACGTTTTCGGGTTAAATTCCGCGGTGGGGCTCTTGCAGTGTCCTGGTGACGACGATGGACGTCAACAAACGTCAACCGCAAACCAGTTGCTGCTGATCGTGCTGCTGCCGGTCGGTTATTGATAACACTAACAGCCATTAGGCGTCTTCAAACCCGGAAAATGGTAGTAAATGGATTTAATTGTCAAAACAACTAGCGAAACCGCACCGCTCCGATGGCGGAACGACACTAAAATGGGTCTATAAGAAACGGAACGCGATGAACTACGATGAGCAGCTGTTCGTTTTTGCCGAAAGTTCCTAAATTGCCGTTTCAGATCTCATCTAGGGACGCATTTATACTTGGCGGCACTGCGGGGCAGCAGTAATTAACTGAGGCCAGAGACGGAGAGGAAAGTCGGCGCGGCTAATACATGGTAACGGAACAGCTTCACTAAATTGGCAGTTACCAATGAGTAGCTCCCTTCAGAGCGCAACGCTGTAATAGAGTGAAGTAAAAAAACACGAGAGTGAATAAATAGAAGAAATTGGAAACATGCTAGAAATTCAAAAAAATCAAAAATCGATCTTTCATAATAATTAGACGAGCTGATGAAATTGCAGTAAGTTCTGCTCTAAGAAAAGCGTGATTTTGGTAGAACCGCCTGGGGATCATCGTTCTTTCCTATCGATCTTGTCTGGCCTTTCTCTTTTGTGTCAACAAAAACTACAGAAAGTAAGCAAAATAGTTTTATAACGCCAGGAAAAGGGAGGAATACGGCAAAGTCACTTCGAGTCAGTCAGTCAACTCAGCGAAATGGGATGATGAAAAATGAGAAAGTAAAAATAGAGAATGAGGGAAACTCGAGCCCAAGAATCAAGATCGATTAGAGTATTCTTGGCAAAAACGCCAATAAATAACCCGAATGCAGCAAATCTTGATGTGGTGACGACGTATAACTCTTAGATAAACCGCGAATGAACAACGGTTGCCAGATTCATGAACGGAAGTCGACGTAATATAAACCCAAATGGACTGCAAGCCCTGATTCATAAAGACGTGCGCCGCGCGGTTTATTCAAGGCTTACTCGAGGTTTATTCAAGGTTTAACACACATCGCTGGCGCTGCGTAAGTTCGTAGAAGTATGTAACTGTGAAGGGACCCCAAACAGACTCTAAGTAGACCTCAGATAAACTCCGAACAAACATTGAGTAAGCTCTGAATAAACCCAACGTGAGTTGGTGAATCGCGCTTTCAGACATATCGGGGTCTATTGAAGGGTTTAGGGAAGAACTCAACCCTGCAAAGAGATGCTCAAGCGAAGCTTGGATGAGTAACCAGAAAATATTCTCCTAGCACTGATCGAGCGCTCACGAGATGCAGAGCGAAAGCAAGCGGCAAGAACAAGTAATAAATAATTCATCAGCAAGCGAGTAGCATCGCAGCAGACGACAGCTAAGCGGCAGCTCACAGAAAACATTCCGAAGGGAAGCTGGGCACATCTGGGACCCAGATTCATGAACGGAATCGGGTATATTACGCTGCTGGCAAAATAGACCCGGCATATCGCTCGAGAACTGCAACAAAAGGTCTTGGCCCACATTCATCATTAGTAACCCCCGATAAACCCCGAGACCCCAAGATATAGCCCGAACGGCGCCGACCTTTGTCTACTTATCCTAAACTTCTTATGTTAAACGCAATCTCTCATCCACTTCACCGTCTGGTTCTGGCTGCGCCGCGGTTTCGGAGACCGCTCTTCCGTTCATGAATCTGGGCCCTTGAGTCTTTCCAAATGCGATTTCCATAACCCACTATCACGTTCACCATGAATTCCACAAAATTCACTCAATGCACCTGATAAACTTTATTTTTCTTTTAACGATTAATGCGCACTTTATGCTGTCTGACACGCGCGACCCAGGCTGACGTCTTTAATGAATAAAACGGTGGAATGCGAAAAAGTAAATTAACATGAAAAAACACAAAGCCTAATTTACTGCGAAGACAACCCGACCAGTTCATTCGTCTCCTTCAAGAAGACATCGAGGTCGCCGCTTTACACAACTGGGAGTGGCGTGAACAGCGAGAGAAACACAATACATCCACCTCGCCACGTTCGACGAATACGGTGAGAAAAACATGAAAAATAAAAAGAGAAAAAAATCGGAGATGCACAGCGTTCCACCCACGTGAATGTAAAGGTAAAGGTTAAGGACGCGCCACGTATCCGCTTCCCATTCAGAATCGCAGAAGCATAGTGAATGAGTACTTGGCCTATACAATGACTTACGAGGGCCAGCCGCTACACCTCGTCAATGTCTTCACCTTCCCAAAAAAAGTCTGGGACCAATTCATCCACCCCGGAGGGATGGGAGACCTGGTTAGCCCGTATCGGGATCGATCGCTGGAACGCGCACGTGTCAGTAGCGCCTCTTACCACTGCACCACGCGGACGCTCACGAATAAACCGTACCTTAGCGAAAACCGAGCGTTACATTACGATGCTCTTTTTAGTTTTGAGTTCCGATTCCTAGTCGAAATATTCTTACATCCGATGTCACGATTCTTGCCAGAGATTTTGCTCTGTTCTGCGATTTGTGGGCACTTAGGCACATTTCAAACAAAAATAAATAAATAAATAAACATATCAGCTGTGTGGGAAAATGTTTAAAAAACGGTGAATGGATTTATTTTTTCGCAAACCGACCGAGTTTAGGACGAAATGAGATAGATGGTATGGTAGATATCTCAGGACTTTATTGAGCAACGTGATTATTAAGTGGGTGGTGAATATGTACCATTTTGATTCGAATTTCGCTTTCTGTTCTCTAATAAAGAGAAATATTAAAGCAGGTATGGAACCCGGTAAAAGAGAACAAATAGCGTTTTTTTCTAACAGATTTACTACAGAAAACCATTGCCTCAGGTCAGAGATGAATATATAAAAGATATCCCACGAAAACATTTTTTTTCAAAATTAGTGCGGGTAATACCCCAGCTCATTGGTGAACTGGAACGGTTCCGTATGGCAAATTAACACCAACAAAGGTGCGAAAAGAGTGGCAATTTTCCGAATCTAAATTTCAAAATAAGTAAAGCTACTGAGGAATGGCGATGTGAACAGCATTTGGGCCAGAAAAACATCGGAAGATGCACTTGAAAATCGATTTGTTTTCCAAGACGGATAAGAAATCGGCGACGAAAACAATCGGAAAGCCTAAAAGTGCAGAAAATAGATTTCGAGTGAATTTCCAGGGTATGAATTACGGAAATCAAAGAATCCATGGTGATGGGAGAATAATTAGGACAAATAGGAGAATGGTTATATAAAGTGAATTGAATAAAACGAATACAAATCAAAACAGGTAAAGCCATGAAGAGCGTCAGAATAATTAGCAACTTCAACGTCGAAAATCTCTACAAGGATAGAATAAAATTCATTTAATTTTAGATGGTAGACAATTCACAGCAAAAGATGAAATAACTAAATTCTTACTGTACCATTTTCGACTTAATTTTGAAGTTCTGCAAACCACAGTAATCGTTGTTAAGGAAACGAGTGCCATTAAGCAGGATCAGCATTTTTGCGACGACCAAACTTCTTTTAGAAACGCTTTATTTGGTTTAAAAACCATCAAAATCAAATTGAAATGGGTGAAGAAGAGAATCAAAGGATAAATAAAAAGCATCCGAACAAAGTCGTGACAGTGAAAAACATACATACTACAAGGTTAAATACAGCATGAACATTCAGAAATTAAAGTAAGAAGCTAACGATCAAGCTGAATAACCAACAAAACGATGAATGGATGGGGGAGTAATGAGCAGAGCGTCGAATGAAAACCTAAAGAAAAGAATGAACAAATATTCAAAAAACCACGCCGACCAGGGTTTATTCTCGGGTATATTGTGCCGATACCCGTCATGAATTTAGGCCCAGATCTCACGCTAGAGTCAGTAGAAAGCTGAACAAATAGAAGACAATCTCACGTTAATGACAGTGCATGGTAAACCTAGCACCTTTCCTTTTCATTATGTACCCAACCGTGGTGCGCTATACATTCGTTGTCTAGCCGGTAGCATACCTTATACCTATCTACCCAGAATATGTAGTGAACCCAACTATGATGATTGAAGGCTTTATGAAGTTAAATGCTGAGGTTAACTAGTTCTTCTTTGATTGCCATAATATGTGTTCATCCGTTCTGAAGTTTCTATTTCTGTTCTACATCTTTCCTGTGCAGTGTTTCGTCAGTTTCGTTACTAATTTTGGTTGTATTGCGCGTTTATGCGGACGTAAGGATAAATAAACAATAAATAAGCGAGAAAAAAGAAGGTCTAGACAAAGAAATGAGTAAGTATGGAAATAAAAAAGGAAAAACGTCAACTGCTTCTGTCCGTTCGATTAAGTTTTTACAAACTTTTACGAACTGGACACGAAACAACATATCAGAGAACGTGAAGAACGTCGCGATTTATGTATTCTGTTTACGTGCGAGTGGTTTCCGCATTAACGGCGATAATCCCTTTGGTTTTCGGCCTGATAGGGGCGGATGACTGGAAGTCGGAAGTGGGAGGAATACGAACGATAAGTTTTAGAGACATCCAGTGTCGCTCAAGAGAGCGACACCCAGCTCGAGATGGATGTTCGTGCCGCCGTTGGGCCCTTCAGAAGCAATCGAAAACAACAGTCGACATGCACATACGCTAAAATTGATAGGCGGATTTTGGAAATGCTGAAAGAGGAGAAGAAGATGATAAGGTTGAAAAGGTGGAGGAGGGCGTGAAGCTGTAGAAAGAGGTGATGGAGTAAGAGAGGGAGAAGATGGTGTAGTTCAAACCTTCCTCATAGAGCCGTGACTTCGTAACCCTGGTTCTTAAGGAAGGAAGAAAGAGGGAATGAAGCACGAGAGGTGACGAAGAAGAACTAGGGAAAGAACGAGAAGTACAAGGAAAATAGAAGGAAAAATCTGGAGCTTTTTCTTCAGCTAATGATCTGTGCCCGTGATTCTGAAGAAATGCTAGGAAAGAAGAGGAGGAGAGAATGGAGGAGGAAAAGGAGAAGGAGAACGAGAAGGGCAGGAGATAGGCAAAGAAAAGGAGAGGAATGTGTTGGAGTTGTTGGAGGAACTCGCGCTGTCTTTTTTTGTCAGTTATTCCGATTATGTAGAAATAGGATGAAAATAAGGCGACGAACAAAATGTAATGCAATATTTACATCACATTTTGTCAATCAAGACGAAAAAGAGTTAGAAAACAAACAAACAGAACAAAAACAAAAACAGATCAAGAAGAAGAACAAGAGCAAGAAAAACAAGAACAATAACAAGAGCAGGAATAGGAATGAGAACAAAAACAAGAAGGACAAGAAGCACAAGAGGAACAAGAAAAATAAGATCAACAAGAGCAAGAGCAGGAAGAAAAAGAACAAAAACAAAAACAACAACACGAGCAGGAATAAGAGCAAGAAGAAAAAGAGGAAAAAGGAAGAAGGAGAAGAGAATCACGGAAAACGCAAAATTCCAGGGATCTGGAAAGCCAGGAGTTGCTCAGCAGATTATAAGGAGTGGCAGAAACAATTCGCACACCAAAAGGGAACAAAAAAGGGAAATTGAAATTTTATAAAAATAGGTAAGTTACTAATAGGAATTCTCTAGAAGGAATTGAACAGCTACATCGAGAATGAGCGCTGCCGCAGTAGAACTAAAAGGCAAAAATAACGAGCAAAACGAAAGGAAAAGAAGAAGAAGACGACGAAGAAAGGGAAAAGAAGAACGGGAAACGTTGACTATCGAAGATCTAGAACAACAGGAGTTGCTCAGCAGGAATGTAAGGAGCGCAACTATACCTAAAGAAAACAAGAGAAAAATGAAACTACTAGGAGGAATTTTCTAGAAGGAGTTGCCCGGCCACTTGTGAAATGAGTGTTGCCGAAGTCCAAACGAAAAGCCAAATAGAACGTCGAGGAAACGAGGCGCCGAAAGCAGTGCAGCAGCGCCGGTTGCGCAAGAGCCGTTGAGGTTACACCGACGAGCGCCACCGCCGAGAACCGGATTCGACCCGACCGAGTCATTTCGACAAGCGAAACCTCACAGCAACAGGAAGCTCTCTGAACATCTCTCAAGACCTGAAAAGGCACGACGAGACCGGCAACGGAGATGTTAGCGCGCGCGATCGGAAGTGTAAACTACGTCCCAGTCAGCTGACGACTTTTAATTTCATATTTAAACATCTCTACAGACAGACATAAGCCTAAACTATCAGGCTTAGTGTTTGACAGAGTCAAAGGTGTAATCAGAAATTGTATTCTGAACTCTGCGCAGACGAAAAATGGAACACTGGACGAGAAAAGACGTAAATTAACCGTAAATTTCGATGAAGAAGCCTCTAATAGCCACCCGACCGTGGAAAGTTATCCAATAAGAGGCTTAATTGCAATCTAAGTACATATACTGCTTCATTGCATCCATCTGTCCCTTCCTGCCTCAATGAGCAGGTCATCAGAAAGGCCTTAGTGGCTTTGAAAGGTAAGGTAAAGGTAAAGGTATCAACATTGATCAGTCCCTTGAGGATGCGCCGTCGCATTCGCCTTCCACTCAGAATCTTAGACGCATGGTAAATTCGTGTTTGCCCTATACAGAGGGTCCCAAAAAGAACTATACTCTGTTTGAAAAGCATTTTTGATGAAATTATTACAGGAACATAGGGTGCACACAGGTCAACCGAGTGTAAGATGTAAGATTTCAAACGAATGCATAGCACAATCTTCATCAATTAAACACTGTAAAATTTCTTTTTTCTTTCGCTTTCATCAGAAACTTAGCGTTTTTCAATATCTTTATTTTCGGAAAGGTTATGGCTTTTCAAACAGTGTGTACACCTTTTGGGAGTGTACAATGACTTGTGAGGGCCAACCGCTATACCAAGTCAGTGTCTTTACCTTCCCAGACAAGTCTGGTACCATGTTACCCGACCCCGGTGGGATGGAAGGTCCGGTTGGCGAGGGTGAGGATCTATCGACCTGACGGATGTCAGCAGCCTCACTTCCCACTATACCGTAGGAAAAAACAGATTATAAAAAACTTCCTCTAATCCAGTAGGTTCCCAGAATTGGAGCTGATCGTCGAAACTTCGATCCTCCTCGTATGTCTTCCAGATCGCGCCCCGCTCGCGCCGTGCTTCAGTTCTGTTTATTCCGACACTTTGAACACTCCTTTGAACACTCGATGACGGAGCGCGCCGCTCCTTCAAGCGTTCCAACTTCGTGCAAAAACGTCCAGCGTTCCAATTCCAGGCCAGGAACCAATATTTGAACAGGATTCAAAGCTAGTAGAGATCAGCTTTCAACCGAGCATCAAAAACAGATGAAATTAAGAACAGATGAATTTCAGAACACAGCCTAAAAAGGTTTTCAGATGCCTAAAAGGTTGAAAAGTCAGACCAACAAAGAGTGATCCACCTACTAATCACGCCCGGCCCTGTAGCATCAAACAAAAATAAAAGAAAATAGAAGAACTAACGGGATGTCATACGGCCCAGAACTGTTCCACCACAACAATACATATCTAATCGTTTAATTGTTCGGTAGTTGCTTAACTAAGCCGTTGTACATTCTGGCGCGCTCTTTTACGGCGTAATAAATAAATCAATAAAAAGTAGAAAGTATAATGTTAAAGAAAATATAATAAATAGATAAGTAAATAAATGAATAGTAGATAATAAAAATATAATACTTACTTACTTACTTACTTATAGAAATATAGATAAGTATGTAGAAATACGATAGTCAGGAAACATGAAGGGAAAAGTCCGACTCAAAAAATGGAAAGGAATTGAAAATCAGCAATATGCAAAAGTGAAGACAATCACGGCAACCCAGGTGAAACCACAAAAATGTGTACAACTACACGCTCATTTCATCCCTGTTCTGGAAAAAAACATTAAACCGAGGTAGCGCAGCTGAGAAGCCGGGTAGAGTTTCGGTAGAGCAACAGGCAAAGTTTCGTAATTTCGATCTATTATTAATATTATTAATATTTGCCTGAAAGGTCAGTCGAACGTGTGATACAACAAACCATTCCCAACAGTCACAAAAAATAAAAATAATTTGAAATAAGTTAGGTAAACTAGGGAGACCGTATAAAATTCCTAGCGAACGTGACAATAAGTTACGAAAACCAAGCAGGAAAAGACCGAGTCGCATTTACGGGGGATGAGCACTAGGAATGAAGTCTTCCAGAGGATATTTTGCGTTTATAGGAGGGCAGAGAGGATCGCTTAGGTGCTGAAGGAAGCTCTTCCACCGAAATTAGATCATTTTCCGTTTGGTGGAACGAAATGTGACGGCTGTTCCAACGCAAGTGGCGGTCTTTTTCCCCGAGCTGCTGACGAAGTCGTTCGCTCGTTTCACACTGGTTGGGTATGACTGTCTGCTGGCGGATGGGTAAGGGTGTAAAGCGGCCATCTGACGATGAAGAAAATATTATGAAAAACAGCATCTACAAAGAACAAAAGCGCCTCATGCCACCAGAGATCGTGACCTTGTTGGGTACGAACAAGGAGACCGAGGGCGAAGGGTTGACAGCTAACCAAGGTCATATATTTAATTATTAAAGTGATATTATAATAAAACACTTGTAAGACAACCAAATAAATAGCCATTAGGCGACTAACAAATTAAGAAGAAAAATGATTGCTGTTGTTTTGCTGTATTAGGATTGTTCTTTTCGCCACTGCTTGTGTTACTAACTCGCTCAGTGTCTTTTCATTTCATTTTTTACTCTGTTTTTTTTTTCGATCGAGTATCCCTTTTGATTGAATCATAGTGAAGCATTTTTTTAGAATTTTCAGGTAAAGTTTTGGGACGAGTTAGAAGGAACAACTACTTTTTTCTACCACAAATTGATGAAAATAATTTCGATATAGTTGAAAAAATGCTAAAATGATTCAATGTCTGTAGAAATCACTACCTCTGTTAGAGGTTTATCAAGAGCATTTCTGGAAGAGAAGGAAATATAGCAAGCGAGTATAAAAGCGTGGCTGTAAAAGGACCACAAACCGAGGAAAATCTTAGAAAGCGCATCGTAAAAAAGTGTTGTATAGAATGCTTCTAGTGTGATTATTGAAAAAAAAAACAACTTCGGTCTCTACATCGACTGATTTACGAGAGAAAAGTCGCTGAGGGAGTGGCTTCAAACTCTGGCCAGGTGGCGGTGTATTCAAAAACTGGCGCGGAGCAGACGGGGATGTCACCTAAGTCGATAGATCGATGGATCAATTCTGATCAGGTCACTACGTCAGTCGTTTCAAACCATGTAAAGGTTGATTAGTCAATCGATAGCTGATCCTCTATCAAAAAGTTCCAAAGCTAGAGAACAAAGCTAGCGGGTGAGATTAACGAACCGCTCGAATATTCAAGAAAATAAAGAAAAGCGAAAAGCAAGGGTAAGTCATGTCTGGTTGAAAAGTATCTTACAACAGATTGAAACAGTGAAATATCTATTTAACTTGGAAACTATAAGTGTCAAAGACAGCTCGTAAGTCATTAAAATCTTTTGATATTTGAACCTAATGCGGTGGGCTTTGAACTGAAGGTGAAATCTGCATGGATAGAAAGGTAAACCCTAACTCAGAACAGATTGAAACAGTGAAATATCGAGCTATTAGTGTTAAAAAGTAATATGAGGAGCAGCTCGAATGTTATCATAACCAAAGGAAGCCATGAGTCATTTCTCAGATGAATCATATTTCGGGCCATAGGAGCGATCTGTTGAAGAAAGGATGTCGAGCTCATCACCCCTTCCTGTCCCTGTCCACCATAGCTCGACTAACCCTCACCAGGGCTTACCGATTTACAAACCCTCCAAGGTTGGGTAAATCGTTACCTGGGTTGTCTGGAAAAGTGAACACACTGACTTGCTATAGCAATTGACCCCTGCAAGTCATTGTATGCATAGTCCAAACACGCATTCACCAATCCTCTACGTTTCTTAATAGAAATCGAATGCGTGGCGCGTTCTTAGGGAATCGATCAACGAAGAACACTTTACCTCTGACATTTACTTTTGTAATAAAGGGCATTTTATGCAGTGAATCAGAGGTACAGTGGTACGCAGAGCGAGAAATGGGGGAGAGAGCCGTTCGTAAGCAGTAGTCGATTCGAGGAAGAGATTCATCAGGTTCCGACGTGGAGAATTTCCAGGCAATCTCCCAAAAGTACATTCCTCAGCGAAAAACACTCAACGAGTGGTATCCTAGCTATTTGATCAAGACCAGATAACTTCCATCCCCTCTTAAACGGCCTTATTTAACGTCTTTTAACAATTAAACGAGGAAATCTCGTAAAAATAAGCATTGGATCTATCGTAGGCTTTACATGCGAGTTGTATAATGTTTTGCATTGAATATGAGATTTAAATATTAAATTAAATATTAAATTAATCTAAGTGGAAAGGAAAAAGATTCTCTCCCTATTTATCCTGATAAATACGATGTGGTTGGATCCAGAAACCAATTACTAAAAGATAAATTATTTGTGAAAGTCTGTCTAAGATATTCCAGATTAAGAACTTGACGGTCGAACATTAACATGGAGCAGAAAGGAGTTCGAACTTCGCGATCGAACACTAACATGGACCCAAAAAACAAAAAAACCAAATTTTGGGAGATGAACAGTTCAGGGCGGATCAAACCCAGATTGGATCACGACATTTGGAAAGGATCCACCTCATCTGGCCATCACTTCTCTGTCGTCGTAACTCTCGAAACGAGCTAATAAAAATCGAATATGAACAAATTTATCTATTAATTATCGTGTCTTGTTATTATACAACTTATTTCAAAATTAATTAACCTGAGCGTAACGTTTCTATAGAGCCAGGAAAAATAACTTTAATAAAATAGCGATGGGGAACCTCGCCTGGGAGCGTAGTGGAAAAGGATGTGAGCAGGCATTTGCTACGAAAGCTCATTGGTACCGAGAGTGAGGAAGTGATTGATGGACAGCGTACAGCTGATCGTTGTTTACCAGCCGGTGCTGCGAATCAGTCGATTTATCTATCAACTGATCTATCTCCGATCAACCGATTTATTTATCAGCGGATCGACGACACATCAGTTGATCGCGCCTTAGCAAATTCGAGGAATCGCCCAGTAGCCTAGTAAGTCAGATCAAACAAATTTTTGTGATAAATTCCATAAATCGGGAAATTCGGCAGGTCCCAGGTTACGATCGATAGCTCCATCGCACGACTGACAGTGGTTCCCGCCTCTTTTCACTTCACCCCTTCTGTGGGTCGCAGTGTAAATTATTAAATTTAGAACATACCTAGTGAATAAAAGAGAAATAAAAGAGTAAAAGGAAAACTCAGCTATCAAATGCCGTGTCAAGCTGTCATTCGTAGACCTTTCGGGGCTTTTCCGTGATAACTTCAATTTTATTTTTTTATTTATTCATTTATACGCATGATGGCGCGCTGATACATTAGTAACAGACAGGCAACACTGAAGGAAAAGAACATTGAGCTGAGTGGTTAGTAACAACTATCAAACTATCAAAACTATCAAACTATCAAAATTAGAACTATCAAAACTATCAAATCACTAGCTGCTAATAATCAGTTGCTAATAATCAATGCTCGCATAAATTTAAAAAAATCAATAGAAATCCTTCCACAGAGGAAAGACCGGGTTTATCTGATGTATGCATTCCTGCAGTTAACCTCTGCCGCTGAGAATCGCAGAAATATTTGCACGTTACTACATAAATTAATCTGGTTAGTCAAATGCCATACTATTAATAAAATTACAGTTAATAGACACTCGGTGTTTGACCTAGGCAAGAGTAGGTTTCATCCATCCTTTCTATAAAGGTAAAAGGTAAAGGTGTTGATCAGTCACCTAAGGGCACGCCGCGCATTCGTGTTCTATTCAGAATCGTAGAAACACGATGAATGCGTATTTGGTCTGTGCAATGGCTTGTGGAGACCAGCCGCTGTACCACATCAGTGTCTTTACCTTCTCAGACAAGTCTGGTATCAATTTACTCGACCACGGAAGGATGGAAGGCTTTGTTGGTCTTGCCCGGATCGATCGCACGACCGTGTAGGTGTCATTGGCACCTCTTTCTACTGTACCATGCGGGCTCCTATTCTTTCTATAAAAGTACATGAAAGGTAAAGGTAAAGGCTACAAAGGTATATACAGGTACATATAAATTCCTACAAACTACAGAAATACAGAAGCTGTTCATTGAGGAGAGATATACCTATATTATTCGTTCCCATTCAGCCAATCATCTCTCCGTTATCTTTTCGCTTACTAGAGTTGCACGAGTACCAGCTTCTGGACGTTCTCGAAGATGATTACCGGAAAACCTATTTAAACTGACTAGATACTATCATCATAAACTCGCTCAAACCAGACGGATGAACGTTCTTCGAGCTGAGCTAACAGCACCGCCATGGAACTGTTCCACGTGACACAAAGCATAAAAGCTAAACAATTTCAAAAAACAGCCAGTGAATTCGCAAAAAATGTACTTTCAGTTTAAAACAGAAAGTGTCACACTATATATCCTAAATCGATTTTTAATACGAAAAATTCACATTACTGTTGATTGCTATTTATTTGCTTCTACCCTCATAGGAGGGCCCGCGTAGTGCAGTGGTAAGAGGCTATTGACACCCGCACAATCGAGCGATCGAACCTCACCCGGGCTAACTGAGCTTTTCATCCCTATGGAGCCGGGTTAATTGGTATCATACTTGTCTGGAAGGGTACAGACACTGACTGGTATAGCGGATTACCCCCAAAAGTCATTGTATGGGCCTAATATGCATTCACCATGTCTCTACGATTTGAATGGAATACGGGTGCGTGGCGCGTTCTCAGGAGAGCGGTCAACGCCTGCACCTTTACGTTTACCTTTTACGCTCACAAGCATACTAAGTTGTAATGGTTGTAATGGAGCCAACTGAATCACAAATTGAATCATAAGGTAATTTTAAATAAAATCATCAAAAATTGGTTATGAAAACTGAAAATTCTGCGAGAAAAAGTGTAAACGCTAACTATTAGAGAAGTAGAAAGACGGATGGTAGGAAAATGCTGAAAAAGTTCGTCGAAAAACATCGATAGGAGTGGTCAGAATGAAATTTCGGAATAGTATTATAGGAGCCTGACATGATGAGCTAATAGCAAAGGCGGCAGAAATAGAAAACATCCCTAAATGGCAAGTAATAAATAAAAATGTATGTAAAATAGAGCTGGAGAAAAAATTCACTGGCGTCGTTGAGGTAACCGAGAGCAACAGCGGAAGATGAGTTGGCTCCAACATGATGATTCATGGGGATGCAGAGCGAATCAGGTCAACCAAAAATAAGAATCGATAATGAAACTTAATACGGCAGATTTCAGCGGAGGCAGTGAAGCAATTTTTAGCCTTTAAGCGTAAAAACATAAACAGCGTTATTGCAATGATAGACTAAGCACTATGCTACTAAGACGAGTGCACAGCACTCGATAGGTGAGACACGGGTTCGAATCCCACCTGAGATGCGATTTTTGCGATAAACCTAGAACCATCATTGTAACATCCTGTTCTAGTATATATAATAGTAACAAGCAGAAAAGCGGCCATAAAACTGGAATTTCACGTTGATAAACAGCGTTACTTATTCGGCTCGATGAACGGATTTTTAAAACAAAAAAGGTGCACCAAACTAGGATAGGCACAGATTAACCCATATCTAAATGGATATATGGATATGCTGTAGAAGTTTCTGCGAATGAACCGTACACGTTCGGTATTCAAAGGTGGCATTCAATAGAGTATGGTGAAGGTGGAAAGAACCTGAACACGATGCATAGCCCAAGCTCAAAATAGGTAAACTTAATGGAATTTTCACAAAGCTATAGCTTTTAGGCCTATATACATAGATCCACCTGAGAAAAAAGTGTAAAAGGAACCTGCGGATTGACAACCGGAGTTCGAGAGTGAGGTTATAGGTGAAGGTGTCGGCGTTGCTCCGTCCGATGTGGATGCGCCAGGCATCCATGATCCATTCAGAATTGAAGAGCCATGGTGAGTACGTATTTGGCTTATGCAATGACTTGCGGAGGGCGGCCGCTATATTCAGTGGATTATGGTAAAGGTGAACAGAACCCGAACACGACATGTCAGTGTCTATACCTTTCCAGATAGGTCTGGTACCAATTCATCCGACCCCGGAGGAATGGAAGACTTGGTCAGCCCGGCCGGGGATGGATAACTCGACCGTGCAGGCGTCAAGAGCGCCTCTTACAACTGCATTCCATGGGCCTAAGCAAAGTTTAAAACCAAGTAAAGACTGAATTTATAGTCAAGGAAGAGAAGGTGCTGTGAGGAACACCTACAGCTGATTTGATTATTCGATTACGGTTTGTTTGAGTAGCGAAGAGGAGACGAAAACGTGCCGATGCCGTCGATCGTAAAGACGACACGCACGCCCTTTGGCCTATTCGCCGTGCAAAGCAATACGGAATCGGTCGAAGAACGTCTTCCAGCTGCACGAGCAGAAAACAAATAGGAAAACAGAGATTGTCAGCACTCAGGAAGGTATGGGAAACGCATTCCTCCCCGGCTATAAGCCTGCAGAGTAAGACACTAAGACTATTTTAGCCTATAAGCTTCTGTACTTTGCAGTGCCTCCGTCCCCGTTGATAAGAAAGGGAACGCGGAATATGGAAACATTCCGAAGAAGAATTGCACGGTAAAGCTCAACATTGCGCGTGTTCAGGAAACCTTCTGGAATAGAATTGAAACATAAGGAAGAAGATAGAGTACAAATCCTCTCGATAGCCTTTTCAGGTTCGAACTAATCGAATTATGGTCTTGGCAACCTACTACCATATAGCATCTGGTATAAGGATATTTTTCTTGCATTTTGAGAGCAAATAGTGGAAAACGAGAGGAAGTCCGATCCAATCAATAGCTGTCATATTTTTTTAAAGCAGTCGTTTATCGCTACCTTTGCTAGAGTAGGCGTAGGTCGGGTAAAGGTAAAGGTATCGGCGTTGATCAATTGCTTGATGATGCGCCATGAACTGGACTTCCATTCAGAATCGTAGAGGCATGGTGAATACATATTCAGCCTATACCATATTATGGAGCCAGCCACTATACCAACCATGGCTTAGCGATTTCGAGGAACCGCTCACTAGCCAGGTAAGTCAGATCAATCAAATTTTTGTGATAAATTTTATAGATGGAAAGATTCGGCAGGTTCTGGGCATCGATCGCTCCACCGCACGACTGATAGTGGTTTCCGCCTCTTTTCACTTTACCGCTTCTGTGGGTCGCAGTGTAACTTATTAAATCTAGAAAATACCTAGTAAATAAAAAATTAAAAGAAAAAAGAAATTCAGCTATTGATTGCCGTGTTAAGTTGTAATTCTTAGACGTTTGAGGAGCTTTTCCATGCTAACTTCACCCTTAATTGGCCTGTAATAATCAAAGTGCTCGCATATGTAGTTTAAAAATCTGATAGACATACTTCTAGGAAGGAAAGGCGGGGTTTATTTGATATGTATTCAACACTGCAGTTACCCTACGTCGCTGAGAATCGCAGAAACGTTTGCACTTTGCTAAACTAACTTCGTTAGTCAAACGCCTTACTATTGATAAATGATGAGTGAAATTACAGTTAATAGACACTCGTCGTCTGACCTGGGCAAGAGTGGGTTTCGTTCCAACCTTTCTATAAAGGTAAAAGATCAAGGAAAAGGTAAGGGTGTTGACCAGCCCCCTAAGGGCATGCCGCGCACTTGGGCTCTATTCAAAACCGTAGAAGCATGGTGAATGCGTATTTGGTCTGTGCAATGGCTTGTGGGGGCTAGTCGCTGTACCAGGTCAGTGTCTTTACCTTCCCAGACAAGTCAGGTATCAATTTACCCGTGAGGTGTAAGGCTAGCTTCGGCGGGGTTAGCCTGGGCGGGTATCGATCTCTCGACCGGGTGAGTGTCCGTAGCGCCTCTTACCACCGTACTATGCTATCCTCTAGATAATGTACGGATTCAAGGTGAGTTGAAGATGAATTGCCTGGGTACGGTAAAATCACCATTTTTTCGGGCTAAATTTAAAAGGCAACTTTGGCTTGAATAGATGAAAGTTCTGGTCCAAAAAATGGCTCAGAAAGTGGAAGAGTTATTGGAAAATTCTAGAGAGGCGATTTTCATACGGTAAACCACGCTTAAATCGAAATGACTTTCCGGGGGGAGCTTGGCTATGGAGTACCACAACATACGACAATGGGACTGGCTATTAGTCATGTGGCTGTTGTTCACTGACATGCATTTACCCGGCCGCTATAGAATAGAAAACCTTTACCCCGCCCCCCCCCCACACACACACACACACACATATATATACATAAATACACACACCTACACACACCTGCACACATATACATAGTGGTTTTGCAACACCAAACGGGCGCTCAATGCGTCTCTTTTTCTTTAAAAAAAGAGAAGCCTTCGCTGTCAAGAGCTCATTCCATGTATCCCCAGTCCAAGTCAGACTTATGTAAAAATGAAGGTAATGGATAAATGGGACGGCACTGATCAGTCCACTAAGGACGCGTCACGCATTCATGTTCCATTCAGAATCGCAGAGGGACGGTGAGTGCGTATTTGGCCTAGATAATGACTTGCTGGGGCCAATCTCAATAAAACGTCAGTGTCTTTATTTTCCCAGACAACACTGATACCAATTCATTCGACTCCGGAGGGATGGAAGACTTGGTCAGCTCGGGCGGGGATAGATCGCTCGACCGTGCGGATTTCAGCAGCGTCTATTACCACTATAGCACGCGCGCCCTGCGTATAAATTATCACTCGCAATCATTTCGAAGTGAAGGCAGCGGGCTCTGCCATAACTGCGTTAAGGATCAGAATTCAGACCTCCTGTTACTCGATTCGAATGTTTAAGGGTTTAGTGCGTTGCTTAATGTTAGTGTTTGTTGTGATGTTATTTACTGTTCTCGATTTTTCTTTGTTTTTTTCCCATGATGTCTGTCTTAAATTCACATAGATGAATAAATAGAGATGAAAATAAAAATAATACAAGCATCGTTGCCCCGCAGTTCCGAAAAATGAAGGATTCAGCTGCAAAGCTGCACAGCTCCATCACTACCCTGCAGCCGAGTATGAACAGACCATAAGACAGGACTCGACGGAGCGTCATCCACTGCCGTATTTGGAACGAAGCAAGGAATTTTCGAGAAAATGAAGAAATAAGAAAAGAAAATCAGCAGAATTTCTGCATTATCTCGAACAGACAACAGATGAAGAGAACGTTCCCGGCTGACGTCGTCGGTCGTTAAAAGTGTACTTCTGGGAGTTCGTTGAGTCCGATAAGCGAGAAACAAGCGATTTGCCCGAGAGAGGAAGGAAAAAGACCGCCACGGCTAGAAACTCTTCGATAAACAGATCACTCGATCATCCGGTCTTTTTTTGGGCTCAGCAACCGAAGCGGCTTAGTCATTCGGGCAACTGAACACACATATGTATGTATGATTAAACGATGGAAACGTGAGAACGACAACATGGAGGGCTCGAAAGGGTCACTGTACCCAGAGGAACCTATTATGAAATTTATATACGTATTTATTACATATGCCCGTTGCGATGGTAGGGCGCGTGTGGTACAATGGTAAGAGACGTTACTGAAACCCGCACAGTGAAGCGATCGATCCCCGCCCGGACTAACCAAGTCTGTTATCCCTACTTCGTCGGTTGAATTGGTAAAGACACTCACTTGGTATAGCTGACCCAGCCAGTCATTGTATAGGCCAAATACGCATTCACCACGCCTCTACGATTCCGAACGAAAGACGAATGCGTGGCGCGTCCTTAAGGAGCTAACGCCGACACCTTTACCTTCACCTAATCATGGCAACTGGATAATGGTGTCAGAATTTCTTTCAAACAGCTAGTTTCTCAGACTGTGGCATCAAAAAAATGTTTGAGCTCCCTATGAAAGACCTTTCTTATCAGTGTTCCTTTTCCCTTTTTTCTTCTACCTTTCTGACATATCTGTTATCTAATTCTCCTTTTTCCTCCTTTCTTGCTCAACCGAGTCCTTGTCGACGTTCACAAGAAGTTAGTACGTTATTACTCTTACTTTATTTTACGTTATTTTTGAACCGAAATACATAGGAAATATCGCTATTAAATTACGTTTGAAGCATCAAAACCATGGACAGGTTTATCGAGCTGCAAAATGTAAGGAGAAGAAAAGAGAATATGGAAAAAACGAATATTCTCGATGATTTAAGAAAGGAATTTCAAGAGATCAGCACAATATTCGGTAATTCATTCAATAAATTTTCCACAGAACCGAAGGGTCGAATCTTCGCAAGTTATAGTCGACAAAAGCCTCGACTGTAACTCCGAGACATCCGAGTAGGTTACGAAAATCAGCAGATTTGTATGGTCTCCCCTTAAAACATGAAAAACCTAGATGGCTTTTATCAACATCTAATTAAGCGACGATGCGGCGAAACTACTCCATTTTCACAGCCAAAATATCCGTAACCTCCTCTGAATGATTGAAGTTAAGGACGAATTAATAATGAAGAAGAATGACGAAGGATTCATGAAAGTATGAAAAGATACAGACGGCCATTAGGTAAGCAAACAAAAAAAATAATCCCACCAGCCCTCTACCGGGAACGTACAGTTGTCCCCTCCTACGTCAGCACAATGGGAATAGTAAACGTGCACTTTCTGAATAAATATGAACTTTAGACAAATAATTCTAATTTTTCCCATTATTAGCGGGTTTAACATTGAATACTGCCCTTATCTACTATTTCAGCGTCCAACACCCACGAATCATTGCATAAGCCAAATAAGCCTTTACTATGTATCTACGATTCTGGATGGAACACAAATGCCATAGGGTATTCATCGATGTTAACCACATTCCCACACTTTATCGATATATTAGGTTGGCAGAAAAGTCCTGAGACAAAATTTTGAAATCTTCCTGATTTCTTGAAGGAAGCTTTCGAATTACCGGAAAAAATAATTTCCGGAATAAATGCTCAAAAAGGGGTAGAAAAGGATAACATTCACAACTCGGCTCTTAATAAAAAAAAATTCAGTATCAGTAAGTTATCATCCACAGTGGAAAAAAAGATATCGACATGCACCACTGACACCCGCGCGGTCGAACGATCGATTCTCGTCCGGGATAACCAAGGTTTCAATCCCTCGGGGTTAGGGCCAGACTTGTCTGGGATGGTGAAGTCACTGAATTGGTATAGCAACTGACCCCGACAGTCGTCATATTGGCCAAATATGCATTCACCATGCCTCTACAATCCTGAATAAAATACGAATGCGTGGCGCGTCCTTAGCGGACTAATCAACACCGACACCTTCACCGTTTACTTTTGCCTTTACCTTCACTGTCGTTATCATTATAAGAGCAAAGGTTAAGGTATCGACGTTGACTAGTACCCTAAGACACACCATGCACTTGTCTTCTATTCAGAATCGTAAAGGCATGGCTAATGCGTATTTGCCCCGGAAAATGACTTGCGGGGGTCAGCCGCTAAACCAAGTCAATGTCTCAACCTTACCAGACAAGTCTGGTACTAATTTAGCAGATCCTGGATGGATGGAAGGCTTGGTTAACCCAGGCAGAGATCAATCACTCGACGGTGCAAATGTCAGTAGCGTCTCTTACCACTGCGCCTATTGGAGGCAGGACAGCAGCGAAAAAACCACAAGCTATGGCGATGTTGTGAACGAATTCAACGAA
This sequence comes from Nippostrongylus brasiliensis, assembly GCA_030553155.1. NCBI lineage: Eukaryota > Metazoa > Nematoda > Chromadorea > Rhabditida > Heligmosomidae > Nippostrongylus > Nippostrongylus brasiliensis. The sequence goes on from CP130733.1 coordinate 33,871,482, forward strand.
AACGACCAACAAAATGCTCTCATAGATTATTTGCTAGGAATATTGTTCGTGACGGCTACGTAATTATCGTTTTGTTTTGGACATTTGTTGCTGGTAGCAGCCAGCCGGACGGCCTAGCAAAACAGCTGGAAAGCAGCCGGACGTTGCAACTGCTTTGTTTATTGCTGCTCCGCTCTCGACTTGCTGCTACACCAAGCATTCCGCTGGAAAGCTGACAAGGAATGTGTGGAATGTGGCACATAGAATACTATTTGGACATTGAGATGTAAAGGTAAAGGTAAAGGGATCGGTGTTGATCAATACCCAGAGGAAATAGACTGTCTGGTTAGTCCCTTCAGGACGCGCCATGAACTCTAGTTTTTCTCCGGATAGGGCTCTTCAAAGCATGCTCGGCTCATCAAACGACTCCAGAAGGACCGTCAGTAAGGTACTTGTAAAGTGACGTAGTCGGCATTTATCGCTCCCTTTAGGGCTCATTTAGACGCCGCGCGGCGAAAATACAAAATCGAAGCGCAATCATCAATTGACGTCATTGATCAAATCTCCTTTGCGTTAGTGGCGCAGTCCGGTGGCGCCGCGTCTAAGCAACCAAATTAGGTATATAATCACATAGGGAAGAAATTAAACGAAAAAGTGAATTTCGTCGAAATGCCCTTTAATAAAGAATAGCAGCCTTTTAAAAGACCCGAACGACCAGTAAATTTGTCTAGCCTGAGCCCTTATGGCGCGCCGCGCACTCATCTTCCATTCAGAATCATTAAGGTGTGCTGAACGGGCTTATACCATGACAAGCGGGCTAGACGCTATATCAAAACGTCTTAATTTTCCCAGACATGTGTGAACCCATTCACCCGACCCCGGAGTGATGGAAGGCTCGATTGGCCCGGGCGAGGATTGATCGCTCGACAGTGCAGGTGATATTAGTGCCACTTACCTATGCGTCTCGCAAATTAAGCAAAGCAAAGTAGTAATGAACTTCGAAAATTCGGCCTTATTGCGGATAGGTCAAAACTAAGACTCTTAATAGATAGATCGGTAATGGGTAGGCCATAATAGGCGATTACTTTGCCTCTACAATCCTGGATGGAAGTCGGATGCGTGGCGCAACTCAAGGTTTGATCAACAACGACCACTTCTCCATTCTACGTTATTCTGAAGATTAGATGGAGGTACCTAGCTATTGATAATGGCATAATGTGACGACAGTAAGTAGCTCAGAAGTACAAAGGGAAAGGTGAAAAATAAAAAAATAAAAGAAACAGGTAATGATATGGATTGAACAACCTTCGCATGAAACATCGAATAGAGGGGTATGAGGAAAACGGGAATTCCGGTTGTTGGTAGTTATGATGGTGTTCACCGGTGCACTTCGGGGTGTTTTTATTGGATACATCAAAGTTCGGTGTTGTATGAGAGACATCGATAGACGACCCATAATTTTGCATCGGCCGATTATCTCACTTCAGAACTGGTTCCAGCCTCTTCGGTCATAGGGTGACGGTTATCGACCATGTTTACAAAGAAGAAAACCTTGAGACTTCAATTACCTGGGCATGAATTCGGGTAGGTACCAGGATAATTAGGACCACGTGGTACAGCGGTAAGAGTCGCTACCGACACACTCTCGGTCAAGCGATCGATCCCGGCTACGACTAAGCGGATTTTCCTTCCCACAGGGGCCGGATAAATCGGCACCAGACTTGTCTGAGAAGCTAAAGACACTGGCTTGGTATAGCGATTGCCCCCAGCAGCTATTGCCTTGGCCAAATACGAATTCATCGTGCCTCTACAATTCTGCACGAAGGGCGAATGCATGGCGCGTCCTTGGAGGTCTGATCATTACTGGTATCTTTACCTTTACCTTACGTCCGGTACCCTTGCCTACTAAGATATGTAATTGATGAACAATGAGATATACGAAGTTTACAGAAAAGGCTCAGACATTCCATCTCCGGAAGATCCTACAGAATCTCAAAGGCTGACTCTTTGTATAAGATTATGTTTAGCTTCCGAAATTCCGAATAGATGAATAGGTGAAGGTAAAGATAAAGGTGTCGGCGTCGACCGGTCCCTTGTGGGGTCAGCCGCCATACCATATCGTGGTTTTACCTTCCCAGAGAAGTCCGGTACCAGTTTACCCAATTCCGAACGGAGGGAAACGTTGGTTAACCCGGGCAGGGAGCGATCGCTCGACTGTGCAAGGCAAGTAGCGCTTCTTTACATTTTTCCCGAATAAATAATAAAACAAACGGTAAAGGAAAAATATACCTTTCGAAAATAATAAATAAGTATATAATAAAAATAAAAAATAATAAATAAATACATTTAATGAAGAAGATAAAGGGAAAATAGAATAGGGAAGCTGTTGCGATGTCTCCGAGGAGTCCACGGTAAAGCAGCTGATCGAAAACCTTCAGTGATGGCTAGTCGGCCGACGACACTGTTTACGGCGAACATGCCGAGCTTATTCTCATGATTGCCAGCACCCAGCACACAATGCCGAAAAGAAATCAATTATGCAGCCAACCGAGAGAAATCAGAAAACGTCGCGTTGCTGCACGGTGAGTGGACAAAAACGCGATAACTATATTGAATCACGTCCGACCAAAAAGCCAAACAGAAAACACGGAAACGAATCGGTGTCGTTGTGAAATGTAATTCCGAAATCACGAAAACGCACCGGAAACAGCCACATAGGGAGATAAACTCCGAAAGGAAGAGGAATAAAAGATGAGACGGATGAAATTAGTACTCAAAAAGATACAGATAGGAGGACTGAACAAACTGGGTATAGTTGAAGTGCGTGGTAGAGGAGCTCGGAAAGGTTAACTCCGTTACCGGAGAGAGGGGTAGACAGAGAGAAAAGGGGAAAGGAGAGAATTTCAATAGAGAAAGAGCGATGCTAAGCCAGAAAAACGGGGGACTCTCCTCTGGAGCAGATTATTTTGGTACCCGACTTCTCTGAGAAGGTGAAGACAGTGACTTGGTATAGCGGCTGGCCCAAGCAACTCACTGTATTGGTCAAATTCGTATTCACCATGCTTCTACGATTCTGAATGTTAGATGAAAGCACGGTGCGTCCTTGAGGGACTGATTAACATCAATCCCCTTCCATCGTTCGTCGGTACCTGATAAAGCTCAAAAAGGTGAAGAAAGGGTTAGAAATGGCGCTCGATCAGGAGAATAATTTTGAATTTCATATAATTTCGTGGAAATTCTCAGATGTCGGGTGTTCTAAATGAACTTATTCACTATCATGAAGCTTAGAAAATATCCACCGGAAACAGTACAAATGTTCACTGTGGCATTCTAAGAAGACTGAAAATGCTATGATGCGAAATATTTTTTAATTCAAATAAGTCTCGAATGGGTGAATAATGGACAATTCTCGATCTTCTACAATATTTGAGAAAGCTAGAAAAGGCTACAAACTGACCAACTCTAAGATTTTAGGGGCGATTCGAACTCAATTCTAGATTCGTTGGCTATCATCACGATGGTGAGGGGGGGGGGACGGAGGAGAGAGAAACTGAAGATTTTTGCATTTTCAACAATCAAAATGTATTGTTAGTTTGTCCCAGGTGTATTATTAATTTGTTTATTTATTACGCCACATAACAATACAAAAGCAGAGAAAAGTGAACAAACAAACCACGTCATAATTTGAAAAAGAACGAAGTTAAAACGACTGAACAGCTAAAACGATCAAAGACTATTATGAATCTATGACGAAACATTTCTAGAAAAAATGTCAGTCGGAGTCACGACTCTGCAACTGAGAACGAATCGAACGCAGCACAGCACCTATCAACCCAAATTGGCTTTGACTCGACGGTTAGGATGAAGGTCACCCAAGTCGGCCCGTTCCCAGCCACAAAACGAATCGAAATGAGGTCTGCTGGACGATCGCCGCCGATTACTTCAACCCTAATTTGTAGATACCATACAAAGAAGTCGAAAGACTGTAGTACGCCGAGAAATTTATTCGAGGGAATGAAAAAATCTTGAGAAAAAAGGAAAAGGGCTTTTGAAAATTTCAAAAATTCAATCGATTGAACACACATGGAACGGAAACATCAGACTGTATTCGTGGGCGAAAAAGAGTTTAGTAATTGGAAATTGAAATGTTAAGGCAAAGGTTAAAGGCACGGTGTTCATCAACCTCCTAAGCAAATATACTGCTCACTTAGTGTTTCCAGGTCGCGCCATGAACACGACTTTCACTCTATGTAGGACTCTCCCCTACGCATGTTTGGCAATAAAGCGACTGCAAAGGGACGGCCGGAAAAGCAAAGTTAAAGTAACGTAGTCGGCATTGATCAGTTCCCTTAGGGCGCGCCACGCATTCGTATTCTATTCAGATTAACAAAACTGCTACCAAAAATATCTCTGACAAGCCATAACCTAACTACACAAAATGGGGTCCAAAGGGCGCTATTAGTCAGACTCTATTACTATTACTACCCAATAATCATATATTCAGGCTCTATTATTACCAAAAAGTATATCCGAGAAGTATACCCTAACTGCACAAAATGTGGGCTCGAGGGCTCTATTAGACAGGACAAATTAAACTCTGGGCCTGGCAATGGGTGAGGAATAGAAAAGCTCTAAAAATATTAAATATTGAGCAAATTATAAAGTGTTTCAAGGTTAGCACTAGGACTCAATGGTCCGTAAAAAAATTTGTGCACCAGCATCCACTTTTCTCCAATCTGCGCAAGTGTATAAATAGCCCCAGGGCTGACTAAGCAGCGAGTATATCCGGCTGCCCTTCGCCTGAACAAACCCACAACGGTGCATACCAATGTCAATATGGATCACAAGCATACACTCTGGTTTCCCTGTAGTCGAGAAAATTCATTATCTAGGGCTCAGTTGGATTGGGTGGAGAGCGTCCTTCAGAGAATCAGGTGGGAATAAAACGCAAAAAGTGAAGTTGGTAGATTAGGAGCAGAAACGTGATGCGGTCATTCTTAGGACGCTGGTGATGCTCAACAGCTGAGATGATGAAATACAGGAGCAGCACAAAATATCTGCGCCTATCTATTTAATTATTTAATTATTTATTTATTCAAATCTCCACTAGCCAATAAATAATGATTGCCTTCATAGAATTTTCAGAACTTATGTCACGCTACTTGACTTTCTACTTCCTACCTCAAGTGACGTCAGATTAACATCTACAATCTCCTATGGCTGACAATGCCTTTAGTTCACCTCTTAACTATAATATAATAGTAAAGCGTAAAGCTCATCAAAGATGAGTTATCTCATAGAAATCTTACTTAGGAAGATAAAGCTACTCCTGTTTCTAATCTCTACAACATTATCTTCGTTTTTATTGGTTTTATTTCTGGTACAGGAGTAACTCCATCTTCCTGAGCGAGAGTTTTTTCTCCCTAAAGTCCAGAACGAAACTCGAGATGCGGGATACAGGCGGGAGTTGAACCTCCCTCTCGCCTATTCAGGACGTCGTTGCACTCCTATCCACTACACCGTATCTGGTTTATCTCATTAATGACGTGATGTTGGATTTGCAGGAAAACTTGTGGTTTGTAGGTTGTTAGAATAGAATTAGAGGGCGTGGTACGGTGGTATAAGGCGCTACCGACATCGGGACGATCGAGTGATCGAAACTCACCCAGGCTAACCAAGTCTTCCATCCAGGGTCGAGTAAATTGGTACCCGACTTTTCTGGGATGGTAAATACATTGACATTGTATACCCCTCCTAGAGTCATTTTATGGTCCAAATACGCAAATACCATGCCTCTAGGATTCTGAATGAAACACGAATGCTGCAGGGACTAATAAACGCTGACACCTTTACCTTTTACCGTTTACCTGTGTTGGGAGGAGGGTGCGGCCAGTAGAAATGTTGGACCTGCTGCAGCAAATTGAAATTTCAAATGAGAAAAATTGTTTTTAATGTGTATTTTCAAGTGTTCCACACCGGAACACAGATGTGAGCCGGTTTCTGTGAAACAAAAACAAATTCTAATCCATATACGTAACACCGAAACCTGTCTGATGATTAATAAGTTTACTATTTAGCAGAGCGGTTTAGTTGAATTTCCTGGCCAACCTCTAGATTCTGAAGCTTCATCCATTTCAGAGTCCACTCCAGTACCACCACAGCCGCCCATATCGCAGCCGAACCCGAAGCATCGATTCTAGTCAGAATAGACTGTGAGTTCGGATGAAATATTAGAGCTGTCATAAACTGGCGCTACAAAGTACTCCCAAAGGACGTTGGCTTGAAATGTGCCGTCGGCAGTTGAAGAGTTCAAAAAGAGCCAGCTCCACCAGAGCAGATGCTCGCGAACGATGTGCTCTTAAGCAGCACATCAATCAGCGTTCCCACACGCGATGCCAAGAATTATCACCGCCCTTAGCAACCACATAACAACCGATTTGACGATAAAAATGACAGAGATATATAATAAAGATAATGGTAAAGGAGTCGGCGTTTATCAGTGCCGAAGGATGCCGCATTCGTGTTCAATTCAGAATCGTAGAGGCTTGGTAAATGTGTATTTGGCCTCAACAACGACTTGAGGGGGCCCAGCTGCTACAAAAAGTCAGTGTTTTTACCTTCTCAGAAAAGTCTGGTACCAATTCACCGACCCCGAAGAGATGGAAGGCTTGGTTAGCTCGAGTCGGGATCGATCGCTCAACCGTGCGGGTGTCCGCAGCGCCTCTTACCACTGTACCATGCGCGCCCAGATATAAAATAAATAACTAGATTGCAATACTAATATTAGAAAATATTCAAAATTTGTAGGATGTAGCTAGCACGAGCGAGTTGGGAAGCATGAGGACTGAGAAAAAAGAAGGGCGCTCGTTAGATGGCTACTGCTCACCTATTATACACTTTCCAACATTCTACCACCTAAATACTTAAAGCAGTAAAAGGGTCGACGTTCATCAACGAACCAGGAACGCGCCATGCCCACGAATTTAATCCAGAATTCAAGGAGCACGTTGAGTGGACTTATCTGAATGAACATGAAAACGCAACCGTTGCCGTACCGTTACCTTTCGCCGTTAGTCACAGTCCGTCCAAAATTTGTTCCTTTTTAAACTCTCTGCGGAAAGCTGAACGCTCAGATTGGTAAGAATCTGGGTCTACCGTGACACCTCATCTCATAGACGCCTTCTTTAATACCCATTTATACTCAGCAGAGAAGCATCGTAGTCATGGTAAAGCATAACGCAGAGACGCAGAGGAAGCGCAAATCCGTCACAGTTGACATTACAATGTATTTTGTGTCGGTAACATAGCACTTTACGACAAGAGCCGTTTATACTCGGGTGGGATGGGTTTTACGTCAATCCAGGGAAGAATCATTACTTTGAAGGTCATCTACAGGGCAGCAAGGTGGAGCGGCAACTTTTTTCGGCGCAAATTTTCCTCATTTCATCCAATTCTTCCCTAGAACGCTGCTGAGTGTTTTCTAGAGATGACTATCCATGCCAAATGATTTAAAACGCTAGACTGTTATCTAAACACGCGTCAATCCACTAATCTTTTTCACAGAAAACTTGTGTTCCAAATTATGGACATGGAATTAATGCTGATGTTGGGGGCCTGTCGTTCTGTTTAACATATCACCGTTGCACATGGCTTGTTCAAGTAAATAAATAAATTAAAAATCGAACGAAATGAGGAAAAAAGTCGTCAAACTCGGTGCCTACAACTACGCTGCGTCCTCTGTGTCTCTGCCCCATGCCTAGTAGTCACTCCTGGGCTGTCTTGGTGCCAAGAATGAATCAGACTCAAGCCTCATAAAAAGGAAAAATTCAAGCTCGATTCGTCGGCAGTTTCAGCAGTGAAACAGACCAACTGTATTCATTTTCAACAGGGTCCAAAAGAGCTCAAACTTCTCTCTAGGACTTGCCCGAGTATGAATGGATCTAACAAAGAAGAGAAAAACCAAATTTAAAAACCTTGTAATAGAAAAACTTGAGTGTAGGCGGCTATAGTGAGAGCAATGATGTAGTCTCCTTGACTTCAATAGAGCTGATAATTGGGAGCATCAGCGGTTTGTAACAGGGGAAAGGGCAACGGATAAAGACTCTAGTCACGAGGAGAGCACAAATGAAAAATGTCGACATTTAATTGCAAAATTCGATGAATTGATACGATAAATTCTGATGAGTCAGAGTCACGGGAACTGATAATCATCTGCACATCAGAACCCTTTTCAGCAATCCGTTCTGATTTGTGATTACTCTTCATGAAAAGTCACGAGATGACAAACGATAACGGCAAAAATGACGATAAAAAGAAAAGAAATGGATAGAATGTTCTTGACCAGGAACTATTGTAGTTCCACAGTGCCGTCGATGAAATAAGAAGATAATTGAATACTACAAGAATACTATATAATATTAGAAAACTTGCTATTGAAGGAACTCACCCTGCCTGTCGACGAAGACGACGACGAGGCCTGGTCGACAAGACGTCGTTCGTCGTCCTCCACCGGTGCCGCGGACGAGTTGCCTCCAAAGAACATTCGGCCACGAAGCCAGTCCATTTCTGTGCAGCGGAATTAGTTCGACCCTGTAATCGGAAAAATCGATTTAAAAATCGATGCTGCCATTTGCATCGAACTGGACGAAAAACGAAATTGTTCAGCAAGACAGACGGAAAACGTGCAAGCAATACCCAAAAACATCGTGCTCACTTCAAAAATAGGAAACGGAAGCAAAATCAGTAGGATAAAAAACGATAAATCAGACACAACCGAATACGGTAGAGGAGGGTGGAAGAAGGTTAGAAGACCTTTAGAGATTCAACAATCAATAATTGGCATAAATATGGGGGAATAGGGAGGAGCTCGGCTAGAAGAAAAACTTTATGAGAAGAAGGATGGTCGATGGGGACATCCTCGTCAGATTTTAGAGTTTTTCTGTGAGGTGCCTACTAATTCCATGTATTAATCTGCGTGAAAATAGCGTATTAATTATTGATTTTATTATCCTGCACCATTTATTCAAAAGCGCAAAATCAGAAAGCTACTACTTTTAGAGCAATTATTTTAATAATTGCCCGACGGCGCTCATTAGAATAAACCAAGACAGCGGAGTTGGTAGAGAAATATCCAACAAGAATGTAATTATGAACAAAAACGTCAAAAGGCAGGGGTATCGGCGCAGAACATTCTCCTGAGGATACGCCATGCATTCGCACTTACTCTCAAAATCGTAGAGGCATGGCAAAATCATACCTGTATTTGCCCTATACCATTGTTTGCGGGACCAGGCGCTATACCAAGTCAGCACTTAGACCTTCCCAGACAAAGCTGGTACCAATTTACCCAACCCAGGAGGGATGGAAGGCTTGTTTAACCCAGGTCCGAATCGATCGCTCCGCTGTGCGGGTGTCAGTAGCGCCTCTTTCTAATGAACCACGCGCGCTCTTGATTACTTTTAGGGTGTTCCATAAATAACTGGTCTATCATACCATATTTACTTCAAGAAACATTAACAAGATAACGGTCAGAGGTGATCAATCAATAGTAGAGAAACGGCGCTAGTAATCCAACAAGGTTAAGAAACATGTTGAATCAATGCATGCTTTGTATCAAAAGTAAAGAGAATGAAAAGAAGAGTTAGTAATACAGATAAGTTTGAAGATCAAATAACTAAAAAATAAAAGCAATAAATAAGTTTAAAGATCAAAAACTGAAGAATAGAGGCAAAGTTCTATGGTTCAGCTAAGAGAATAGTAGGAAATGCGGCTGGAGAAGTAGTGGAGAATATTTTCAGAGTCGAGCGCAAGGAAGCAGAAGGTTTAATTTAATCCATCTATTGAAAACGACAGTACAAACAAATGGATAAATTGACGCAACAAATTTTAAAAAAAAATATTGATATATCAAGGTTTATCTTGCTCGTTTTTTGATTTGCCGTAGACGAGCACGTTATAGAAGCTCAAATCCCCAAATTCCCATGCAGAAAGACAGAGCCACTGGCCAAGTGGGCAAGAGGAAAACGAGCGGTTTTCCAGACGGAACACCCGCTGATAACGTTCGTCGAAACGAGCGGGAAACTCAAAGCGACACGAAACGATAACGGATGGGCCGGACACTGATGGACGTCCGACGAAGAGAGGCTCCGAGTGGTCGAGACGATTTTTCAAAGCAAAGCGAAAGATGAACGATTGCCCGGCCGAAAAACTCAACGACCGAACGGCTATTAGGCTTCATCTTTCAGAAAATCACATCCATACATTCTACATTTCACAGGATTCCAAGTTGCACCAAGAAGTTGGAGTTTGATAAAAACGAAATAAAAGCAAAAAAGTTGCTATAAAACAGTAAATAAAACTATAAAAGCATGAGAGATCACTTGTTTTTCTTTCGATAAAACTGAGAAAAAAATTCTTTCGATTTATTATTGTTCCTAATTCAAAAATTAAAGGTAAAGGTAAAGGTGCCAGCGTTGATGAGTCCTCTAAAGACACGCCACGCATTCCTCCCCCATTCAGAATCGCAGAGGCATAGTGAATGCGTATTCGACCTAGACAATGACTTGCGGGGGCCAGGCGCTATACCAAGTCAGTGTCTTTACCTCCCCAGACAAGTTCGGTACCAATTTAACACGTCGACGACAGTGTGGCGCAATGCTGCGCCACGCTCAAGTAGCCGTGTGGGACCGTGTGGCGCAATGCTGCGCTACAGTCTTGTGTCGTATTTTTCTCGATACATTTCAGAATTTCGATGGATCGTTTTGTGCCACGTTTTAGTAGGCCTTTGCACATTGTCACGGGAAGCATGGTCCATGAAAATGATTCTTAGCTTCTGATTTACTGGAATTTTTGATTGTGCACTAGTTTTCTTTACAAGTGAAAACAAATAAGGGTTATTGCAAGAGACAAATGGATGATAACAATTACTGGTTACTGGAACAAACACATAAATACAAACAAATATTGATTATTAGAATAAACAAATAATGAACAATAAACAAATAACAACTTCCTTTTAATCTGGATAGGAAAAAAGACATTCTAGAAGCTTCCAGCTATTATTTTTCTATTTTCATTGCAAAAAAAGAATAGTCACAATCCCCGATATTACAGGACTGTATATGTAGCGTTCGAGATTTACTATTCACTTCCATTTTGAAAAAAATTTGCCGTATGCCGACATAACGCCACAGCCTCGGCGCGCTAGAAAATCGGTTGGTCCCACGCGCCAGACACGCGAAAAAGGCGCTGTCGTCAACGTGTTAAACGACTCCATAGGTATGGAAGGCTTGTTTAGCCCGGCCGGAGATTGATCGCTTGACCGCACGATTGACAGTGGTGCTTCTTGCCCTTGAATCATATCTCATGCGAGAATAGTAGAATTCAGATAAAATATTCCAGTTCCCAAATGTCTGTCGACCACTAGGACGGCCTGCACTTTAGTCTGTTTTTGCGTTTGATAGCGTAATTAATAAATGAATAAATAAGTAAATAAATAAATAAATATTGACAGAAGACTGCTGCAATAGCAGGATGTTTGCAAAAGGCACCGGGCGGAAAGAACCGGGGCTGTATGAGGTGAAGAAAACTAGCTCCATGGTGGCTTAGTGAATTAGCATAATAATTGCCCGAGGGACAATTATAGAACCTCATGTCAGTCTCAATTTCTGTGACTATCATCGTTGCATCATCAGGACATCAGAAGCATCTACTGTGGATGCTACATATTTACTTCTACGCTCATAAGAGGGCCCACGTGGGGCAGTGGTAAGAGGCTACCTAAGGGCCCATTCAGAGTTTTACTGCCGCAGTAAAGTAAAATCAGCAGCAAAAGGGGGGATGAGCGCACCCCACATCCGTTTTCGGCAGCAAACCCGCTGCCGCAGCAAGGAATGTCCCGTGACATTCCTTGCTGCGGCAGTGCTGCCGCAGTAAAATTCTGAAAGCTGGTGCGGCGCTGCCGCTACGGCGCAGCAGCCGCGCGCGTCGCTGGTCCCTATCCTTCATCATTACTGCGCCAGCAACGCAGTAGAGTCTGGGTGGGCCTTAACACCCGCACAATCGAGCGATCGATCCTCACCCGGGTTAACTAAGCTTTCCATCCTTACGTAGTCGGGTATATTGATACCAGACTTGCGTGGAAAGGCACTGGTTGATATAGCGGCTGGCAGCCGCTAGTCATTGTATAGGCCAACTTCACAATCACCATGCCTCTACGATTTGAATGGAATACGTGTGCGTGGCGCATTTCAGGTCTTAGGAGAGCGATCAACGTCGGCACCTTTACCTCTACCTTTCACGCTCACAGGCATACTGAATTGTAACGGTTCGTAGAACAAATTGAATCTTAAAGCAATTTTGAACCAAACCATATAAAATTGGTTGAAAATTTGAAAAGACCATTGAAAATTCTTCGAGAAAAAAGAGCAATTAACTCAAGAGTAATTGGAATATATACGTAACTAGAAAACGGATGGTAGGAAAATGCTGAAAAAGTTCTACGAAAAAGATAAAAGGAGTGGTCAGGATGAAATCTCCGAATAGTTTCATAGAAGCCTGACATGACGAGCTAATAGCAAAGGCGGCAGAAACGGAAACATCCGCAAATAGCACATAATAAATAAAAAATGCAATTAAAAATGAAATAAAAAAGGGCTGAACAAAACATTCACTGGCGCCGCTGAGGTAACCTAGAGCAGCGGAAGGTGAGTTGGCTTCAACATGATGATTCATGGGGATGCAGAGCGAATCAGGTCAATCAAAAATAAGAAACCAAAATAAAACAGGTAAAAGTGCTCGGCATTGATCAGTTATCAACGGATGCGCCATGCGTTCGTGCTCCATTCACAATCGTAGAGGTATGGTGATGCGCATTTGGCCTACACAATAACTTACGTTACGGGGCCAGCCGCTGTACCAAATCAGTGTCTTCACCTTCCCAGACAAGTCTGGTGCCAAGGTCGTATTTATTCTCATAATTATCAACTCCTTGTTATCATTTCTAAATGTTTGCAGGTTTATAGACTTATTCTCATATATAGTTTTCTACAATCGATATAACGTATTCATCTGTAGTGAATGTTGTCCGAAGCACAGGTTAGTTTACATTTAATTTCAGTTATACAATTTTCAAGAACATCCCTGTTTACCGATGAGTTCAGGGGATGGTCTTATCTTCAAGTTAGTTTCCGTTTAAGGGTAGGAATGAAACGAATATTGGTTATTTCCTCTTTTGTACTTACTAGAATACCGGACTCCCGAGGAATGGAAGGCTTGATTAGCCAAGGCAAGGATCGATCGTTGGACCGTATGGGTGTCAGTAGCGCATCTTGCCACAGTATTGCGCGCGCCCAACATGGTCATATTAAGAAGAACCTCATTCGAATGGCCGAAACATTTCATAATGACGTATCTGTCCGAAAAAATTTCATAATTTTGGAAAATAGGAGTACACAAAAAACTTCGGAGGGAATGGATAACGCCAAAATATTATAGGACCGACTGGAAACGTCCCCCGTTTACGACATAACAAGTGAAACGTTGCCCTTAAAGTACAAAACATGTGACGCATAGTGTGAACGGCTTTTCTGAATTGTCTGCCACCGTTCCAGTCGAATAATATAATAACTTTCGCTACCAACGCCCTCTATAGCCTAACCTCCTCGAATTTCCACTGGCGCTAGGGGAGCAGCCAATATAAAATCAACCCGAGGCCGTATTTCACCATTAAAATTTTTAGATTGGTGTCCCACCACCTCGAGTTTCCAGACCAACGTGAGTTTCATATAAAGGTGAAGAGTCGGCTTTGATCAGTTCTCCGAGGACGCGCCGTGCAGTCGTGTTCCATTCAGAATCGTAGAGACTTGGTGAATACATTTTCGGCTTATAGTACAATGAACTGCGGAAGCCAGGCGCCATACCAAGTCAGTGTCTCTGCCTTCCCCGACAGGTCTGGTACCAAGATACCCGATTCCAGAGGGATGGAAGGCTTGGTTAACCAGGCGGGAATCGATCGCTCTACCGTGCAGGTGAAAGAAACGCCTCTTACCAGTGCCCCACGCGGACCCTTTTAGAACATGTTCAGGAATGATTTTTAAATTGTTCGAAAATAAACATGTATCAAGCACTTGACCACCTTGATTATACTTCTATTGGAAAAAACGGTTGCCCGTGAATGCTATTCTGCTTAGCTACACCCCGCTCGTCTCTATATAGGCCGAATTCAAAGCATTCAAAAACCCATCGCCAATCTAAATCGAATTCGAATGCGTGGCGCATCCATCCCAAGGGAAGTAATCGCTGAAGAGCATTTCACTTTTACCATTCATGACGCTTCTCTTCTAACATGCGGACCACATTTAGGCGCATCTACACCTCTTCGGGAACCGCGGCAAATTTCAAAGAGAATGAATTAATAAAAAACAAACAGTAAAAAAATGGACAACAGATATAGGTTGATGACATACGAAATGCACGAGACGAGCGGCTGGACGCTGTTCGCCACTAACTTATGCACGAAGGGTTTCAGTTTGGGTGGGGGCGGGTGAACGACTTTCGGATGTTGCTTGCTCTGTTGCAAAATTGCTGTTTTCCGCTCGGCTTTCCACTTAAAAAACGGTCTGTTGGAATTCGATCACGAAGATGTAGAAGGCGAAAACAATCCATAGAAGATGTCTGCGTCCAGGTCCAGCATCCTGGTGAGTGAAAAATACCCAGAAAGCAAACTTTACTCAAACCGAAGTTACTCTGAATAAAATGACTTTAAGAAACCCGAATAACGCCTGAAGGCAAGGTTGGTATATAAGCAAACGCATTTGTCAAAGGTGAAATAACTCTAAAAGTTTAACAGCGCGAAGGAACAAAAAATGGAACCATTCCTGTGGCTTAGGTATCAAAGAATAAATTCCTCAGACATCAGTGTACGAGTCACTTTTTTAGCAGCTGATTTTAATTTTTCATGTTTTCCTATTGCTTGTATTGTGTTTATTCGTCTTGTTAGGGCCCGTGTGATGCAGTGGGAAGAGGCGCTACTGTAACCCACTGGGTCGGCCGATCGATTCCAGCCGGGCTAACTAAGCATTCGATCCCTCCGGGGTCTGGGTCTGGTAAATTGGTACCAGAATTGTTTGGGAAGGTGAAGGCACTGAATTGGTATGGTGGCTGACCCCACAAGCCATTGTATAGGGGTAAATACAGTAGAGGACGCGTCGCAACGATAAAACGACGGCAGCGGCGCCTCGGAGCGCCGAAACACGCCGTTTTTGAATAACTTCTCAAAAATTGGTTTATTCGCAAAAATCAGTATATATTCGAGCTCAGCAGCTTGGGCTCTATCCATCCATATACACTTTTCCCAAATTCGTAGAACTTGTTTTCATGCGATTTTTTTGACCCCTCGATTTTCGGATCCCGTTGCCGCTTCGGTCCCTCGCCTGGTCGCTCACCACCGACTTGGCTCCGCCTCCTCTTCGCCGCCTATAAATGTTAGGCGCGTCCTTTCTTAGCGTCCCAAGCGGGGAGTAGGGGGCCTCACAGGGTGGCTCAAAGGGGCGATCACGCGTGGCCCCCCGTTGGGCATGGGATGCAGATGAACTGCGGTTGGCCCTTCCCGGGTAATCACGCGTGGACACCGGAACGGCGCATTTCGGCGCTCCGGAGCGCCGCTACCGCCGTATTATCGTGGCGGCACGTCCGGTACTGTACTTGTTCATCATACCTCTTCGATTCTGAACGGAAGAGGGATACGTGGCGCATTCTCAAGAGACTTTTCTACGTCGACCACTTCGCCTTCACTTTGCTTTTATATTATTGTTGTTATTGTTACTCATGTCCAATGTTATATAAGTTTTTCCTTGGTATTGTTTTTTGAGATCGGTTGTTTGTATAAAATAAATAAGTAGATTCTCAGAAATGAGTAGTAATCATTTTCTACCAAGTTAAGAATTTTATTTCCAAAATTTTCACAAACCCCTTGAATTCTCGTAAATGTTCATCGAACTCCGATAGTGGCTGTCTAATTCGCCTGACTGCCCATGCTTTTCCACGTCTCCGATTCTGAACGGAATAAGTACGAGGCAAAGCCGTTGAAAAGTTAACGAAGCGTGAGAAGCGATAAGATCTCAACCACAAAATATAACGTAACATTAAAACGAGACTTGGACTGTTTTAAACATATTTGCTATTCAAAGTCTCTCCCACTCGAAATAGTACAAAACGAGCACCAGATCGACTCTAATAAGATATTATTTTAGCTTCAATGAGACTTAGATGTTTACGAAAGGGTCAAAAATCCCATTTCACACAGGCAACATCAGCCATGGCTCACTTTCATTATGATGGAGGATGAAGTGCCCGGCTATTCTGAGAATGTGCCATGCATTTGTTTTCACTCAGAATCATACTGACTACAAAGCACTTGGTGCTTTCCTTATCTTGATGCCATGTTCATAGTGCATATGTATTTGTTCCGGTTAACTTTGATTTTAATTTTGTTTTTGTTTCTTTTACTTTTATTAAATGGTGCGTCACATTGACGTATGAATAAATAAATAAATAAATAAATAATGAATGAATGTATATTTGCCCTGAACAGTGACTTGCCGGGGTCGGCCGCGATACCATGTCAGTGTCTCTACCTTCCCAGACAAGCCTGACACCAATTTTTCTGATCTGGAAGGCTCGGGAAGCAGCGTCTCTTACTGCTACATGTGAGCGTTCTCAATCAAGAAAATGATATCATTTGTTAGAAAAGACAGGCACAGAATTCAGAAATTTCGATTTGAGCGCACTTCCAGAATGAAAGAAGAACCAATCGAGAAACTGAGATTATCTTACAAACAGCCGGAAAATGTGCAACTGATGTCGACTCCACCTTCACTTGGACCCCTGCTCCATCTGTTTTTTAATTTTCCTTGTCTTGTCCTCTCACGCTCTTTTATTTATTCATTTTATTTATTTCTACGTCTTTTCACAGACGTGCTAAAAATGGTTAGTGGTACAAAGAACAAGGAAAATTTGATCGAAAAAAAATGAAATTAAATTAAAACAAAACAAAGCTCAGCGAATTAATAACTCAAGCAAAGGGAGAGAGACATTCCTAACATTACCAACATTCAAAATGAAATGCATCGTAATTCTTTCCCTTTGGAAGTGAGTAGCAGCTGGGTACGACTGATATCCACCGAAGAAGAAAATTTTAAGGGTCAATGTGGGTTATGGAAGAAAAAAGAAAAATATGTCTTTGGGTATACCCAACGGTTGTGGTTTCCCTACCTTCCTTTCTCGAGAAGTGCTGACAAGAAATAATGTACTTATGCAGCAGCTGATAAGGACATCACCAAAACAAGCTCTCCTTATCAATCAATATCAATCTTTTTCTGAGCCATTGCACTACGTTTTTCTGCTTAGCCCTACCCGGGTAGCCAACCGATAAGGAATAGCAAAGAGAAGAGAGACATAGAGAGGGAAATTTCGACAAAAAAGTTCAAAAATAAGCGAAAATCCATCAATCAATACCGATCGCTACTCGCTGATATACACAAGCAGATATCTGGTTCAAGTAAAGTGGAACAGAGGCGACTACGACGACCGGATTTCGTGCTAGTCGACGCGCGATTCACAAAGGACAAGCAAACCCGCAGACGTTGAAAATTCATGAATGTCACTCATTTTCGAGAACATTCATAGAGGGTAAAACGTAATTGAGGAGAAAATTGAGTTTATGAGCTGGTGACAGGCTTCACAACATCAAAGGTGAAATTAAAGACAACGTAGTCGGTGTTAATCAATCCCCTCGGGATACGCCACGCATTTGTCTCTATTTCAGAATCGAAGAGACATGGTGAACGCGTATTTGGCCTATACAATGACTTACAGAGGTCAACCGCTATGCCAAGTTAGTGTCTTTACCTTTCAGACAAGTCTGGTACCGATTTGCTCGACTCTGGCGGGATGGAAGGCTTGGATAGTCCGGTTGGGATCGATCACTCGACCGTGCAGGTGGAAGTTGCGCCTCTAACCATCGCACGATGCTAACGTGGAAAATATCTTTACTATGGCCTCCTACAGAAACCTGCAGTTGTTGAACGATTTGTTCTGGGACATGAGAACAAATGAGCTGAAGGGTATTCAGCCTTTGGGTCTCCTCCTCTCTTCTCAAAAGAAAAGAGAACAGTGTGAAGTGACATTACTCAGAAGTCGAATAAGCATGAAGAAACCAGGCATATTTATTCTCTAGAAAACCCTCAGTAAGACCCAGTTTGAACTAATATGGTAGAACCAGCGTAGAAAGAGCATCAGAGTCCCGATACCTACCCGCCTGCCAGCAAACGTTACCCATCAGGACAAATCGTAGTACCAAACTACGGTAACTTCTGCTAAAATTCCACCAAGGAAACGATGAAGAGACGTATAGGACTGCAATCATAGCGACACTGCAGTGATTATTGGCTCATGACAAACGAAGGAATGGTCCCATCAACCGAAACGAGCAGACTCAATGGGTTTGAAGGGTTCGAGACCATTGAGCCTGGGCTGTCATGAGCACAGCTCCTTGCCACAGACAGTGCTGAAGTGGAACCTCAAGTGACGCAAAAACTTTCGTATTTTCATTTTCTACGTCACAAAAGACCGTGCTAGCAATCACATAAATCCAATCAACGAGTAGAACCCTGACAAACATAAAAAACATAAGCAAAAAGGGTGAAAGGGTCACCTTTATGCAACTGCTCGTGCCCTCCTAGGTAGGCAAGATAACCAGGGTTACTAAAAAATAAAAGTCTATTAGATTTCCGAGATTCTGTCGTCAGAGTCTTTCCGAGACCACGAGAACGCTGTTCCACTACTTATTTGTTGGGACAATCTAATTTAACGGAACACGTGGGAAATAATTAGATTCAATCAAGTGCGCTAAGTTATTGGCATGATTGAATAACAAGAATATATTGGATTAATAGTGGATTATTATTTTTTCCTTCCCTTGAACTTTTCCAATATCCTACTAACAAATAAGCGAAACCTCGATGTCTGTTTGTCAACGTTAGCTTTTTGTTCTTCGTTTTGTTCGTTGATATATTATGTTATGTTTCCCACTATTCATGTGCTTTACAGGTGTTTTAGTTTATTTCGTTGCTTGTTTCATGTGTGTTTCCTTCTATTCATTAGTTCATTAGATTTCCTTAATAAGATTTCCCTATTTAGTCACGCTCCCGCTTCTTTATGTGATTCTTCGCAGGGCGGCCGGCAGGCCGCTGAACGGCTGGTAACGTCATAAAGTGAACAAATTATTACCAGTCACTTTTTCAGTAAATCTGATACTCGATTTTTACTTATATTATCATTACTCATGTCCAATAGTCACATCTCACGCGAATGTTCTCTACTGTTTGAATTCTGTTGATTGTATGCTCATGAGTAAGAATTACGACGACGTCTATCCGATAGTAGAGGGCCAAGTTCAACTCAATAATGATAATAAAATAAAACAAAATAAAATATATAAAACGTCGGCAAAAGGTCCATAACCTAGCTCACTTGACGAAAAGAAAAAGATGAAGGAAAAGGGAAAGGAGGCGCAAAGGAAATGAATGATAGAGAGTGAAGTTTGTCATGTACGACTCTCCATGAATCTCGGCACGACGGAGAGCGGTTGTACGTTAATTACCCAAGTTTGAGACTCTGAATAAGGCGTTATGTGCCGGAACGTTAGTTTGCTCAATAAACACTTGTGCCAATCCCAGTTCTGAGATTCATCCTGAAACCTACCAGAGAGCGAAGTGAAACACCTTCTGCGGTGGGGCGGTTTCAGCAGGGGTCAGGTCTTCGGGTCAAAGGACAAAGGTTGAGATTAGCCGTTCACTTAATGGGTAGAAGCTTGGAAGCCAGAGAGGAACTGACCTAATGTCACTGACGGCCGCTCCAAAAGAGCGGCTATGATTTCAATGAAGCGTGAAAAATCGTTGCTACTGGCATGCGTCAACGGCTCCTGCTGACATTTGAGCGATCGCTGTCGACAATTCGCCGGAAAACATTCCTTCGATCGAGAAAAAACAGAATGAGAGCGGAAGGACTTACTTCACATCTTGAGTAACAAACTTCATAGGAAAAAGTTTTGTGGTGGATAGATATCAAGCTGGAAATGGAAGAAAAGTCAAAAAAGTGAGTCAGGTAAGGTGATCAGGCGGCAAGATAATGGATCATCTATCAATGACTTCGATACGGGCAGTTCGTGACTTCCTGTTTTTATCGATTTCAATTCTTAATAGCATACATATAGACCACTGATTCTAATTATACTGTCAAAAAAGATTCAAGATAGAGCAGAGAAGAGGAAGATGACCAACAACTGGCACTCGGTCCAATTCGAGAGTTTATTTATTTATTTATTCAAATACGGTATATAAGAGTTTGTGCGATGATTCACTTACGCTGTACCGAAGATGTCTGGAAAGGCAGTGATCGGGAAGAGCCTATCAGTTGAACGACATCCAGCGATGATGGACTAGGAGGTAGTCTGGAAGGTTGTAAATGAAGAACTTATTTATTCGTTCAGTTATTTATCTATGTTTTGATTATTCATTTATTTTCTACGCTTACAGGCGTGTCAGCTGGTGACATTTCGTGAACAACAGAACATCAGCCCATATATTCAGTTAACAGCTTATGCACCGTGGTAGGTCCTTCAATTGTCTTTCTAAGTGCAGCAAAAGTTTGGTTTCCTGTGTTCAAAAAGGCCCATTTTGGCTTCAAAGAACAACAGTAGTGGGGGAGGGTAGTTGCTGTTGCTTAAGTGGGTCTTCTGGAGCTGGCTTTAGAGGATGGCCGGCGTAGTACCCATAAGTTGATAGGGCAATTCGAGTGTCATATACCCACACAACTTGCCCGTCTCCGAGGCTTTAGAACCACAAGAAAATAGGGCACATTGTTGCGGCATGCTTTAGCGGCCACCATCTACAGATGGTGACGGGTGCATGCACGACCATCTCAATTTTCTGAAGGTATTTTCATTCGCCCGGCAATTTGGTTAGTGGCATCAAGGAGTGAGTAGCGTACACCAATCACACGCCAAATCTCCTGCTGTTCACTTGCAGCAAACCAGCGAAAATTTCAAAACCGCAACTCCACCCGAAATGGTAGATGATCGGGCTGCAGCTGAACTGCAAATGAGGCATTTGATAGGAGCTGCTACCTGCAGATGCTACTGTCACCAACGATGTCTAACATCGCCACTTCAATGGCGACGGAGCAGTCGTTAGTGGAAAACGTGGGAAACCTTCTTCAGTCACCATGACGCGCATTCACCTATTGAGAAGGAGACCTTTTAAAAATTTCAAAAACACCAGACATTTCCGATGACCTATCCAAGACATTCGTCGAATCTTGGCCCAACAAAATAATATTTGTTCCATTCGTTTTCCATTCAGTTGCTAGAGAGCCAGCTCGACGAGTGAGAGTACCTCAAAACGTGGCTCGTCGAATTCTTTTCATCAAAACTCTAGAAATTCTGGAGGAGGAGAGTTCCAATTTTATCTGATAAATAACAAGATGTTGTTGATGGTAACCATGCATAAATGTGTCGGATGTCGAGTGGAATGAAGGAGAGGTACAATTTTGAAAACATTGGCAAAAGTGGCGGGAAACTTTTCCGACAACCTAATAGTACATAGAATGGAACTGAAGTTGAAGGAAGAAAACTTGAGTAAAAGTGAAAATCATGTCCTCAGCAAACTATATCGTGGCACAGGCCAGATGGCATAGATTTTTTTCTTCAAAACATAAATTCAATTCAAAAAGTGTGTTCTCTCCTCCCGGCTACAGAAAAATTGTTTCGTTCTGATTCTTGGCCTCGTTCTCATGAAGCTGTACTATGCGGGAATTACTTTTCAACTTTTACTTGAGAAAGTCTGATCATTTCCTCATTGTTCCTTTCCACAAGAGTGACGTCGAGTTTGCCACCGAATAGAAAACCCAATCTACTCGATTATTATCGCTTCACGTCAATACTATCATTTTCAAGGTATAGGACACTAGTTTCCAGTCCACAAACTCGCCATGGGTAAAGATATCGGAAAAGTTTCCCACCACTTTTGCCTATGTTTTCAAAATTGTTCCTCTCCTTTATTTCACTCGACATCCGACACATTTATGCACGATTACCATCAACAACATCTTGTTATTTATCAGATAAAATTGGAACTCTCCTGCTCCAGAATTTCTAGTTTCTAGAGTTTAGGACAACCGTGGTATATGTAGCTCATAAATCAACTTACATAACGGTTATAAAGGTGAGATCCCGAAACCCGTTTTAAAATTTTGGTGAGCTATCAAACTGAGTGGCGGGAAACTTTTCCAACGACCTAATATTTTCGGCGAAACCTCATCAAGGGCGATGAATTACATCGTGGCGAAAATGGTGAGATATGGTTCGACATGTTAACGACGAGGAGTAATGAAAAGAAAACAAGAGCACATAGGCAGATTTACTGTCACGCGATCTGCCGCGTCGCGGCAGAATTAGAACGGCGTACCACCGTCATTCGTCCTCTAGTTCTCCTAATCTAATTTTCCAACGGAAACCAGGTCAATACTAAGGCGGTCAAATCGGAACCGATTTGGGTAGCAAAGTGCTTCATACAGTCAGGAAACACAAACAAAATATTCAGTACCCAGCAAAAATTTGTGAATAATTCAAGATATAGTCTAACATACGAAAGATAACGCTTGAGAAACAAAACGAAATAATTTGAGAAGACTTGAAGAAAGGAAAGTCCAAATAAGAATAAACCAATTATGGACGAGAAGAGAGATATGTTGATTGCGGAACTTTCAGCAGTAAAACTATTTTAACACGTTGACGACAGCGCCTTTTTCGCGTGTCTGGTGCGTGGGACCAACCGATTTTCCAGCGCGCCGAGGCTGTGGCATGATGCCGGCATACGGCGAATTTTTTTCAAAATGGAAGTGAATAGTAAATCTCGAAGACTACATTTACAATATCGGGGATTGTGACTATTCCTTTTTGCAATGAAAATAGAAAAATAACAGCTGGAAGCTTTTAGAATTTCCTTTTTCCCTATCCACATTAAAAGAAAATTGTTATTTGTTTGTTGTTCATTATTTGTTTACTCTAATGATCAATATTTGTTTGTATTTATGTGTTTGTTTCAGTAACCAGCATTTGTTTGCATTTATTTGTTTCTTGCAATAACCATTATTTGTTTTTACTTGTAAAGAAAACTAGTGCACAATCAAAAATTCCAGTAAATCAGAAGCTAAGAATCGTTTTTAAGGACCATGCATCCTGTGACAATGTGCAATGGCCTACTAAAAAGTGGCACAAATCATTCTTCAAATTCTGAAATGTATCGAGAAAAATACGATACAAGACTGTGGCGCAGCATTGCGCCACACGGTCCCACACGACCACTTGAGCGTGGCGCAGCATTGCGCCACACTGTAGTCGACGTGTTAAAAAATTAGAAAAATTAAAATGTATTTTTGAAGTCAGCCTGAGTGAAGAACCATCTTTGGAAAGGACAACAACCAAGGAAACCGGATAACATCAGCCTTCTATGTACATTGAAACAGGAAACACTGTCTTGAAAGTCTGATGAATACTCAACGAGCAGATATGAATGTCAAGGAATGCGCATGTGACATGATGACAGAGAGCATCAAAGAATGACCATAGGGCGATTATCGTTGTTACCAACACATCCTATCAATTTATCTCTGCTTTTCTCGTTTTTTATCAAAATTTCACCAAACGTGGAGGCATGAACTGGTTTACTAGATTACCCAAAAACGCCGTCGAAATCGGCACGATCAAGATAAATGAGGATGAGTAGGGTGCAAGAAAGGATGAGCAAGAAAAGAAAAAATTGAAGAGGTGTCATGTCGGTCACGAACTCTCCTCTCCTCCGAAAAAGAAATCGTCTATTCTGCCATTGACAACGAACAAGGCTCATGAAGTAGATGGGCAACGGCCCTATATCTTATTGATGGGTTTCGATGTGCGAAGGAATCAAATTAAATGCTTTAATTAATAAATTGATTTGTTTAGGACGTGACGGAAATTCCATCACGCAGTATTAAAGAGCACAATCAAAAACAGACACAACCACTGACACAGAAACGCCCAAAGTAAACAAACAGGAGAACATTGAACTTTAGCGTTACAAAGATCAAGATAAATGCCTTTAAGGAGACGAATGCCTTTGAAAAAAAGAAACAAAGGAAAAATTAAATGCGGGATCAGTAAGGGCAAGTCTTGTATTACCCAGGTGATTAACAACAATAGGATTGATGCGAGGAAGAGGGTTACAGAGAAAAGAGGCACTACTGACACTCGCACGATCGAGCGATCGATCCCCGTCCAGGCTAACCAAACCTGCCATTCATCCGCAGCGGGGAAGATAAATTGGTGCCGGACTTGTCTGATAAGGTAAAGACACTGACTTGGTTTGGCGGCAGGCCCATTGCATAGGCCAAATACTCATTCACCAAGCCTATACGATTCTGAGCGGAACACGAATGCATGGCGCGTCTTTAGGGGACTTGTCAACGCCGAGTCCTTCACCGTTAACCTTTAGGATTGAGGTGAAATGGAGCAGAACAGCTGTTAGATTTCGTAGTTCGTGTAACGTTGGGTTTCTGAATTTAGTAAAACAAGTAAGCCCCATCAGTTAACACGCATAATAAGGGCTTAGCAAATAAATAAATAAATAAATAAATAAATAAATAATTGACAGTAACAAAGGAGCTGCTTCATTAGGCTGAAGAGCTCAGAATCCCGAGTAAGAACCAAGAAGTCAGCTTACGCACACAAACACAGCTTCATCACTGGCGACGTGCCGTGAATGTCGCTTCCCAGGGGACATGCACATTCCCTGAGGCTGATTAATGACCACTACCCCGACTGACGGCATATTACCCGAGACAACAGAAATGCAAAATCTCCACTACACGGAACAGCACATTACAATGAATCCGACAGAGAAGGTCGAAAAAAGAGAAATTCCCTCTCAGAAAGGTTGCTTCGAAGTCCAAATATGGGTCATCCTGGGTAGTAGAAGCGGCTAGGTGCAGGAGCACCATCGTAGACGACATCGTTCAGTCAGGGAAATTTCTGACATTTAACAGCCGGCTGGTGATTGACATGCTAAAGAAAATGTATGTTCACCGAAATCTTCCTTCTTGAAAGCTCGGCCAGTAAGAGAAGGGGTATCTTAACAGCCCAGTTGGGAAGGCACAGACATGAAGTGCATGAGGTGCAGAATTCTATCGTACGGGACCAAGATATCGTCTAGGAAAGCATTGGAGGCGTTTTCGACACGTTTCTTTTACACCGACTTGTGGGTTTCAGATTGGCAGCTTCTTGGGATAGAATCTTCAAAATTGTCAATAATGCTAGGGATGGTTTGGCGCTTGGCCGAACAGACCAAGGATAAGTAGTTTTGAACCCCTTTTTAGGCCTCTGACGACGAACAGGACGGAACGTTAGGCCGAAAAAATCTGATTCACCTTACTAACCTCGCTCGGCACAGAAGCATACGACAAGTGTATGCTCAAGTTTTGCAGCAGCGCCACGATAACGGCTGCTGCAATCATTGATTTACGACCGGTCTCACGAACTTGAAGGAACTATGAGAACTGTGGGATCACCGTTGTGTGGGTAACCTGGAAGCTATTGCTTATCAATAGGAGAGCAAAGAAAACCTTCAAACACAACTACGACCAAAATACTAAATAAAAACGACCAGTGAAAATGTGCTCCCAAGAAACTGTGGGAAACTTCCACAGTTTTCCTTGCTTCCCTCCAAAATCTGTAGAGTCCATCTGAATCAGACCTGCTCATGGTAAAATTGTAGTTGCGTGCAAAAAAATAAGTGAATGTTGATTTTTCCACACTGCAAGAATACGGAATTGAACTGTGCTATTTTATAGTATCTTCGGTTCATCAGAACGCGTGTTAATTATTGAAAAATAGAAAAAGAGATCGTTTAGAGCGTAAAAAATTACTAAATGTCGAGTAACATTCACAGTTAAGATGATAGTAAGTTACTGAAAACGAGTATGAAAATTTTTTTGAAATTCATTTCCACATGAAATCACAAGTACTACCACAAGATGTAAATGACGTACAGTATTTCCCACTTGGAAACCTTTCCCACTTGTTGTTTCCAGGCGCTCAATAAAAATATAAATATAAATAAATATAAATATAAATATAAATAAATAAATAAATATATATAAATGAATAAGGAAAACGCGTATGAGTGTATTTAGGAGCCACAAAAGCCAACGCAGGAATGTGCAGGAGAAACAGAGGAAGTGCAGTGGATTCTGACGACGAATTCATGAAATCAGTTCAGATTCATCCTGGGAATCATCCGACCGAAATTTAACTGATATTCTATCAGTACAATATAACAGATTCTTTGTTACTGTTAATTACTTAATTATTTACTTATTTGTTTGTTTACTAGGCCCTTGCTCGGCGTATCAATTGATGAGGTTTACTTGTTCTACAATGCCCCATCTTCTCAGACAAGCCTGCCATCCCTCCGAGGTGGGGTAAATTGGTACCAGACCAGTCTGAGAAGTTGGACTCAAAAGGTCAGCAGTCAGCTTCCAATTTAAGCCTTTTAAGCGACGCTTTAAGAACTATCCATGTCCAGAGCATTTGTTGAATTCTTTCAAAATAAATAGAAAAAATACCTAATAATATAAAACAAAGACAATAGATCGTAGAAGTGCTGGATCCTGTGCAGAGGAGCGCTGCCAGCCACCGAGCAACACTGATAAGAATGCTGTTTGTTGACGAGCAGCTTTCAATTCAGCTGAAAAACCGACCAGTCAGTCAGTCAGCAAGTCACCTGACTCTTAGGAGAGCTCGCTGGGGGCAAAACACACCCAGACACCAGACGGGGTATACCACCATCACCTGGGAGGTGAGGGTGAAGGGTGTTGGGAGTGAGACGTGCGAGAAGCCAGCAGGAATTCGATGGTGAGAAAAGCAGATTTCAGTCACAGAGATACGACACCTAAGCTGATTAGTGACGACGGCGGTGTTCACCGTGAAAATAGTCGAACGATCGTTTTAGATTTGCAGTTCCGAGAAAAACAACTCGGAAATGACATCAACACCAACTAGAAATGGAAAAATGTCACCAGATTTTGAGGAAAACACTATGATAATATCATATAAATATTTTGGTTCGAAAGCGTTTTGGATTGAAAGTCGCTCGGCGCTTTAATGCTCGCTCTCATTACCCAATCCTCAGGTGTTTTTAGGCGATTTTGAGTCCAAAACGTTTTTAGATTAAACTACTTGCGTGCATAAACAACGTTCAAGGAATTCACTATGATAAATTGTTTCTGTATTGTCTTCTTCTGCCTTACGAGAACCAGAATGGCTCACTAAAAATGGGATAAAACTTCCACCTAAGAGCCTCGTAAGATTAAAGAAGACAACATTCAAACAACCCCCATCGAGGTTGTCGGGGTTTAAAGATGAGACAACTAGAAAATTGTTTAACTATGTTGCAATGATAGCACTAGCATCATCCTAAAAATCTCGAAATTCTAATTTTACAGCGATTTGTGCAATGTCAATTTTAAAAAGCATTTTCTCAGAAACTGTGCAACTAGCCTCCAAACTGAGAGCTGTATTATGAAGAAAAAATTGTGTTCTACGAAATGCTAGTTTGTGTAGTTTTGTACAATTTTGTTATAATTGTACAGCGATGTGAAATTTTTTACGAATTGTGGTCATAAAAATTGACCAGTTTTTGATCGCTAAAATGTTTGCCCAGAAAAAACTATAATTTAGCGGAGATATGTATCGAACATTTTTAGTCTGTTATGATAACATTATTATGCTCAATCATAATATAATATCAGATTGGGTCTCAACTCAGCGCTTTTCGAGATATTTCTGTTTAAAATAGCATATGAAAATCACTATAAAATATATTTTGAAAAAATCTAGAATTCGTAACTTTATAATAATATAAAAATCTAAATAAAATTTACAATAAATATCTAGAATTCGTAAGTTTTGATGTATTCCAAGAAAGGTTGCCAAAGCTATCAAATGGATTGAAATTTGTTCCAATTGAAGCTATCTTTACCAGAAAAATTACAGCGACATATCTTCTTGACCGCTACTGTATTTGACTTCGGGTCCACCCGTTATAAAAGTCAGTGTCTTTACCTTCCCAGGTAAGTTTAGTGGAAATCCGACCATCCGCAGGATGGAAGAGTACTGCAGGCAAAAGCTGTCTGGCTCAGGGAATGTGCTACGGGAAGAAAGATGAGCTGCCGTTCGGGAAGGAGGGTCGTCGGCTAGGCGGTGGTGCTCCAGGTTGGTACCAAACGCAGGTTCGAATCCCGCCTGAGCCACGATTTTTGTCACGATCCCAGCACCATCATTACAACACCGACTTCCACTGTACAAAGCGGTAACCAACAAAAACCAGGTAGTAAAAGTAGAATGTCAAATAGTGTTATCGTCACGCTTAAAGCTAGTGTGACCAAGAGATGAATTTGTAACCAAAAGAGACGGAAACCCCGATTCGAACTGATCAATCACAAATCACGACGTTAGAAGAATCTGAAGTCTAACTCTTTTGATGGAGAAATAACTGGTTTCCCCTCTTCAAGGACAAACTCGACTAATCGTAAGTGACTGCAGCGCTGATGTGAAATGGAAAAAATGGGGCCGAGCTGGAGAAATGCAATTTGGCTCTACCAGAACCCAATAAAGCGAGAAAATCAACGACAATTGAGATAATAGAGTGCTAAAAGGCTTATTGCTGATCGAAGATATCAAATTGTTCTTTTTGATCAAAGGTAGCAATGGTAACTACGCCAAGGTTTCCTGGTATCGCGCGACACTGAAAAATCATCAAAAAGAACTCTACTCTTCGTAAGCTTCCTATTCCCGAGCTATTTCACTTGCTCACCGATTTGGATAAGTATAGGTAATACATGCGTTGATAGCGCCTCTATGGATCTGCACAAAAGTCAGATGCATGGCGCGTCCCTAGAGGACCGATCAATGCCCTATACTCTGCTTTCCGAATAAATGAAGAAATAAATATTTAACACATTGACGACCGTGTGACACATATGCTGCGTCACACGTATTAGGCCGCGTGGGACCGTGTGACGCAATGCTGCGTCACAGTTTTGAAATTTATTTTTCTGACTTATCCCGATTTTTTGGGAAATATTTGTCTGGCCACCAAATACCTCATGATTAGAAATCATTCTAAACCTCGTGGTCCGTAAAAACAATTCTTAGCTTCTGATTTACTGGAATTTTTGATTGTGCACTAGTTTTCTTTACAAGCAAAAACAAATAATGGTCATTGCAAAAAACAAATAAATGCAAACAAATACTGTTTACGGAAACAAACACATAAATACAAACAAATACTGATTATTAGAATAAGCAAATAAAGGTAAAAAGGTAAAGGTACCGGCGTTAATCAGTCCCCTGAGGACGCGCCGCCGCATTCGTGTTCCATTCAAATCGTAGAGGCCTAGTGAATGCATATTTGGCCTGTACAATGACCTGCGGGGGCCAGCCGCTATACCAGGTCAGTGTCTTTACCTTCCCAGACAAGTCTGGTACCAATTTACCCTACCCCGGAGGGATGGAAGGCTTGGTTAGCCCGGGCCGGGATCGATCGCTCGACCGTGCGGGTGTCAGCAGTGCCTCTTACCACTGCACCACGCGGGCCCAGAATAAGCAAATAATGAACAATAAACTAATAACAATTTCCTTTTCACCTGGATAGAGAAAACGGAAATTCTAAAAGCCTCCAGCTATCATTTTTCTATTTTCGTTGCAAAAAAGGAATAGTAACAATCCCCGATATTACAGGACTGTATATGTAGTCTTCAGGATTTACTATTCACTTCGATTTTGAAAAAAAATCGCCGTATACCGGCATCATGCCACAGCCTCGGCGCGCTAGAAATTCGGTTGGTCCCACGCGCCAGAGACGCGGAAAAGGCGCTGTCGTCAACGTGTTAACAAAAAATAAATAAACAAATGTTTACGATGGGTCACTGGAGTTGACGAAGAAGATGGTGAAATCGTATAAAAGGAAAGGGAACCAATAGACTGGTGAAATGCGAAGGCGAAATTACTAAAATAGGGTGGGGGATAGCAAGAAGGGAAACGGTTCGGTTGTAAATAAACCCCTCCCGGGTAGAAAAAAACCAAATAATGAAAGTGAAACTGATCTAGTCACAGAGAGGCTGACATCGTTCCGAAACAGCTGTCGCATATCAGTTGTTCCAGCTTTTGTTCCGCTTTTTTCTTTGAGCTCTTTATTATGACTTCCATACAGAATCGATTTTCGGTCTACCGGTTAGCTTTGCGTGTGCGCATGGTACAGTAGTAAGAGGCGCTGCTGAGACCTGCACGGTCGAGCGATCGATCCCGCCCGTGCTCACTGGGCCTTCCATTCCTCAGGGGTCGGATAAATTGGCGCCAGTCTTGTCTGGCAGGGTAGAGACACTGACCTGGTAGAGCGGCTGGCCCCCTAAAGTCATTGTATAGGCCTAATACGCGCTCACCATGCATCTCCGATTCTAAATGGAACACGAATGCGCGGCGCGTCTTTAGGGGACGGATAGAGCTGACACCTTTAACTTTAAATTTTAAACTTTAAACTTACCTTTAAATCTTATCTTTACCTTTCACGGTGCCACAATGGTCCTCGACAACCTCGTGGATATTCGAAATCGGGACAAGCCGCGCCACGACGTAGCAAAAGTAGAAACAAACGAAATAATGGCAATGAATAAAAATAAAATGGTTGACTCGCTTCTCCAACTATAGGTGCTTGGTACAGGCACAATTCAATCGTATTTCGGAATCAAATCAAAAGGCACTGAGACTTTCCCTGCGTGGTTTTCTTGATCATTCTTCTCAGCTCGTGTGTAAATTTTATGAAATTGTGTTAATGAACCTAATACATTTTCTCACTTTTAATGACTGCTTCGAGATGTGTGTGTTGCTAAAATGGTAGACCTGTAGAAGAACCAAGGGGAGAAGAACCCCTTTTCGCGGTTCTAACTTCTACTCAAAGACCATTCCCATAAGAAAAAGGCCAGTTAAATCCAGATGAGCGTTCGGCGGTAAGGAAAGCACTCAGGAATCGAAAAAACCGCCACAGACAAATCGTCTCCAGTGCCGAAACGGCCGTTCGTCTGCGACTCTCGGTAGTCAATAGGAGCACGTTAACGAGTAAAGTGAAACCGGATAAAAAAATGCTCAGAGTGCACGTGAAGGAGAACGTGTAGAGAAGAGGATTATAGAGAGAGACGCTCTTGAGAATTCCCCACTTTGGAGCGAGTTCGCAAGTTAAGGCAACGATACAAGTGACTCTCCAAGCGTCTAAAGAATGGAACTAATAGAAAGTGATAGAATGGAATGACAAAACTGCACAGGAATATGAGGGAGTTGCCAAAATGAGATGCCCTAAAGCTTAGGCATCTCAAAAACTGTCCAAATAAATCCGTGTTCAACAAGCAGAACCGCTGGCTTGAAAGAGAAGCCACGTCCAACGAGGTTCATGGTAGGCATACAGCAATTTCATTTTTTTATTTATTTGTTCAATATTGCCCATTTTGGCGTTTTAATTTGTGAGATTTCTTAGGTCGAGAGGTTAGGAGCCTAGGCTCATGATCTCGCTGATCAAGGTTCGATCTCGGCCGCCTCAGGTAGGAAGTCTGATTTGCTTGGAAGTGGCAGAAAAGGGTGTTAACGATCTACCACCTTTAACTGATCAGCATAAAACGACGAAGAATAATAAGGGTGAAGGTGTCGGCGTTGATCAGCCCCTAATGACGCGCCACGCATTCGAGTTCCATTCAGAATCGTAGAGGCATGGTGAATGTGTATTTGTCCACACAATTACCTGCTGGGGCCATCCACTACAACCGGTTACAGTCTTAACCCTTCCCAGAGAAGTCTGGTGGCAATTTTCCCGACCTCCGAAGGAATGGAAGGGTTGGTTAGCCCGGGCTGAGATCGATCGCTCGACCGCGCGAGTGTCAACAATAGCTTCTCTTACCGCTGCACCACGAGGGCCCAAAAGGAAGACAACTCAATAATTATCTTTATCAATAGTAATTAAACGAAATAAGAGCGTTGTGGAATAAAAATAAAATTTAGTGAGACTCCGCGGGCTGAGGAAGGGCTGCAACAATTTCCAGCGCTGAAATGCAACAGCAAAATGAGATTCCGACATCGGACTACGTGCGTCTAACGAGCTATATGCAATAAAAAAGCGGAACTGCGCACGGCCCCAGCACGTGATTGTTCGCCTCGTTTTTGGAAGGAAGCAACATAGCAAGACAAAGTGCAAAAGATTGACGTCGTTTCTCGAAAAATCTACACACACATAATCACTTCTTGGTACACTGGTAAGAGGCGCTACTGATACTCTCACGGTCAAGCGATCGATCCCCGCCTGGGATAATCAAGCCTTCCATCCCTCCGGGGTCAGGTAAACTGGTGCCAGACTTGTCTGGGAAGGTAAACACACCGACCTACCATACAGCTGGCCTCGCAAGTCATTGTATAGGGCAAATACGCAATGACGATGCCTCTAGGATTCTGAATGGAACACGAATGCATGGCACATTCTCAGAGAAGTGATCATTGACGAGCGCCTTTACCTATTACCTTTACCCTTTGTACTAGTGTCTTGATCGCCTAACAGACCGTTTCGGCAGTATTGAGGAGATATTGGATCGAAAAGTCAAGGTTAGGTTTATTTGCCTTCAGGATCTGAAGAAGGCGTACCCGCCGCAACGAAATAATTTGAAGGGTAGATAGTAAAGTATACCTAGTATGCACTATGAAGAGGGTTATCTTATCTGCTATCATCTTACATATCTCACTTGCTCGCAGGATAAAAAAGATTAAAAGGAATTATAGAATTATACCAACCGACGGGTGAAGCTCCTTAGGATCGTCAATAGGGATAGGAGTGTACCCTACAATCGGATCATAGAATATAAGTTTATAAGCCGAATAAAGGTCAATATCAACCTATAGCAGAATTTCCAAGCAATCAGCAACTAGATGACAAATAAACGATTTAGGCCATCAATGGTACTGATCCACCTACTAACCTCGTTAGGCAGCGCACGCCAGATCTATAAGACCATGCCGAGGTTATATTTTGATTATTGTTCCCTAATACTTTTTGTATTTGACGCGGTCTGTTAGTCATTAACTTTGAGTGCACTTTTTTTGGCGCGCCCTTTTATGGCGTAACAGAATAAAGTAAAAAAATAAAAAATACGGCACGGTTATGTATGCCACAATGAATATTCACATGGACGATGATTGCTAAATCACTAAAATAAGACTGGCAGGTCCAGACATCATAGACCTGCAACCTATACCAGTCAAAGTCACGCATTACACCACAAAATCGCCGCAGCCGCAAGGGACTTATAAATAGCATCGGTTTTAGGAAGACAGCACTTGGACGAATTGACGAGCGCTTCAGCAGGGTCTGGGGCGAGTGCACACCTGGTGGTGGTGAAAGTCGAAAAGGGCAGGTGCCGCCGGAACGGAGACCAATCGATGATGAGTTCGTCGTCTCGGAACTCGCTCGGAGGGGCCGAAAACGATGAGGCGAGAGAAATGTCAAGTTCGCCCACGAAAACTTCAATGAGCGACAAGTGCTGTTGCCGCTCGGAGTTCTCGAGAACTGGTTCGGGCAATGTTACACATTTACTTGTCAAACTCACAACGGCAGATGATCGATTTTTCAATTTATTGTTGGGATGATTAAGACAATCGTAAGAAAGAAGAATAAGTCTCAAATAAAGTACTGAAGAGTTAAGAGTATAATGCGACAGATACACTAAGTCGCAGTAACATGAATAGAGCCAATGAAGCTTTCCATCCGAAAGCTGAATAGCCATGTGGTGACTGAGGGACCTCCTTTTTTGAGGAAGTACAGGGTGCGTCAAAAGTCTTTGGGCTCAGATAATTGGCCGCCTTAACGGACATTTTGAAGCAAGTGAAATGCAATTCATAACGTTTATTGCTTTAGACACTGTACCCATAAAAACAGTTAGGTTTCAAAACGGCCTGCTTTGACACACGCCCGGACCTCAATCCGATGGACTTCCCAATCTGGTCTATATTGAAGAGCAAGGCCTGCTCAATACTACACAGGGACCTTGAGTCGCTCAAACGAGCAAAAAAAAAGCCTGGGAAGAAATTGATGAAGAAGTCCTGCGCGCCGCTGTAGATGCGTCCCCTAAGAGACTTAAGGCCTGTGTTCTTGCCAAAGTAGGCCGTTTCGAAACCTAACTATGTTTTAATGTGTACAACGTCTAAAGTAATGAACCTTATGAAGCTCATTTCATTTGCTTCAAAATAGCCGTAAAGGTGGCCAATTAACTGTGTCCAAAGACGTATGACGCACCCTGTATTAGGCTGTCGCAAAATTAATTTCGGTTTCTGAGTGGGTCCAGAAGTAAACTTTTTTTACGCCGTATTATCCCGTCTCAAGAAGATACAAGCATAGTGTTAGGTAGGAGTTTATCCATCCTATCAGCAGCGTACGTTACTGGCACTCTAGTTTGTGCAGCCGATTTTTTCCAGGGCTTCAATCGAACATGAAGCGACGCGACTTTTGAGTGCTCGAGCTTTATGAGTATAAATTGGGACAACCCGCGGTAGACGCGGCACGTAACCTTAACAGAGCTTTTAGGACGGATTGTCCTTCCGAACGGACAGTGCAGCTCTGGTTTAGAAAATTTCCTTCTGGCGCTTTTGATGTCGAATAAAAAGCTGGTCGTGGTCGCAAGTGGTCCCTTGATGAAGAGGATTTGAGGAGAGCCGTTGAAGCAAATCCAGAGACAAATATTCGTAAGCTAGCAGAGGACCTTGGTGTATATTACTGTACAGTCGCAAGACATTTAGAACAAATCGGCAAGGTGACGGTGATGTAAAAGTGGATTCCTTATGAGTTGACCGATGAGCTTGTCTTGCGAGTTTTGACATCTATTTGAATCCCCTAAATCGTTATAAAAATGAACCGTTTGTCAAACGAATTATAGCTGTAGATAAAGAGTGGATCCCTTACAATAATAGTAGGCAGGGATTCGCTTGGGTTGATAAGTGTTCTTCACCAAAACCTTTTCCTGAACCGAAACTTCATCCTAAAAAGGTTATGAATACTTTGTGGTGGTGTGGTAAAGGAGTTATCCATCACAACTTCATGACACCTGGTTGTTTAGTTACAGCAGAGCCATACTGTTGCGATACAGACGAAATATACCCAAAATTGCAAAAACTGTGACCGGCACTAGCGAAAAGAAGCGATGCGATCCTATTGCAGGACAACGCAAGTGCGCTCACCGCGAAGATCACCCGGCAAAAATTGACCCAGTTAGGCACTGAAGTTCTCTCTCATCCTACTTATTCTGCT
Organism: Nippostrongylus brasiliensis; assembly: GCA_030553155.1. Taxonomy (NCBI): domain Eukaryota; kingdom Metazoa; phylum Nematoda; class Chromadorea; order Rhabditida; family Heligmosomidae; genus Nippostrongylus; species Nippostrongylus brasiliensis. The sequence goes on from CP130733.1 coordinate 33,906,941, forward strand.
GACCTTTCGCCAACAGACTATCACTTTTTACAAGCATTTGATTCTTATTTGCGTCAGAAAGAATTCGCTGATTCGACCGACGTTGAAAATGCCTTTCTCGCTTTCGTTAATTCCCGTGACCGTAGTTTCTTCTCTAAAGGTTTGGTTTTATTACCACTTCATTGGCAGAGATGTGTAGATTCTGATAGTTTTTACTTAGATTACTAAAGTTGCGTTTGAGCTGAGTTATTGCGGTTTGAACTGAACGGTCCATTTCCGAAATTAATTTTGCGACAGCCTAATAAATGTGGAACGTGCTCGAGCCGCAAACGAACTCGCAAAAATATTGGTCTTCGGGCAGTGATAAGATAATTTAAGCCCCCACAACGAGTCTTTCAGTATAGAATCTTATAGAAGGCTGAGTTTTCAATGTTACATAACTCTGCGACTATTTTGAACAGCGTGAAGATATGTCTTAGCTTCTTACGAGACCTTAGAGTGTGAAGGGCAAGAAATTTGATCCGGATCGAGCTAGGAATCCGGGAACAAACGAATGCGCCATATCTTATCACCACTTTCCCGGCAAAATCAGCTTGGATTAATACAATCTGGAGAAATTCTGATTTTAGGACTGCTTTTTCTTACCCTGGAAGGGTACCGGATAGTCAAAGATGTGAAAGTCTTAGCTAAACACCGTTGTGCCATCCTCTGTCAAATTTTCACAGTCATCAAGTTTAATAATAGAAAAGAGATGTCTAGGATGAGCAGTGTACTATCTATGGATATTGATCGGGCGATATTTGACTGCACATGAACAGCATCGTACAATCCATACACTCACGTATGCATTTATGCGTAAACCACTAGCAAACAACACATCAACCAAACTGCTGCTGTCAAGTGGTCCGAGCTCATATACTCACTGCCGAGGACAGCTGCTGCTTTCTTCTGAACGAAATAATCAAAGGGAGCTTCCAGTAAAGGTAGAGGTAGAGGTAAGAATGATGGCACTGATAAGTTCTCTTGGGGCGCGCCACGCATTCGTGTTCCATTCGGAAACGCAGAGGTATGGTGAATGTGCATTTGACCTATAAGATGGCTTGCGGTGCCCAGCCGCTGCACCAACTCAGTGTCTTTACCTTTCCAGACAACTCTGGTACCAATTTACCCAACCACAGAGAGGTGGAAGGCCCGGTCAGCTCGGGCGGGGATCGAACACTCAACCGAACCATGTTTTCCCTACGCGGCACTTCGCAAGGTTGAAAAAAGTGACCAAAGTTTAATGGGCTCGAAATCGGAAAGCATTTCTCGAAATCCACGATAGTCGAAGCGTTGATTCCATTTTTCATTGTGCCTAGCGACAGTCTTTCTTCAAATTATTTATTTATTTTATTATCAGTAATTATTTATTTAAGTCATCTTTTGATTGCACATTTCTAAACCGGAAACCCTGTTCGACTATTTTACAACCATTTGAAAATCATGCCATGATCTTTTTGTCCCCCTCCTCCATTGCTCTGAAGAACAGACATGATTATCAAATTATTATATTATCAACTAATCGACAGGCCTCCTATGCGACAAGCTTTGCCGTGAAAAGAGGAATCAAAAGCATAAATGGAAAAATAAGTGAAAAACAGCAGGCGTGATTCTTATTAACCAGCCGATCAACGTTCTCTGTATTGGAGAAGAATCAAAGTCGGAAATGGAGGAGAAAGAGAAAAAGGGACAGTTCCCATAGACGAGAGGTAACCTTGAGCTCTTAAAAGAGGTGGATTGCACAATGAAAGGAGAAATTGCACAAAAGTACGAAATCGGGCGAATTTAATGTTGCCCTTGACGACCGGCCGCCGGTGTTCGCCATTCCACCGTCAACGGTTCTGAAAATGGTAACAGAGGGAAATATGGATTTTACATTCTTACATATCCTCGAAAAAATAGCAGTACCTTGCATTAACCAGGGAATAAAAGACGAATATCGCGATTAATCTTGAGTAATCAACAAAACAACAAACGTTATAATAACTAATGTTAAAAAATGGAAAGTTAGAGAAATAAGTGAATATCGAAGAAGGAATGATAAACGAAATAAGAATGTTAAGTAATAAAGAGAATAAATTAATAGCAAAATAATAAATAATCCAAGAAATGACTATGTGGACGAATATAGTTAAGAAATATAATACTGTTCGACCTGTGAACCTCGATGAGCACAAAGGCCGCTTTGTGGTGAGCGATACGCGATTTCAGGGTGGGAGCGGTTCAGCAGTCGACATGTTTGTCGGCCGCCTGATCAAATAGAATGCGCCACTTTGGCGAAGCGCGAGAAAAATCGCAAAACCAAACACTTGGCCGCCTCCTATTCGGATGAGAGGAGAATGAAATAGCAGAGACAGAGAAGAGGATAATGCCATTCATTAAGCTGAACGAACTTTAGCATAGAACGTCCCGCAGGGTAAATAGTAACCGGACCTGATCATCACCGTTTTATTACAGAATTGTGTGGCATTCTAGTGGCATTCAATCACCCGGGCTAACCAAGCAATATCCACAGCCCGAAATGTTCTCTGGATTATTCTCAAAGAAATGCGCGCATGGCGCAGTGGTAAGAGGCGCTACTGACACCCGCACGGTCGAGCGATCGATCTCGTCCTGGGCTAACCAAGCTTTTAATCTCTCTGGGGTCGGGTAAATTGTTACCAGACTTGTCCGAGAAGGTAAAAGCACAGACTTGGTATAGCGGATGGCTCCCTCAAGTCATTGTATAGGCCAGCTGCACATTCACTGTGCCTCTACGATTCTGAATGGAACACGAATGCGGGGCGCCTCCTTCTTGGGCTGATCAACACCGGCGTCTTTACCTTTACCTTTACCTTTACTGATATTGGATCATCTAATATTTGCTGGCTATTGTGGAACATATGCACCGTCCAGATTTTTTAGGTTTCTTTTATTAAAACAGCCCTTCAGACCCATCCCATCCTGACAGATGAGACCCGGGAATGGTTCTTAGATTTATTTGGAATTGTCCGTATAAGGTAAGATCCACATCCTCGTGTGCAGAGTTGTTTTCGACATTTTGACTTCTGAAACTCCTTCGTGACTCATCGACGCCTTTTTCTACGGGACTTACTTGTATTCGTTTATTCATTTTCTACTCCATACAAAAAGGTGCTGGCAACTAAACAAGGTTAGATAACTAATGGAGCAATGACAAGCTTGATAATGAAGGTGAAAAAACGAAAATTAGTGATACAGATGCAGTCAAAAATTAAATAACATTCAAATGGGGACCAGGCAACCACCCAGAATTTTACCAACTTCACCCTACTGAGCCACTTTAGGAAAATACCAAACACGACGTCCAAAAGGGGCCCACCCATAAATATTTGATTGCAACCATAGGAGAGGACAAATTCAGGAGTTTTCTGTTCTAAACACCATTCAACTCATACTATTCATGAAGAATTCCGTGAAACTTTCAATGATTCAACGATCACAAGATTCTTTGAGCCTGAAGAATTCATCGCTGTTCTGAAGAATCCGCGGAAAGTGATTCAACGATACAAGGTGAAGAATTGAATGGAGATCGTTAAAGTTGCGGAAAGTTACGCATGTGAGAAATTGCTGGTCTTAAGTTGAAAGTGAGTGGCGCTTACATTCTGTGAAGTACAGAAACACCCTTGCTGAATGTTAGATGAAGCGTATTAACCACAGATGATTGAATTAAATCATTTTTAGCAATAAACCTAAACAAAAATGACATTGAACAGTGGGAAAAGTAGGAACGAATCCATCAAAAATCGATGTTTTGAAGCTGAAATTGCGTGACGTTAACACTCTAATCAGGAAAGTACAGAATTAATCCATTTTCCTCAATGACATCTTCACCAGGAAGTTCAGAGTGATTAGAGGCACTACTCATGGTTATCCAGAAGGAGCTGCCGGGATTTTCCCTTTATTTTGGATACAGAAAGTTCTAGTTCGATTTTGGGCGCAAAATTCCACTAGGACGAGACGTCTTCGTTTTTCATATCCGACGAAAGTGAGGGTGTTCTCATTCGGCGGCTTTAAGGTGAAATATTACCTTGGACAGCCGCGGCTTAATCGTCTTCGAGTGCTTTCAAGCTCCATCAGGCTAAGTGCTCGACACGGCCGGGAAGGAGGAGGGAAATGTTCGAAGAAAAACTGCCTACGCAAAGGCGCGAGGCTATTTACGTCCATTTGAGCAGTGACGAAAGCACTAAATTTGCCCGCCTTGGCTCTGTCGACATTCTAAAGTTACTCCCAGACGTTTTGGTACGGTATACTTCAAGGAAAATAAAGAAAAGGAAGCAAATGGAGCAGACAGAGAAAAAAGGTAAAGGCAAAGGTGTTGATAAGTGCCTCTCGGGACGCGCCGCGCATTCGTGTTCCATTCAGAATCGTAGAGGCATGGTAATTGCGTATTTGGCCTGTAAAATGACTTGCGGGGGCCAGCCGCTATACCACTCAACGTCTTAACCTTTCCAGACAAGTTCGGTCCTACCTTAGCAGACGCCGGAGTGATGGAAGGCTTGCTTAACCCGGGGCAGGGAACGACCGCTTGACCGCACGAGTCTCACTAGCGCCTCTACCTACTGCACCACGCGCGCCCATCAAAATAGGACAGAGCACGAAAAAACCAAGCTATAGTGATGTTGTGAATGAATTCAAGGGAAAAGGGGAGAAGGAAAGCGACACGCAAAATTTCCGTTGCTTTTCGAATTCTGGTCGAGCGAATACATAAATATTAATGCCCATTTTAGATTCAAGAAATGCGCCCAGAAAAGATGATAATTAGACTAAAGAGAGATATTCTGATCCACCTCTAAGCCCTATCCAAGCCCTATAGAAGGATATATGTACGTCGATGGAGGTGGAGATGAGAGAATTGTAGGTTAATGTAAAATGTATGAGTTATGCGGGTGACAAAGTTGTACTCCCAGAGGATGGTCAGTAGGGCAGGTTAACGTCTTCCTGCGAAAGGTATCGATAATCGTATTAACAAGGTTTCCGACATTCTAGGATTCTCTCAATCATCCATTTCTGTAATTAGTTGTAATTAGGATAGGTAATAAAAATAAAACAAGTAATAAATAAACAATAAAAAATGTTAATTGCAGTTCGGATCAATAATAATCTTTACAATTTACACACAAGAAGCAGAATGTGGGTCTAAAGGAAAAAATTCGTCAAAGAGGTCCCGTAACAGTCCGCTTTAACACCTTTGTTGACCAGTAATGAAACTTGAATGTTTTACGAGGATAAAAATATTAAGTTTTTCGAGAATATACTACACAGAAGAAAAGAAGAGCCGACTTTCAAACTTCAACAAATTTATTTATTTATTGTAGACGCGCATGTTTCCACACGTGCAAAAAAACCCAGGCAGAAAAAAAAAACAAAAATTTCTAAACAAACAGAAACTCTACCACTAAAGGACAAAAGAAAAAACCAAAACAAGGAAGAGCTAAAAGAAATTACAAAACACAAAAAGAATCAAAATAAACAAAACAATACGCAGAGAGATAAATGAGGAACAACAGGAACTAGTAAAATAATAAGAGCCAGGTATTCTAAAGAAGAGCGAGCAACAAAACGCAACATTTCAGCTAAGGAACTGCTTCTTTACCTCGTTTTTATGTGCAGATGACAAATTCTAATTGGCAAGGTTTCAAGTAAGTGAAACGACATTTTGTTCATTTATTTACGTCGTTTGAAAAGATACTAACCAGGTGTCAGAGTTTTTACATTCAATACATAAACCCGAAAACGTTCAAACGTTGTGGTGTTTACGTACCTATAACATTCTCAACTCTATGCTCCGTATGACGTTCACACAATTTACTTACTTCTTCAAGGGGAATAGTTCTTACTTCTTTGAGGAGAATTTCATGTCGTACCTGCTGCATCGGCAGACTTCTTGAATCAATGAAGTAAAAAATAAAGAGGTTTAAAGAAGAGAGAAGTGGATTATTGGACACATCTCTGAGCGAGAGAAACACATCCCGAACTGAAAAAAAATGAAATATGCACTTCTTTTTGGAGCTATTTTGCCACATTTGTTATTGACCGTCCTTAGGGCTCGTGTTGTTGAATGCCGAAGACGCCGCGACAACAAACACTCAAGTGTTTTCGTAAGCAACTTTCGTCAGCAAAATAAACCGATGTGAGAGAAGAATACAAATCGATGCTAGAAAGAATGGCCGGCATACAAACTATACCTAAATAGCGGAATTCAAAGAGAGAGACAAGGAAGAAAGAAAAAGAGAACAGCACATGTAAAGCACATGTAAAACGAGTGCGTGGCGCGTTAGAGAACAAAAAGAGATCGACAGCACATGTAAAACTACCACCTTATATTCGGCAATTTCACGGTTCGCGTACGCGTTCAAAAATATCTGGGTTGCTCTTCCCAGAGACCGCGTGGTGCCGTGTTGTCATTGGAGGAATAAGCTCAGATCCGAGCACTGTGGTAATTCGTGAGGCGCCACTGACACCCGCATGATCGAGCGATCGATCCTCGCCCATGCTAACCAAGCCTTCCATACCTGCGGGGTCGGGTAGAGTTGTACCAAACTTGTCCGGGAACGGAAGGACACTGACTTGGTATAGCGGCTGTTCCACGCATGTTACTGAATATATCAAATACGCGGTTCAGCATACCATTGCAATTCTGAATGGAAAATGAGTGCGTGGCGCGTAATTTAATATAATACACAGAATGTTCTACAACTTTCTAAAGGTTCTAGCTCGCAAAAGAAAATGCTCATGAACCTATCGTTCAGACCAAAGTTTCAAAAAGGAAAATGTTTAGGAGCATCTGAACGTCATAGTAAATAACAGAGAAAACTTGCTTGCTGACACCTTTATCCCTGATTTATTCAATATTCCCGCCTTCTTTTATAGCTTGGAAAATTTTGAAGGTGTTCGCGAGCTGATGCATAGAATCAACATCGCTTAGCTTATACCTATACCTATGAGAGAAGGACAGAAAGAGAGAAGGAGAGAGGAGAAAATAGGAGAAAAAGTAACTAATAATTTACTTAGTACCTAGCTACCTAGGATCGAATAAGGCTATTGTTCCATAAAACAAAACGAGGGAGGAAATCCGTAGCTCAATGAGCGGTTTGTTGTACGAAATCCTACGAAACCACTAATTGTCGAAAGAGGCGTGGAAATTCCACTATAATTATAGTACAGCCCTAAATTTAGGGCTAACGTAGCAGACTAAATAGTTAGGAATAGAGCTCCACTACAGTACTACGAAACGCCAATTTGCCTCAGGAGAATTCGGAGAAGTAATTGCTAAAAAAGCAAACGACCGGCGACAATTTTCCCTTCAATTGTACGAATGTTCGGATGGGTGAGCCGGACACAATTTGACCTTTTGGTTCTCAGAAAATGCTCTACATTCAGAGGCGAAAAGTGCACCTCCAATTAGGAAGACGGTGAAAAGCACACCAGGAGAACTCCAGATTACTTCGTTTTCACTGAAAAACTAAATTCTGCCCTTGAAGTGCACTTAATCGAGGAAGAATTTCAAGTTAGAAATTCGATTCTCAAAGGGTATTCTCTAGTCAACACAAGTGCCAAAAAGGTGTGAAAGTTTTCAAGTAAACCTTGCCCTAGCGTAAGGGTAAAAGTAGAGGTAAAGGTGGTTGGCGTTGATCCACTAAGGACGCGCCACGCCTTCATGTTCCATTCAGAATCGTAGAGGCACGGTGAATGTCTATTCGACCAATACAACACAACAAGTCTGGTAGCGATTCCCCCGGAGGGATGGAAGGCTTGGTTACCACGGGCGGGAATCGATCGCTCGACCGTGCGGGTGTCAGTAGCGGCGCTTGCAAGTGCCCCTCGTGCGCTCTTAGCGTAGCCCACCATCAGCCAACGGTGATGCATAGAAAAGCTTCTCCGCTCGGAATTCGTCATTTATTAAGGATTCGGTGCAGCATGTGCGCCATTTACCAGCTGTCTCACTTTATTCGACAAAAAAATAGCAGGTGTGAAGTTACACTTTTGATTAAACGTACAACTAACTAGAAACTAGAAAACTAGCCAGGATTAACTAGAAAACTGAATTCGTCAGATTGTTTGCACGAGCAGCGTTTATGCCAATGCAAGATATAATCTCTTCGTTGAAGAAAGTCAACGGGAATAAGTGAAAAACAGGCAAACAAGAGAAGTTACTGAAAAGAGATCCGACGAAGCAGGATAGGAGGACAAAAATGTGGCAAAGGGTAGCAAAAATTACGTGCGCGAGAGATTCGACTTTCTTCTAACTATTCTATGACACGTTTGTGCAAACCTTTAGTTTCTATGACATTTATTAGACGCTTGTTATTGGTTTTTCAAGTGAAAAATTTGAAAAATTTGATTAGCATTCTAGAACATCTAACACTTATAATATGTGGGCACCACATGTGGAAAATTACTCTTCAAAACAAAATCTATGGCGAAATCTATCGTCAATTCAACAATTGAAGAAGCAAAATATGTATAAAACTTATATAAAAAATTGATGATGGTACATTTCGTAAACATTCGGTAATGATGAGATGCCATACCGGGCTCTTATCTAGTACAAAACAACTTCGTTAAACAACTACCTGCAACAAAAAAAAATAAAACTCGAAGCGTTTAGTGGCGCACGTAATTTTTAGTCAAGCTACATATAAGGAGCGCATCAGCCAGGGTAAAACAAAAAAGGGTCCACGTAGTGCCGTAGTAAGAGGCGTAACCCACACCCGCACGTTCAAGCGATCGATCCCGGCAACGACTGACCAAGGCTCCCATCCCTCCTATTTGGGATAAGTTGGTTCTAGACTTGTCAGGAAGGGTAAAGACACTGACTTGGTACAGTAGGTGGCCCCGCAGGTCATTGTATAGTCCAGATACGCATTCATCATGTCACCCCGATTCTGAACGGAAGACGGATACATGGCGCGTCCTTAGAAGACTGATCAACGCCGGCACCTTTACCTTCGACCAGAAAAAAGAACTTCAGCAAGACTATACGAAAAGCGAAGAATGAAAAAGACGACGAACAGCATCGTAGTTAAAGCCGTGCCGGCAGACTCACCTCGTTTATTGACACCTATGAGGCGGAAGTGATGGGAAGGGGGTAGGGGAAGAAAACAATTATAGTCGACTAGCGTCGGCGACGGCAGCATCGACAAGATGGTCGCGCCGGCACCCTACAAAGAGTAAATACCCGCACCTAGTCGGGAACTTCGTTTCCGTTTGACAATTCATCGAGTCAAGTTGATTCGAAGAATTGCCGCATTCACGGAGCGAACTATATTGCTCTAGAAATAAATTAGAAAATAGAACAAGTTGTAAAATAGGCTTACCGTTCGGCTAAGTTCTTTTATGGAGACAAGAGCCTAATTCCGTTCCACAAGGTAAACACGGAGATTCGATAAAAAAATGAAAGGTAAACAGGAACTTCATACCATCGAACTATACTGTGCATTCGTGGTTATCGTAACAACCCCTGACCAGAAATCAATAGCGATCATTCGAATTTTACAGTAGCTGCTTTGATGTTCACAAAAATCGTAACCTGATAGTCGAACCCTGCCTGATCAGGGTAAAGCTATGGCAATACACTCCACCACTGGGTGAAAAATCAGAATCGAATCAGCGCCAAGATTCATCATTGGTAAACCCCCGAGATATACCCCGGACCGCGCGCAAACCGAGATTCGTGAACATGGGCCAGTGTTGAATCGGGGGTCTATATCACCTCGCGATGAGGCAGGGTTTGGAAGACCACGACGGTATCGAGCGGGTTTATCGCCGACAGGGTTTTTGGGACCGCTCGTCCGTTCATGAATCTGGGCCCACGAACCTTTTGAGGTTTTAAAAATGCGATAGCACCGTGAAAATTAAATGGAACTCTAGTAACATCAGAAATGACTCCTTCAACTTGGAAAAGTAGAACACAGATCTCTCGAGAGGTTCAAGGCTGCAGGCGATGACGGCGTTTGAGTGTTCGAAAAAAGAAATTAAAAAAAAAAACAAAAAATACTTCTTGAAACGTGTTCTTCACTGCGACGACTGAATGTAAGCAAAATCTAAGCGGCATCTGCGAAAAAAAAATGAGGAGTGAAGGAATTATAATATGTGGTAATGTAACAAGCTCCGAAGTCATAGAAACGAGAACCCAGTGGGCGAGCAGAACGAGAACCATAAGACAAGGCTCAAAATAAGATGTGTTAGAAAGAGCAAAACTTACGAAATGTAATTTGAAAACATAATAAACATGATGCGACATTTAAAAAATATCTGAGGAAAAGAAGGGTAAGATTGCGATCATAGCGAAATTCTTTGTCAAAACGTAGCTGCCGACGCGAAAACGATGTCCGTGATAATGAAAAATTCGAGAAAAAACATCCCACACGACTATGCCGGACAGGAGCGGTGAAATTCCAAGGGAATAAATAAAAATAATGGATAAATAAATAAATAAAATACCAAGAGACTCCTCGCAAATAACCGCGCGAATGAATGATCGATTTCTGCTGGAGCAAATTGACCTTACCGCCAAACGTGGTTAGATCAACTGTTAACGGACTTGCCTGTAGAGGCTGCACCGGTCTACTCATCGGCTGGTTGCATGAGGTAAGTACAAATTCAAACGGCGTGCACGATTATGCGAAAGACGAGTGCGCGGCGCAATCTAAACGCTACTATACGTTGATCTCCATATCTGTTACATTCACTTGTACTTAATTACAATCGTTTAATTAATTGAGTGAAGAAAGGACTGCCACGGACTCATGAGAAAGGTAAGAAGGTAAGAGTCAGAGGTAAAAGATTGAAATTCAAGATTTACATGTGATAACCTTCAAAGATTTGCTGTTCCTTGAAGGATGAAGGTTGTTTCATCTCCTCTCCCTCTCTCTCTCTCTCTCTCTCTCTTTACGCTTGCAGCAAAAATAAACTATAAATGAAGTCCACACAAACAGAATGTACAAAGAAGATCGCGATCTTCCGCAGGTAAAAAAGACTTGATCAAGCTGTGAAGCTCATCAATTGAAAAGAAGAAAAGTGTCGATAATAGGCCCTTTATTATGATAGAATGTTGACATAGAAAGTACCGGGAACTCGACAAACCAGAAACAACAGTCGGTAGATCACAGAAGGATGAAGATGTTTCACATGAAGTCATCGGAGAGATTTCCATCGTCTTTCTCTCGGGTCGGCGCCGCATCCCAATCCACGTCTTCGTAGTTGCGTTGACGTCGAGCCGCTTCTCGTTCTTCAGCCTCTTTCAGCTCTCGCGCCTACACAATGGCATTTATTTGTTCTAATTCGACAGTCAACCCTTCCGACGTAAAAGAAAAAAGCAAAAAAGCAACGTAAAATGTAAATGTAAAACGGCAATGTAAAAAAGCATACTAGAGCGATATACGGGAACAAAACCAATATGAACGGCAACTATTTACTGATTTCTTCTGAAAACGCTATAACCTAAGCTCGTTAATTTATTGCTAATGAGAAACGAGTTTTAATGATGAGAAGCACTTAACTTTAGCACAATGTACCCCTATGTATAATAGAAGTCCACATCAAAAAAAATTCTCAACAAAGTGATAATCAAATAGTCAAACAAAGAAGAAATTTCCAAGCACTCGTGGCCCTCTATCACTTCCAAATTGATAGCTTCACTCCATAAAAATGAGCATGACTGAAAGTATGGAACCAAAAGTGAAAACTAAACAATTCGACCAACCTTCTTCTCCTGCTCGAGCTTTCGCTGCTGTCGCCGTTCTGCCATGTCCCGCTGCAGTCGTTCTTCCCTAAAATTGTTCACATCTCAAGGAGCGAATGAAGAGAAGAACTCTTCCATACATCTGGCGAGGAACATCACCGAAGTCGCAAAAATCATGAAATATGTCTTAAGCATCGTATCAAAAAAAAAGTGAAATAAAAAATATGTGAGGTTTGAGTCCATGTTTTGGGCCTATGAGGAAAACCGTGACGACGGAAAGGTGTGGGGAGTACGAATCACCAAATCTAATGGGGTCGAAAGCTTAGCGGTACGTATACCGTGCATTCCATCCCTCCGAGGTCGGGTAGATTGGTACCAGACTTGTCTGGGAAGGTCTGAGACACTGACTTGGTATAGCGGCTGGCCCCGCAAGTCATTGTGTAGGCCAAATACGCACATTCACCCTGCCTCTACGATTCAAAATGGAACATAAATGCGGTGGCGCGTCCTCACGATTATTGGACTGATCAACGGTGCACCTATACCTTTACCTTTTAGCGATTTAGCATCACAGATTCGGATCTGTAGGAATCCCGATTTTGCGATGAACCTCATAACACCATCATACCAACATCTGTTTCTACTACACGTAGATGTGATCGGAGAACACATGCAATAGAAAAAAACACAACACACATAATAGAAAACAAGTAAAAACCTCTTTTGAGCTGTATGGCAAAATGGAAAAAAGAAATAGTTTGTACCTGTAGTCGATATCCTCCTTCTTCTCCGTCTTATTCAATCGATTGACAATTTCGTTGATCCGCTTCGCTACAACCACTCTCTTCACCTTCTTGTTGTCGTGGAAGCCGATCTGAAACAATGCTGGCGTCAAGAAGCTGGCAGTATTTTCGCAGAAAGAACTCGACATCAGTTGAGCAGAAAATTTTGCCAAAAGAGCCCCATATTTTTGTGAGCCGAATTGAAAAGTGCTCCCTTCGGGTCAACTACAGAAAGAATACAATGTCACCCGATAAACAACCATCGATTGCTACAATACACTTTTAACGTGCATATTTATTTACTTGTTTATTTACTTAGGACGGATGCATGACGCGCCATAGCCCTGCAGCATCGCAATCCAACAGTAAAATAGACAAAAGACCAGAAAATGGCAAAAACAAGGTAACCAACAAAAAACGAACCGTTAGGTTTAATGAAATGAATTAGGACAGACGCTTAGTTTCATTGCAGTATGCGATGAGAAAAAATGAAAAGAGTAGGAGGTATGTATATTCTCCAGCACTGTTTCGCATTATATTTTCGGCTAGCTAAGTTCAGTATGAAATGCGAACACTACGCAATCTGCAAATTTCACTGAATCGTTTCTTTTTTAATTTGCATAAACCTTCCACTTCATTCTGCATAATTGCATTCAAAATGGAAAAATGAACTATGAACTTCATCATCACGAACCTGTCCTACAGCCATATCGCCAGTCTTTTTCAGGTTCTCCCACATTGTGTACACGACGCCGACATCCGTCATTTTATTGCCATCAATAGAATTTGCCTTCACGAGCTGACAGCAGTCGTCAATCTGAATTGAGTCAATCTGTTGTCGAAATTCAAATCGGTGCCTCGGTTCCCAGGAGAGGTGTGAGGTGGGAGAGGGGGGATAACGAAAAGTTGGGTTCAGATACGTCTTTGAAAATTCTACCGTTACAAACTATGAAAATTGAAAAATGATAAAATTATTCGACAATCGTTTAAGAAAGTTATACGAGATTCAGTAAACAATTGAGAAGAAACGTAATGTAGTTAGCGATCGACCGAGATTGTTAAGGCTTCATTATCAGCTTATGTTTCGGCGATGTCGCCTTCGTCAGAGCCTGGAATGTCGAAGGTCGAATTGAAATTTCACACATTCGGCTTCGACATTCCAGGCTCTGACGAAGGCGACATCGCCGAAACGCAAACCGATAATAAAGCCTTAACAATCTTGGGTCGATCGCTAACTACATTACGTTTCTGAGAGTACCATGCCGAGATTCATTGAAAGTCGAACGTGGAGCAATTCAGAAGAAAACTGAGACAAGAAAACTCACCAGAGCCTGCGGTATCGTGTCGATAGTCATGCCCTTCGGCAACCGTAGATAAACGTGAGCCGATGAGACTTTGTCGACGTGAAACCATACATCTTCGGGCCACCCGTACTGCAACCGTGAATGCCTTTTACTTTTGCTCACATCTCAAATGCATAAGAAAATTCGGAAAGGTAAGGTAAAGGTGTCTGCGTTGATCAGTCCCCGAAGGACGCGCCGCCGCATTCCTGCTCCATTCAAATCGCAAAGGCATGGTGAATGCGTGTTTGGCCTATACAGTGCCTTGCGGGGCGAGTCGCTATAAAAATCAGTGTCTTTACCTCCCCAGACAAGCCTCGTACCAATTTACCCGAACCCAGAGAAATGGAATTCTTAGAAGCCCGAGCGACGATACATCGTTCGACCGCATGAGTGTCAGTAGCAGCTCTTACCACTACACTGCGCGCGCCCTTTCAAAAAAGTGAAAGATAAAGGAAATTGAACAAGAGTTGATACACACACCTTTATTAATTCCTCGTTCTCATATTTGTCGACGCCCATGTACAGCATCACCGGAGGATCAACAACGTCTGAGGTGAACTTGATGACCATCGCTGGGCGATTGGTGAGCGAGACCTGCTCTTGATTTTAGAACGATTTTTGTAAAATACACATGCACAATAACACATCTCCCAGCACTGACTGACTGCCTCTATACATCTTGAAAACACAGCAACAGGTAAAGAAGAGGAATGTAGTAGAAAACTGAAAAAAGTTATGAACAAATATTTCGCGCAGTCCAATAGGTCGGCATAGTCGCGCAGGTTGTTAGGAATAATGAACAGGAAAATACTGAACAGATTTCCTGCAATTTGACCAAATTAATTCAGTCTTAATCTAGGCCAGTAGCAAAAACTCTTTTCGATCTACAGAATCCTTTGTTCCTCACAGAAATCAGGAAGATGGGCTTGACATATACTTGCAAACTCAACTCGACCACTATCAGAGCTGTTACGCGTTAATCTGACAGGTCGAATTAAGAAACGATTCCTTGAAAAAAAACACCGTAATTGAATAGAAAAATAATAATAAAAATGGATGGAAAATGAATAAAAGCCCTGCAGGAACACAGGAGCCGAGAGAAAAACAATCAAAAAAATGCAACGCGAAAAAACTTGCGACAGCAGGTCGGATTCGTATTCAATTCACTTTATTTCTTTGAAGTCCTACCTTCATCGGTGATAGCAGTACTGCCGCTGTAGTAGTAAACAGTGTGATACAATTGACGAAAAACATTCTCATTATCATGTTTGAAACAATTAACAGCATCACATTCTTAATCTTCCCAAACAGCTTATTTCGGATTTATAACAGAGGGTTGACCAGGTATAGAATAGAGACGAAGCTCTTTAGTACAAAAAATGTTACGTTTGACATTAAACAACTGAGCGTTTGACAGAAATCTTATCTGTTTATCTCACAATAGCTGAACCATGTAGGCCTCGGAATCTGTAGACAAAGAACTGAATTAAGCTGCAGAGTAAAAATAAGGAGGAAACTAAAGGTGGACCAATAAAAGCTATGCTGCAGTAAAAACAATAGCACCGTAACTTAAACTTGAATTTTATTAGACCATTAGTGGTTAAAAGTGCCTGAGGGCACTGGAATCAACGGCACAGAACGATGCGGCGACGAAGTGACGTGTAACGAAGAACGCGGTAGGCGCAATCGAAGAAAAACCGAGTTGATTCAATATAGTAGTGGGTTCGAGCACAAGCAAACAACGGACACTTGGCTGTCGGCAACTCGCTGGGGAGCATAAGCTCGGAGGATCCAGCCAATACTAGCAGAACATGGACTTTCATTTCAGAAGCATCGAACTTTCTCGCACATTTCCTCCTATACACGTTCTCTGCGAAACTACAAAATTTTGGGTCCTGATTGAGAAGAGGGTTCTAGCCTTTTGTAATATGCGATTCGAGGGTACAACTGAAAAAGAACGTTTCCTGAGTACACTTGAAGTAATCACACTCTAACATAAATTAGAGCAGGTTCCTGTGAAAAAAATGAAGTCCCAAGAAATTATTCCTCCGGGCTCATACTCCGCCCCCATATAGCACAGAGTTTTTCCGATGGAGGAATAGGATTTACGTCAGTACATACCTGTTGCCCCTCCTCGTACAAAGGTCAAGTCACATAATTCTAATACAACTAGTAAATTCATGGTTAAAAGTCGCTTTGCAATTTAACTCGATTTGATTTCCACTTTATTATAGTTTTAGGTCCAATGATCACATAGAACAATTCATCAGTTTGGTGTTTGTATTCCGTTGGTTGCGATATGATTAATAAATAAAAATAGATAAATAAACTTGTAAACCTGTCGAAAAATCATATGCTCGTACAATAATTGGGACTGAGCTAGTGGAAGACATCGACAGCCGTGTCCAAACGTGAAACGAACAGCAAATATTCCCATGAATAACAACGACTCAGACTTCTGCCAAATACCAGCAAAATTCAGAAGCGAACCACATGATAAAGTTGAAATGACACGCGGAAAGATTGAAAAACTCCAATAGAAAACTGTATGTGTGCAAAACGACGTTAGAGATGCGCAGCGCGCCTCACTGAACAAAGTATACCAAGAACAAGTGCTTCCAAATTAGTCACATGCAAGGCCAGAATAAAAAGTAAGAAAATTCTTTTTGATAATACAACAGGGGCAAGAGACAAACAAACGATCGAATAACAAATCCAGCGAAAGGCTCGTGCTAAACCTTGTCCGGATAGATCAAAACAGTTGGCTGATTAACTTTAAGGGTAACAGCTAGGTACAAATTTACGCTTGTTCGCTCCATCCCATAGTTTCTAGACTTAGAACACCTCCTAGTTTTTGTAGTTTCTCCATTTTCCCATGGTTCTAATGTTCCTCATGGCTTTCGTTCTCACGTTCACTGATCAAGCGATGTGGGCGACATAAAAAAATCCATTCCTACTGTAATCATCGTATGAACATCTCTCCTCGCGACGAGTGTTGCTGGATTGAATAAATATGAATGAATGAATGAATCGTAGGAGGCGGCGGCACGCGGGGAGCCCCTCCCCATCCCCAGCTATCTTGGGTGAGACGAGCATACGGCCCCAAGAGCTCAGAAATGTCCTTACGTGCGGAAAAAAACGAAAGGAAGGTGGAAAGTCGAGTTATGGGGATCGAAGAGGACGTCTCCTCTACGTCGCTCTACCCCATCATTTAGCTTTCTTTTTCAGGTCTTCTCTCTACTCTGCTATTCAGGCTCCTCTCCTCAGTTACTCAAGTTCTTTATTTTGATCGTTATACCTCGCATTTTCCCTGTGTTGTTGATAATAAATAGACCGTTGTGTATTTATCGCATTGCTCCCTACTCGAGTCATGAAGAAACCCGAAGTTTTACTTATATCAGGAAATGTTATAGACTCCTACATACGTTCACGTCTGTTTTCTTTGATCTTGTGGAAGGAGAGCTTATTGAATACTCTAACATGACCGTCTTATCACCTATATAATAAACATGCGCAAATCCCTATTCAAAAAAATTACGAAATAAGCAGGACAATCACTATACTCAGTCAAAAGTAACAGATTGCATATCAAAATTCTGGTGACATATTGTTTTAAAATTTTTCCTCAAATGTTATTTCTTCAACGAATGTCTTCACAGCGACGCGAGATCGGGTTCCAACTCCACCGAAATCGCTATTTTTGCATCATCGCCATCAAAACAAGGATCAATTGTAAACTATTTCAGCACGGCTAAAAACAATACTGGTGTTTCAATATGAGACCAAAAATGAATATGAAAGCACGACATCTCTGTCGCGAAATTCCAAGAATAGAAGCGAGAAAGAAAAGAAAAACGGCTCGGTCTGTCGCTCCTAATTATGACGAGAAGGTGCCGAGAAGTGGAGGGGTGGGTGGAAAAAATGGGTGAGCCGAACTGCAAAAAAAAAGAAAGGCGAGCAGCATCTTAGCAGCAGAACCGCATCGATCGTCGTCGTCCGAGCTATCCGACGACGACGACGGCTCAGCCGGCACGCCTTCTGTTGTCAGAGCAATAACGAACTATGAATGAAAGAAAAAGCTACGCGGAAGAGGAAGAACAGGCAGTCAGCCAGTTGGGAGCAAATCTAGTCGAATGTATCGCTAGCGAGAAACACATCATTTCTCACACACTTTGCACGCCTGGTAACAATATTTATCGAACAAAATTTATACTTTATAACAGCGAACAGCATAACAACAGTGTATATCAGATCAAAGACACCTAAATGGCTTAAACACTAAACACCTAAACTACTTAATAACTCTCATCATACATAGTTTCCTAGTGGGTGTGTGCGTGTGCATACGATAGTCCGCATCGTCGTTAATAGCCAAAACAACAAACCTAACGCGGAAAGCTATCGCCGATAAAACTGTTGCAACTTGTATATCGATGATGATAATGAAAACCACTGTCAGTATCAACTTGGAAAATGTGTGTGATCCTTGGTAGTAAACATGGGAACAAGCATAAACCAAAATTCTAACAAAACAAGGCCTTCAAAGCCACCACATCTGAACGTAATTCTCGGTCAACAAACGGGTCTACGTACTTCTACGATAAACATATGAATATTCAAGATGAAAACCACGGACATACAAGATGACATCATGAACGGGAGATAGACGAATGAGGATGGAGCAATAGATCACGCCATGCGCGCGTAACGCTGGCCATCGGCTGAACAACGTCACAATATCTCGACGCTCAACCGATGATAAGGCCAAGACCAAACTTTCCTGCCACCTGAAAAACAAAAAATAAGCACTATATACGGTGTTTACTGAATGTTGACATATTTGTCTTAATAGTATCCCTCGAACACTTTACTGTGGTGCATCAAACATGCAAGAAGTTTGTTTGAATATCCAAGTTGAAACACTTTGTTTTCTGCTTCTAACTGCCACCCTTTTATGCTGTCGTCCAGCATTTTCTGTTATTTTTCTGTTTTATGTATGTTGACATCGTCGTGATTTTCCACCTGGAGACATTCTCTCGAAGAAACATCTCGTTTTTCCGCAGCCCTCTAGACAGAACCAAAATATCCAAGACCATTCGTCTGGTCTAATCCTCCCGAAGTCAAGTTTCTCAAAACCTGTTATTTATTTTGTTTTAGCTGTTTGGTCACTGGTATTACCAATCTTTCTTAGAATTATACCAAAGTCTGCTCGTCTACTATACACAACTCTAGCCTTTACGCGACATAATAAATGAACGAATAAATAATAAGATCCAGCAAATATAAATGACCCCGTCGAAAGAAAAAACATGTGTATAGTCCACCGGCGAAGGTGCGTGTTGCTCGAATTTCGCAACATTTTCTGGCAAAAAAACTAAAGTCAAAAAGGCTACATCGATTGGAGAAGTGTTTTTGAAAAAGGTCCCAAGATGGAGGTCTATAACGGTATCCAGTTAAATAATACCAACAAAAAACTGGACGACCGCATGAAATAGTGGCAGTTAACACAAGCCGCGCAGATTACTGCACAATATAGAGCGATGGCTATGTAAGAGAACAAAAAATATGCAAAAAATTGCTTACTTTTGAGTGATTGAAGATACCGGACAGTGCGAGTGTGAACGGTAGTTGTTGACTCAAACGCTTTTCGAATACACCCCCAACCGACCTGGAAATCAACCATAACAGGAAGCTGTTACGCACTTTGTGCACAGAATAATCAGCTAAATGAAAGTTAATTTCCTACGAAGACGGAAACTAAAGTTCACACTAAACTCAACAACAATAAACATAGCAAATACATCATTACTCAAGTGCATGAAAAGCATTCCTCGACAATCTCTCGCAAGAAGCTTCGTCATTACTTCACGTATTTATATTACATCTGGACGTCGAAGTTTAAGTTAAAGTAGAGTTCAAATTGTCAGTCAAAAGAGAAGGCAAGCTCTTAATTCTAACACAACTTCGCTGAGCTTCAGAGGAGCCAAAGGCAACCTACCAATTAGTGTCAATACTAGCTCTCATAGTCACTCCTTCATCAGGCAGCTCAGCAACATAGGCAAACGTTCCAACAGCCTAAACAAGAGAACTCACTCATTGTTCAAATTTAGCACATCAGCGTCATCAAAAAGAACACTATAAAACTCGAACCGTACCTCTCCAACGTTCGAGTTGCTCTCGAACTCGACTCCGAACGCTAGGTTTTCGGCCTGCTTGTGATAGTACGTAAAATGCGCACCTGGAATTAGAAACTTCTATTCCAAATCTTGGATTTACAAAACGATAGACAGTGAACTGCAACATTTTTAGAGGTCTGTCCGGAAAATGGCGATTTTCGCGGTGATTCCGAGAGAGTATTAATTGTTACCTTCGGTAGGCACGAAACACACAGATTAGTGCCCATTTTACAGAAAGTTTTAATTTTCGCCACCTTGTTTTATTCCTTTATTTACTTGTCTTTTATTTACTTCATTTACTTTTGTGCATCAGCAATGACAATAACATGAAAAATAATGATGCGACAAAAGCCGTATCTACATTACCACTGCTCTGATCATTGTAGACTGCAAGATCGGTGGAAAATCTTACGAATCTTCCGGCCATTTACGAGAAGAATTGTAAACGTCAAGGAGAAAGAAATACTTTTGCATCTTCTATTTCTAAAGCTGACACCTTGATATGTATTCCTATTCTATTTCCAGCAAACAAAATGAAGAATGGCAAAGAGGAATATGAACCACGCGGTCTTAACAAGAAGGCAAATCCTGTTTTCAAGCAAAGCAGTGTACTGAATCTAGGAGGTTGAAGACTTGGGCAGGAAATACAAAATGGAATGATATATGACCAGTTGCTGAAACAGCATTGGCATTTAAAAAGCGCCAAGCGAGCAAGCACCCCTAATTATTTCTCGGAGGATCCCTTTCAATAGAACAAAAAAGCGCAAACCGTCGGCTAGACCCATAAAAAATAAAACAAAATGGAAAATACATACCTGACGAGCCAAGAGTGGCGGCGGCCGTCCATATGGGAGTGGTGTACCGAGCACCATACGATAACATAGACACCTGCTGACCTAAAAAATAAGTGCTGACTTAGAATGTTCATCAGCAAGGGTGATCCACTCGATTTTAACTTCAATTTGACAACAATCTCAAGTTCCAAAAGGAAGATATGGGAGGTTTCATAAAGTCTAACTTTCTACAGACTCCTTGTGTATTTATTAGAGTTATATACGAGGATGTGGGCCTGCAGAAAATTATTCACACAAAGCTCAGTAGTATAGAACACAAAAAGTAGTCTAGGTCACAAACCACCAGCTGAATATAGAAACTCGCAAATACCCTTACGTCTACTTAACTTCATTTCGTTTGTCATTTATATGATCGCTTTGTTTAACATATCATTGTTCCGCGTAGCTTGTTTATGTTGAAATAGATAAATAAATAGCAATTCAAATCGTTACAGCTACATTTTCACCTCCTACCAAACACCCATTCTTGCTGACCACAACTTCCGCATAAGAAAAGGATCACAACGATATTTACACTGACCTGGAATCTGCTTTCCGTACTGATACAAAAGCTCAGCTCCAACATCGAGTCGATTCGTCAGCTTCCGCAGCATTTGACCCACGATGACACCGCTTTCATTGACGAGATCGGTGTTGGCGAATGTTATGCCGAGGGTGGACAGACGACCTCTGAAAATTCAATTTCAGAAATTACAAATACATCCACGTCAATAGAAAGACGACCTAGGTTATTTTGGTCCATACTGAATCAGAGATCTTTCAGTTTTCCAACTTCAACTAACTTGAACAAGTTGTATTTCACTTCAAGAGTTTATGGAACGTCCACCGAACAGCCAATGCCTTTTAGTTATTATTACTGACTATTTCTTTTGTTCTATTCTTGTTCTTTCATTAAAATGGAATACGCAGAGTACACGAGTTTCCTGCGAAGTACTTGCAGGTTCGCAATCTCATTATGCTTATTAACTTACGATGCTTATAACAGTGAATAATAAAAGTTGTTCTGAGGATTATCCCATCACTTCAAAAGTTGCGACAAAATTTGAAAAAGCTATATATTCTTCACAGTTAACTTATTTATTTAAAAGATGCAGCTCACCTCCTCTCAAAACCTCCCTGTGCTCCAACGATTTTGTTCTGTTGAACTTGAGCTTGTAGACGCATACGATAATTGTCTCCTAAATGTACTATTTTTGATCGGAACACCTAAAACAATCAACGGTATAAAAGAGCCACATACCGAACTGATGCAAAATTGTCGCTGTTGTGTTGCCGGAGACATCAGTGTCTCCGAGGAATATAGGATATTGCTCTTGAGGTCCAGCTACTTTGGTGCCGACATACGTGGCACCAAATCGATAACCCGTATTGGTTGGAGATATCGACAACGTATGTGAAACCTGTGAATTCAAATTTAATAAGTCTCACAGGCAGCGAGAGAATTACAGTGGGAGGCACAAGGTAAAGAGTCTCTACCGAAAATTCTATCCAACGGCAAAAAAGAACATTAGAGAAATTCGAAAATCCTCACCTGGAAGTGAGAACTTAGTCCTTTGGTGACCATAACCTTTGCACCCTCGAAACACATTGGGAACACATCCCGTGTTTTTCGGTGCAGTTCTTCAAAACTACCTGAAAACACATGCACATAGACATTTGCAACATTTTGTATTCATAATCAATCTGTTTTGTATTCATAATGAAAATCAATCTAATTTTTATTCTTTTCCGATCACATAGGTATTGCAAACCATCGAATACTATTATTGGAGGTAATTTGATTCACTTAATGAGGTAAATTGATTCACTGTGAGAGCCTGCTCAAATCCACGGTTTTCCTTTGACACAGAAGGCGCTATAAAGGAAGTGAAATGACCACGCGCTTATCACTTATTCAAAGAACGAATTTAATGTTTACTAAATTATCCATAACGAAAATGATAATAGGATTGTCAGAACAGTGTAGACGACATCTAAATCGACACCAGCGGAAAAGGACACAAAACACTTGCTCTCAATCACTTATTATACAAAACGACCCTATTCACAACTTGTAAATATGTTTCGGAAGAGCTAACTCTTGAAAAAATAAGAGCTAGTTCTCCCAAGAAAAAAAATGACATAACGCTGATATAAAAGGAATCATGTTTCATTAAGTTGAACTTTTGGTAACGGAACTGACCCGGATTGGTTGAAGGTTTTGTTGGTGCAGCCGTCGCATCGGCCGCTGGTGTCGGTGGTTGAGACATTACAAAACCCTGAAAACGGCAACAAACAAATCATAAACATCAGCAAACCCCATAAGCGATAATAAACACGAAAGAACTTATCATACTGTAATTAGGAAAGAGTCAAATGAAAAAGGAAGCATAGAGATATCAAATTGGAAAGCCACTCTTGGCAAATAAACTTCAATGCATGTAAATTCGATTTCTACAACTCGCACACATAAAATCTAATGAATAAGGGTTCAAAATACGAGATAGACGTTAAAAAGCACGAGAGAAAGAGAAGCCCCATAGGCGGCTGTTATTGCTTGATCGAATTTGAAACGACGAAATGTTCCGAGCACGATAGTACGTTTCTAAGATTTAAATTGCGATACCTTATGGCGAGCGTGACACAACGAGAAAGATCTAACTTATAACATCCAATTTCTTAGAGATTGCACCTCAGCGAGAAAGTTCACGCAAAGTTCAACAATAATTTCCAAAAAAAACAACTTCCTAGATGGCAAAGAACAGACGTCACATCATGAAGATGAGAAAATCCTGGGAAGAGGAACCCCTTCTGGTTTCTGGAATCCTTTGAATCCTGCGTAAATTTAAGCCTCAAGGAGAAAAACATAACAAAAAACCGGTTCAAATCTTATGCAATTGCAATTGTTTGCTACGAAGCGTCAGCTGACAAATGTCTGCTCTAAAGTCCGTGCGCTGCCGTTGTCCGACAGGGCGTCGTAGGAAAAAAGGTGTGGAGGCCGCTGAACCGCTGGTTCCTGTGATTGGCGTTTTCCATGAGGGTTTCAGGGTAGATTATTATCGTTTTTTCCACATAAGCAGATTTAACTGTAGTTTGTTAACAACTGTATTTTAATCTACATTTCTATGTGCGTCGGCGATAGGAGCGAAAAAAATGGGAGGTAATAATAAGTGCGTGCAGTATACAAGGGTATACAAATCCCCTCCACCTTCGTTTTCCAATGGAAAGCTCCCTTCGTTCCTTTCGCCTACAGAATGCACTCGCTCAGATTGCAAAATCAGTCTGCTGGGGGCGCGCCATGCATTCGTTTTCCATTCAGGATCGCAGAGCCGCAGAGGGTATTGGACCTACACGACCTCTGGAGCCAGCCGCTATACCAAGTCTGTCTCTACCTTGTCAGGCAAGTCTGGTACCAATTTACTCGACGCCGGAGGGATGGAAGACTCAGTGGGCCCGGGCGAGGTTCGAACGCCCAACTGTGCGGGTGTACGCAGCGCCTCTTGTCACTGTACTACGAGTATCTACCTTTAAGCTATCCTTCTTTACAGAATCTCAGAAAGGCCATGCCCAACAATTGACTCTTCAAGTCCTCTGGGTACCTCTACGATAGCTCCTCGGGGGAACTCCAACGATAATGCTCATCAGCAGACCGCTGTACCCTTTGTGTTGAAGCATTATACCCAACAAGGGTATACCGAGATTCAAAAAGGCAGCATACCAGATTTATCATGTCTCGTCACAATTTCCAGATAAAAAAAAGGATCAGACCTCAAAGTAATGCAAAAGACAAAATATAGAAGATGTCATACGTATGACGTCTGATGCTAACAATTCTAAGTCCTACATTTAAGTGGAAGCAAAATGCACACACAATGGACGATAAAGGAAAAGAAAAAATTAGGAGATAAAGCATTCGTTCGGTATATCATTGAAGATGTTCCAGTCGGGCTCAGTTGAGCTCATCGTCGGATACCAGTACTCTTGCTTGTATAGCGAAAAGTTCGTCGTGTGTGAAAAGTAGAGCTCCCATCCGTAGGTCACATCTGGAATTTTTCAATTTTTCTTTTTTTTTTCACTCAAGAGAACTAGAAGCTAGTGAGAAATACAACACATCGAACGCCTCTGTTTTTCTTCGAAGTGTAGGAGATAGAATTCTCAGTTCTTAATCATCATCACGGATGATCTACTACAGTACAGTAAAAAAAAACTGGGGTAAAAGGT
Source organism: Nippostrongylus brasiliensis (assembly GCA_030553155.1). Classification (NCBI taxonomy): domain Eukaryota; kingdom Metazoa; phylum Nematoda; class Chromadorea; order Rhabditida; family Heligmosomidae; genus Nippostrongylus; species Nippostrongylus brasiliensis. The sequence continues at coordinate 33,932,018 of CP130733.1, forward strand.
AATGTGATCGACGTAGATCAGCCCCTAACGACGCGCCACACGTTCGTCTTGCATTGAGATTCGTAGAGGTGTGGTGAATGCGCCGACGCCTACTTGAGGACAATAATACAAAATTGTCGCGTGGTAAATAAAAATGACCGTATTCAGGTCTACGGTAGCAACAATCAGCGAATTAATGGACATTGAAAAATCGGAAGGAGGGAAAAGGAGCCGCAAAGGCCGAAAGGAGAGATAAAATGTAACGACCTAGAGGGGAAGATAAAGTGAGCGGTGTTGGCCAGTTCCCTAAGGAATGAGCCATGCATCCGCTTATCTTTCAGAATCGTAGAGACATGGCAACTGCATATTCTGCCTATACAAAGACTTGCGGGGCAAACCGCTATGCCAAGTCAGACAGACAAGTCTGGCATCACTTTACCCAATCCATGGGACGGAAGGCTTGGTTATCATGAGCGATGATCGATCGCTGGACGGTGTGGGAGCAGCCCCACATACCACTACACAACGGGCGGGTATCATTTACTATCCATCATAGGTACTCAGCGAAAATTAGTTGAGTTGGAATCCTTCGCTAATGCTATTGTGGATCAAACCTCTCATGTGATACGAAGGTGGAGTACTGGAAAGAACATTCGAAGATAGTGCAATATGTTTATTTTAAATGAAGGATTATTTTCGCTACAACCTCCTAGGTGAAGCCTTATCCTCCGTGATCTCCTAGCGACACAGACCTAATTCCAACTTTATTTTGTCTCAGTCACCTGATTCGTGGGATTAATTTTCTTCTAAAAGAAAGAACAGTGCCCAATTTTCTATTTTACTCTTCAGAAGGATAGAAAGACTTTAGCGAAAAAAGGTGTAACTTACTTCTTTGAACAGACGAGTATCCTCTGATAAGTGACGGGTGACGGCCGTTGATGCTGACATCTTCGGGAGGTTCACCCTCGTAGACGATCACCTCTTTGTAGCGGCCATTCAGCGACACTTCCTCTTCGCGATTTTTTCTCATATAAGTCAATCCCAGGCTGAAATAGCTGTGACATAAAACAACTGTTTTATAACAATGGTAGGTCATAGAGCCATTTTTTTCTACAGTACCGGACGTGTCTTTTGATCATAAGCCGAAAAAGCCGGCAAAAACCGCTCCATGCGGCTTTTTCCAGTACTTACTTATAATTCAACTATTTGTGAAATTAGACCTAGATTTGAGCTCAGCAGCTCGAGCCCTATCGTTTGGTGTATAAATTACCAACACCTAAGAGTTTTTACAAAATATCGATTTTTTTGCGTGTCCCTCGTATCCATCGATTGCCTTTTCAAGTTGACGGGGGCCCCAACGGGTGACCTCGTCAACGACGAGGCCAGCGGGAGTCCCCGCGTGGTAACCTCTTCGAGCCACCCCGAGGGGACACCCACTCCTGGCTCGGTGCAATGAGCGACGCATATTCATAGTCGGCGAGGAGAGGGCGGAGCTTAGTCGGTGGTGAGTCACCAAGCGAGGGGCCGAAGCGGAAACGGGATCCGAAAATAGAGGGATCAAAAAATCGACTGAAAGCAAGTTTCACGAATTTGGAGAAAGTGTATATGGATGGATAGAGCTCGAGCTGCTGAGCTCAAATCTAGGCCTAATCTCTCGAATAGTTGAATTATAAGAAAGTTATTCGGAAAACCCGCTTTGGAGCGGTTTTTGCCGGCTTTTTCGGTTTTTAATCAAAAGACACGTCCGGTACTATATAAACTGACAATACTGTTTCAAGTTCTTAGAAACTGATGCTTTTCTTGTAACGTTTTCAAACGGCTATCTAAAATACAATAAAAAGTAGATAGGTAAAGGTAAAGGCAAAAGTAAAGAGATCAATGTTCATAAGTTTCTATGAACGCGCCACGTATTCGCATTCCATTCAGAATCGAAGGAGGCGTGGAGAATGCGTATTTGGCCTATACAATAACTTGTGCGGATAAGCCACTATACCAAATCAGTGTTTTCCTCCACAGATAAGTCCGGTACCAAGTAACCCAACCGCGGAGGAGGATGGAAGATATGGCTAGTTCGGGGGGGATCGATCGCTCGACCATGTGGGTGTCAGTAGCGCCTCTTACCGCTGTACCACGCTGGGCGGTTTGAAAATAGATAAATGAGCAAATTTGAGGAAAATGTAGGTAGCTTCAGCGTGAACGCCTTTTTGAGGCCAATGAAGCAGACAATTACGCATCACTTTGTTCGAGTGTGGGCCCGCCGCCATACAACTTAGGAATTCAATAGCTTCGATTCTTTGATCTCATAGAATCCATTTAATGATCGAAGAACTCACCCTTCAATGAACTCTTCGTAGGTCTGATCCATCCGAGTGCATCGCTGTTTTGTTTGAAAGAATGTGACATTGGGAAACACGTAGTAGGAGTACTGCCAGTCGGACGGCGTTAGTCCCACACGGTGGTAGAGCCGCTTCTTCATAGCATCTTGTACCCAATCCGTACCATATTCAACGTACTAAAAGATTGAATTGTAAATCAGAAAAGCGATGGTTCCAATTGACCATTTACCGGAAGCAGCAGCACCAGAGCAGCTGTAGGGGTTCGGATAACTTTCCTGTTTTTTTCTACGGAACACGTTTTACTTACGATAATCAACGAGCTATAACCAACTACACCTTACCATTGAACTACAGCAAATTGCTAAATCACGAAGGTCTGGGTTGACTATGGGCGAGGACCGAGCGCTTGATCATGAGAGTCCAAATGGCGACTCTCACCGATTCCAAAGGCACTAATAGGAATGCTCCATTTCGTAAACCTACTATTTACGACCACCATTTTATGCATTCTTTAATATAAAGAACATGACAGTTCCATTGTCTGCTACAAGCTCGATCGCGCGGCGACGCGACTGAACCTCTTTCCTGCTACTTCTATACCTCACGGGCATGTAATTAACGACCGGCTTTTTCATTAATCCGAGATGAAAAGTAAAGGCAAATCGGTCGAACTTGATCAGTCACTCAACGTAGCGCCGAGCATTCGGGTTTGGTAAGGTATCGTCAAGGGAGATAAAAAAAATGGAAGCAAATGGAGCAGTTAGAGGAAAAAAGATGGAGGCAAAAGTGTCAACGCTGATCAGTCTCCCGTGCGCGCCGCGCATTCGTATTCCACTCAGAACCGTAAAGGCATGTTAGATGCGCATTTGGCCTGTACAATGACAGGCGGGTGCCAGGCGTTAGTCTGCACCTGTCTGTATCTTATCGATTGCACAAGGCCTGATAGGTAAGTTCTCTGTTAGCTCTTTCCTTATCCTATGTCGTGAACATCCTGTTTATCAAGTTGAGCCCTTTTACATGTTTATCAAGTTAAGCCGTTTTGCTGTCGATGTTATTTCCTCGTTTCTTTTTTCCGTGTTTTGTTACGTTATGTTATTCCCTCCCTTTTTAAGGCTGCACAAGTATGGACGACAGAATTTGCTTTAGATTCTACTACCTTCTTACACGCCTAATTCTATTACCTTCTTACATGTTATAAATATGATGTTATGTACTTTCCCAGACAAGTCGTACCAATTTATCCGACCACGGAGGTATGGAAGGCATGGTTAGCCCGGACGAGGACGGATTACTCGATCGTTCGGTCATTATGGGAAACTCTTACCACTGTACCACGAGCGGAAGAATTCTTAAGAATCCAAAGATCTAACATTATTTAAGGAGAACCTCACCGAGTATACTTGCTGTCCATTCTGGACCCCTCGGCGATAGAGCATTGTCAGAGTGCCATTGTAGCACTGTTGATTGATGTCGTAAGGAAAATAAAGTGTGGCATTACCGGTGGGCGTTTGGTTTTGGCTCTCCTCTGCTAAATGCGTTTTATCAACAATCTCGTTTACAATATAGAGAGAAACTAAAGTCTAAAAAATATAAGATAAATCAGGACATGCTACGGGTGTTATTTATCATCAAATTCATACGAGTGGATAGCGGAATGGTTCTCATAACTGCTAGCCAACAGATAAGAATTTTCAAAAAAATGCAACATTAAATCAAAGCAGAGATGGGACAGCTGCTCTCATCCTGTGTTCCAATGAGGACCTCACCAATGTACGGAATTTTCATGCTCTGAATATCCAATTAAAGGATCGGAGTTGGCCAGCCTCCTAATGTCGCGCCACGCATTAATCGCTCATTCACAAATGTAAAACGGCATGTTGAATCTGTGTTTGACCTACACAACGACTAACAAGGGCCAGCCGCTATACTAAGATAGCGCCTTCACTTTCCCAGACAAGACTGGTGGCAATCTACTCGATCCAGGAGGGAAGAATATTGGTTAGCCCAAGCGAGGATCGATCGCTATGACTTTGGAAATAAAATGGAAATAACGCCTCTTACAACTCAGACCACAAGATTGAATTAAAGCGCGATTCCCAACTATTTTGATCCGTTTTTCACATGAAAGCGCGTAGTGTAGCGAGGTATCAGACTTGTCTGGAAAAGTGGAAACGTTGACTTGTATAGCGGCTGGCCTCCGCGAGTCGTTGCGTAGTTCGAATGCGCATTCACCGTGCCTCTACGATTTTTAATGGGATATGAATGCATGACGTGTCCTCGGGGACGATCACTTTACATTTACCTTTACCCATACTACTCCTGGACCCAGATTCATGAACGGACGAGCGGTCTCCAAAACCGCGGCGCAGCCAAAACCAGACAGCATAGTCGATGAGAGATTGCGTTTAACATAGGAAGTTTAGGATAAGTAAACAAAGGTGGACGCCGTTCGGGCTGTCTCGGGGTTTATCGTGGGTTTACCAAAGATGAATCTGGGACCTGAACTCCTAATTGGGGTACACGGTAGCAGGGGCGTTGAGATTACAACAGGAGCCACACAGACGTCATCACTTACAGTTGATAACCGAGTAGACGATAGCACCCGTGGCGGAACCAATGAAGATCAAAGCGAGACAGATTTTCAGCACGATCGTACCCACCTGAATAGACAAGGACTTCTGGTAGAGATATGATAAATAGTAACTACGAGAAATAGTGAAAAGAATCTAATTATTAAATTTGAATTATTTATTATTTGACTTCGTTTCGAATAGCTCGTAAACCATCGCGATGAATATTTTTCGGGGCTTCACAAAAACTTTCCGGGAACCTCTGCCTTTGCTTCCGGGAAGGATAGGTAAAACCCTGGACAAACAAAAAAAAATAAAAACAAATGAAACGATTTTACTAACTGTGATCAGTATCATTTCAAAATTTATTTATTTACTGCACATTAGCTTGCACATCCAAAATGTAGGTTTCAAAATGTGTAGATAAAGAATTCAATTGACACACACTGCATTCCTACCATTCACCTCAAACATGGTCATATTTTCAAAGCCTATATTTTGGTTGAGCACGCTCATGTGCAATAAATAAATAAAAATGGAATATTTGGAGCAAAAATGAGAGCAGAAGAACTTGATAGCTTCTCACCGTAGATTTGTCGCTTCGAGAAATGATAGAAACGTCATCTGCCCATTCGTCTTCCTCCAGAATGCTGACATGCTTGCTGAAAACCAACAAAATTGTTAATATAGACAATCGGTTATACAGATGTAACCTCGGCGCCTGGTTTAGCGGAAAATTCTGAAGTAAAGAAGCAAGGCAAGGCTGAACAATAACCACGAAAAAGACAAAAAACTTTTTTTCAACAAAACCATGAGTTCAAAAAGCACCACACCTCTCTAGCGATCATATATAACTGCTAGAATAAGAACGGAATAATGTTGAGTTACTGACCATTTTCTAGAATTTTCACGAATCGTTGTCTATGATTTTTAAAAGTTGCCAGAGATACACGTGGAACACATTCCTTGACTCGGAATTTTAGGAAAATTTATAATTTCTCCTATTTGGATGTAAGCCGATGTTGTTCAAGACGAACTCTGTAAGGATTGGTGAATCGGACAAATACCAACGGCTGAATTTTGAAAACTTCCTTACTAAAAATGGCTCCACCACTTATTCACGGGGAACTCCTTGAAATATTTCTCTGTTCCTTCGAAAATATCGAACAGTTGCACCTCCTCAGAACTTTGTTCACTTAAAATAAGCTACTGAGTGCAGATTTTATTAATTTGAAATAACCAAGTCCCGCACAATATTTAAATTGAAAAAAAAAACTGAAAACTATAAACTTAACTAATTTAAAACTAAAAACGGAACTAGAAGAAACTACAGAAAAACTTGCCGTCCGAAATGTGAGCCGCTGCCACCATCGACGGACATTACGGAACGTACCGGAACCCTTATCAGCTACACGGCAATCGATCCCCTAATTGTGTTGCAAATGTCATGAGACACGGCAGAGGGCGATAAATCCAATAAGTCTTATCACCCAATAAATCTTAATAGCAGTTCAAAAATGATAAGAAACAAAAATATTCATCAGGAGGAGCTTCTGGACTGGATCGCAAGCAGGTACCAGTGGACAAGCTCTTTTTTCTCGCATCAATTAAACCTGCGAAGTGTTCACTGGAAATTTCCAAAATCTCGTCAAGCAGTCGCATTCTGTTCGGACCATCTTCGTTGAAGATATGGATTAGTGTTCAGAGAAAACTCGAAAAATGCACGACAAGTTTTTGATCAGCATCTCAAATTAACCCTATAGCTGCATATTGAGCAAAACAATTTCTTCGACTATCGGAGTGCCATAAGTTGAATAGGGTCGTGGTCTTTCTTGTTTGTTGCTCTTCCAACTTTTCTCTATTTCCTAACAATCAAGCCGAGTACCAAGTTCATGGTCACTTTACCAACTCATTTTCGAAGCAAAGCCAGAACACCGATAATGAGATCGGTCGGTTGCCTAGGTAAAGATAATCCCTGAGTGGAGCTGTCCTCCCATAAACGTATAGCTCGAACACCACCACATTGAGCGAATCGATACCCATCACCGAAGCGCAACCGGCTGCCAAACCCCTTGGTTTTAGCCCTTACAAAAGTGAGTTCAATTGCCTTCAACAATTATGAAAAAGCTTCTTGTTATACTTTTGATTTCTAATCAATTCATCCATAGCACTGCGAATGGGTCAGCGAAGTGTGTACGATCCTCACGATCCGTGGGCGTTCAGAAACACCTGGACCGGTGAGATAAGGAACAGCTACGAGGATTTGTGAGCAGCTCATCTATTTATTTATTTATTTACTTTATTTATCGTGCACTTGCCTGCGCCCTCAAATAACAAGAACGATGAGGAATGAACAAGCGAGAAAGCAAACTAAAACAAAAACTTTACTTAAATGCTTTGTACTTTTTCTTTAGTACGACAAGTGGGGCGAGGATTGAATATCCATCTTCTTCATCTTTTCTCCAGAAGCTTCATCTTCTCCAGCTTTAATCCAAATGGTTGCTTTTTCCCTCAATTTTCAATTCACTTTGTTCATTTTTGCACACGAATGATCATCTGCAGCGAGGTGAGCTCAAATTTATTTATTTATTTAATTTATAGGTCTCTTTTAAGCGTTTTGTTATTTTCATTTTACCTTACCTTCCAGTGCGGCGGAGCTAGTATGACCTTATTTTGCCGCTGATTGCATTTCGTAGTTTGAACTGTTTTATCATTAACCGGGGATTCCATAATGTATTGTTTTATCTCTGTCTGAACTCTCAGGATGCTTTGTTCTTCGGTGCGATGGTGATGAATAAATAAATAAAATAAATAGGAAGAATTTACCGAACAATTTCATCGGTTTTTAACTCAACACTTTAACCAGTGAATCCGAACCATTTCTCTCAATAACCGTAGTCTTTTCTCAATTATGGTCGAGTGGATTCAGGTGGATTTGGGTGACGCTCATCGTCGGCCTGACAGCATTGGCCTTATGCGTGCTAGTGCCAATACTGATTCGTATCTACTGCTGGGAATGCTTCCGAAATTCGGTGAGTTTAGCTAACCAGTACTATCTAAGTATTTATTCATTTTACGTGCCTCGCGGCACGAAGAAAGGAAACATGAACAAAACACTGTAAAACAGAACAGAACAATTCAGTGCTAAAAGACCAGGGCTATTCCACTTATTGCACGTTCACTTTTTCCAGTTTCCACATTTCACTTTCCAATTTTGCCTAAATTTTGCCCACGGGAATTTTCAGAAAGTGGATGATAGATTCAGAACCAGCACCCAAAATTGATTCTATTATATAATTGATGTTTGAACAAGGTCAGGTGCAAAAAATCACCGACCACTGGAATGTCATAGGTTGTTGAATAAGCAGCCTGAATAAGAAATTTGTAGGGCGGTTCTTCAAGTGAAGAAGGAAATATAAAAACTATTAGGACATTGTGGAAATGATAAGCTGGCTCTAGTTCTATCAGCGAATACAAACCATTCCTCTCAGTAACCGAAGTCTTTTCTCACATAAACACGACAAGAAAAAGAAAAGAAAACTTGCGGCATGAAAATTGAATAATAGATACTGAAATCTGGACGTGAGGGACTAGAAAACGAAACACAGCGAAACTACGAAAAAAAAGTCAAAAAATAGAAACCGAAGAAATCTCAGCGAATAATCGCTAGATTGGAAATGTGAACCATTTAATTACAAACAAACGGCTGCAATAATTAACCAGCTTTCTTCAGAACGAGCAATTGCATATGGCCATATTTTTTCAAATGGCTGTTCAAATTGGTGCTGCAACGAAATGGAAAACCACTTAATTGTATTTGACCTCTATTAAAATCGTTTTCCAAGAACATGAAGACGAAGAAGAACACCTGTTCATGTAATAAATGAAGCTTTCCTATATTCGTTCTGGTTTGGAGTATCGAGCAATTAAAAATATTCACTTACTGATGTATATTTGACCTCATAAGAAGTACAAATCGGAAGGGATTTGAGCAGCCGGCTCAATTGAGCAAAACTTAAATTTCAAATCCGTTTGTAGTGGAGCGCGTTTTCTCTCAGGGACACTGACACCCGCTTACCGCCAAAGACAGACGGCATGCTCTCCGGGTGTTATATTTTAGGGCTTGTTCAGACGACGCGCGTCGAAAATGCAAAATCGAAGCTCAATCGATAATTAACGCCCTTGATCGAATTTGCTCTTTTGCATTAGTGGCGGTTGTAATACTAACCTGTTTCGCCTCTTAACCCTAGACAGGCAAAATAAAAATTAACATGAACACTCCTCGAGGCTCGTCAGTAGGGAAAGGAGTGCATGGAGCATCTATGTGGATGGGTTTATATACTATACGGAGATCAAATGAGCGCAGGTCAAGGAGGAGTAGGATAAGGAAGGGATCAGAGGTAAGAAAAAAGGAAAAAGGAGATCATGAAATTATATTAATAAGTAGTTCACTAACAAACTTTTTAATGTTTTTGTTATGTAAAAATTCATAGTATTTATATATAATGTATTGGTTTTTAATCAGGCAAGAAGAGATGGCTTTGTAAAGGATGTCTTTATTATAGCCTAAGGACCTTAAATTATCACATAGTATGTTGACATTCTTGATGAAGTCGGAGTGTTTGCTACATTTTTTAGCGATTCTAAGAACCTCACTATAAATGATAGCTTTTTTAATAGAGTAACTAATGTTACTGTTGTAATGGGAAAATCTGATAACTTTAAAGTTAAAATAATCAGTTTTATTGTATAAGTTAGTAATAATTTTATTATCTTCAATATAAATGGAAAAATCCAAAAAATTAGTTGAATAATTATTATAATGAGTTTTTTCAATTTTTAAAACATTGTTATAAGTCTTGAATAAAAAACTTTCAATAAATTTTTCTTCTTGATTATGAATAATGAGTAGATCGTCCATATATCTGAAGGGATGAAACTCAATTCCGTACCTTTTAATGGTTGATGAGAATTGATATTCTAAAAAACTAGGGTAAGGTCAGCGAGAAGAGGACTGGCATTTCCACCTTGGGGTACTCCAAGTTTTTGTTTATAGATAGTATTACCAACTTTACAGAAACTATTATTAAGAAGTATTTCAATAATATATAATATATCTTGGATAGTGTATGTTTTATAATAATAGTTAGTAGGTATATTATCAGTATAAAAACATTTTTTGTAACCCACAGCTAGGTATTTTTTGTTAGAATTTTTAAAGCAAATATTAAGAATTTTACTAATATTTTTCATAATAATATTGTGACGTATACTAGTGAACATATCAGTGAAATCGGCGGAGAAAAGTTTTAGTTGAGGAAAATGAAGGGAAAGCAAGCGATTAGAAATATCGGTGGTATTAATACTCCAAAAATTGGTTAACGAATTTAGGTTAAAACCAGTGTTACAGGCATAATTCTTGAAATGGGATTTTATATGGGTTGATATGCGTGCTAATTCTAAGGCAATAGGTTTAGTCCTTTTATTATAAGCACCGGTAATAAATCTAAATTTTATAGGTGTTTTGTGAAGTTTAGGGATACAATATATAAGAGGGAGTCTAAGGTCTGAAGAGCAATTGAGATTTAAACTTTTAAAAATGTTCTTATGGCTGTTAATAATAATATGTTCTGGAACATTAGTAGGGCAATAAGTTGGATTATTATTATTATAACTACCAATTTCAGATAAGATAATTTTGGCATAAAGTTTTTTACAAATAATTCCATAATTACTAGAAGCTTTATCTAGGGGAGTAATAATAAAATTTTCATGAATAGTTTTTAAATCATGTTTATAACAGTTATATTTTGGTTTGTGATTTTTAAATAATAAGTTGTTATTGATTTTAAAAAAATATTTTGTTGTAAATATCTTTAATTTTACAGAAGTTTTGATTATCAACTTTGTAACGGGATTTTATTTTATTAGTAAGGGTTATAAAAGCATTCCATAGAACTTTTTCAGTATTACCAATATTAATTTTTTTTTATTACCAATATCAGTATCAGTATTACCAATATTAAATTTTTTTATTACCAATATTAAATTAAATACCAATTTTGCATTAGTGGCGCAGTCCGGTTGCGCCTCATATAGGCAAACTTACTGGTCGCTCGGGTTTTTTAGAAGGCTGCTATTCCTTATTAAAGGGAATTTTGACGAAATTCACTTTTTTCGTTCAATTTCTTTCCTATGTGATTATATGCCTAATTTTTTTTGCCTATATGAGGCGCAACCGGACTGCGCCACTAACGCAAAGGAGCAAATTCGATCAATGACGTTAATTATCGATTGAGCTTCGATTTTGCATTCTCGACGCGCGTCGTCTGAACAAGCCCTTACAGCCTCGCTTCGTCGTCAACCGGTCTTATCAAAAAAGATCTGTGGTAAGATGAACTCTTCGAAGTACATGATCGAGCGATCGATCCCCATGCGGGCTACCCAAGCCTTTCATCCTCCGTGGTCGGGTTACTTGGTATAGGACTTATCTGTGAAGGAAAAACACTGACTTGGTATGGTGACTGGACCGCGCAAGTTATTGTGTAGGCCAAATACGCATTCTCCGCGTCCCTTCGATTCTGAATGGAAGACGAACACATGGCGCGTCCATAGGGGCTAACCAACATCGATTTTTTAAAGCTTTGCCTTCAAGTTTGATACTGTAATTATCACTTCATTTTCCAGGAGTGGTGTGGGTGCTTCGATCGACTTCTTTCCGTCTGCTATACAACCTCGTTGGAACAACGCGAACGATCCAGAAGACGGAGACCTCGAACCTATCAGCACCATTCCGACGTCGAGTCTCCTCCACCACCAGTTCTCGTCCAGGATCGTTCTCGTCCACGGCCTCGGTCTTACCCGAAAAGTTTCTACCCACGAAGTAGCACACTTCCGGCGCCATTGCGGCAGAATTCCACGGGGAAGTCTCGCCGAGAAACCAGTGGGCCGTCGTTGCCTCGGCTAAAGTTGGGAAAGAAGTGAAGAAGAAGCCGGCCAAAAGGTCGAGACTCCACTGTGCCAGTAAATCAGAGCACAGTAGTAAAAAGGCGGGTGGGTGCATCCCACGTGAAGCGGCAGTCTTTGCTGCAGCGCTGCTGGGAAGCGACAATTTTCGTATGGGGATCAGCGAAGCTTGTCTTTTTTACTTATCGAGGTTATCGTAGAACTGCCAGGTTACTTTGCGATAACCTTTACTACAATTTCCAGAAACCATTGCATCTGAACCTTCCTCCAGTTGGTAAAACTGCCTTCTTTCTCTGAGTAAGGAACATCGAATCTGTTGTCTGTACCCATCTCCAAGTCCATACCTACTACCACGCGCTGACGAATCTCGCATAAACCGCGATTCGTCAACGCGTTCTAGGGTCTATTCGAGGTTTGTTAGGGTTTCCCGTCACTATCTTGAGGTTTCTAAGAGGCTAGTGAATCGTTTGTGCATATCCAGAAGATACCGTGAATAGAACTCATGCTGATGAATCACGTTTTGTAATGTATAAACCGCGATTCGCCAACGCGCTCTAGGGTCTGTTCGAGGTTTGTTGGGGTTTACCGTTAATACCTTGAGGTCTCTGAGAGGCCAGTGAGTCGTTCGTGCATACCCAGAAGATGCCGTGAATAGACCTCATGACAATGAATCACGTTTTGCAAATCGTCAGGGGTATGTTGTGGGGTTTATGGTGGGTGTACAAATCATGATTCTCAGCCTCGGTTCTCTTTAAGATCTCATGAGCTTTATCCATCTTTTCGTTGTACTTATATGACTGTTAGAGGTTCTATAGACTAGAAATACCAAAACATTAGTTTTCGATGAATTTCGATGTGAAAATTTGACCTTCTGTGACAATTCTACTAAACAATATATTTATAAATGAATTAATGAACCAATAGGTCAAGTGATATTCCTAAAAAATATCTGTTATAGTCTGTTGTTAATGTATGTATTCAAAGAACACGATTTATTCGATAAGTTGTAATGCGAGTAAATCCGCGCTTGGCAACGAAATTCTTCCATTTTCGTTGATTGGAGCGCGAAAACATCAACGTGACAGGAGCAAGTAAAGACGACAGACGACATATAGGCCTTGAGAGTGATGGTCCCGTAATGATAAGGCTTTGAGATGAGTTACAAATGATGAGGATACGGTATATGAGTGAATGGAACCCTTACACTTACGAGAAAACATACATATATACACAACAACAATAGTATAATTAATACCTCAGCCGTCTTTCACACATAAAAAATAATGCCATAATAATCATCATCAACAAGATTAGCTGAGAGACCAACATATCAGATATGCACTTCACACGTAGCTCGGGAGAGAGAAGGCAGATGAAGGTGAGGAGGAGGAGTGCCTGAGGGATTCTATTGATCCATATCGATTTGGAGTTGATCGTCTTCTGTGCCGCTATCGGTATCCCGTTCGGCCTCCATCTCGGCCGCTTCCTCTGGAGGATTTTGGAACGAGTTGGCAATAGAGACCGGTAAGAAACCGGGCAGAGAAGTCGGTATTTGCAAGAACGGATTTCCTAGCAGAGCTGCCGATTCGGAGCCGAAAGGTGGAAGGACCATCGGAGTCGGAGCTGAAGCCGTCGGAGGGACCTGCTCCTTCACCTCGTCCCCATCCGTAGGCATCGGAGCCGCGCCACCCATCATCAGGGCCATCAACTGGGCCTGTGTGTCCGAGTTCAGCTCGGGAAATTGGCCTGCCTAAAATCGAAGACAAATAGAAATCTTCTTTGAAGATGAAAGAAACTTTTTAAGGAAAATTCCAGCACCTGCATCATCATTTTCAACAGATCGTTCGTTTTCGGCACATCCAATGCGGCAATCTGCGAAGCCTGCGCTATCGCCTCAGGCATTCCATTCGCCTTCGGCTCGGCGGCATTCATGCTGAGATCCAAGCTGTGCATCGGAGCTACCTGGAACCGAAAAAGCTTAATAAACGAAATTCATCAAAGCACTTCCTCTTCCCTAATTCTATTTCATCCACAAGATAAATCCTTTAGAAAGGTTTCCCGTTTGACCTGCACATGGTAAACGGATGACAAAGATATGGGTTCTTTAACCCGATAACATCAGCTTTAGTTGGTTGACTACTCTTCAAGCTACATATAATGCCGGTAACCTGAGACCAGAAATTTTTAGGCGCTACATCATTTTGTTATGACTACGTGGTACAGTGGTAAGAGGCGCTACTGACACCTGCACGGTCGAGCGATCGATCCCGGTTTAACCAAGCCTTCCGTCCCTCTATGCTCGAGTAAACTGGTACCATAATTGACCGGAAAGGTAAAGACACTGACTTGGTATTATAGTGGCTGGCCCCCATAATTCATTGTATTGGCCAAATACGCATTCACAATGCCTCTACGATTCTGATTAGAATACAAGTGCGTGGCGCGTCCTTAGTGGTCTGGTCAAAGCCGACACCTTTTACCTTTACCTTACTCATTTGACTACACATTATATTCAACTATTATACAAATGAAGGAAGTTAAGGCGGTTAGTAGGGAAACCAACCACGAAAACACTAACGAACACTGAACTAAAAACAAACTTATTTTTTCGATCTCAAGATAGATCGATACTAGTAACCCCGTTTCTGCAGATTGGGACCGATTTCGTTCTTTCTTTCTGCATATTTTTATGAGTCGTTTTCGCAAAATAATAGAAATATATAACTTAAACATCAAGGAAATTAATTTCCAGGTAACGCTAACTGATTCAGACATATTTTGATACAAACCGAAGGGTGAAAAAAAATCCGTTGCAATTATTAATTTTACCTGGTCTTGGATCTTCTTCATTTCATTAAGATTCTTCACTCTCCGGAGGTATGCGATTCTATTGTCGACTTGCCTACCGAGACGTGGGTTGTGGGGTAAACCGAGGCGACGAACCTAAATTGCGAGGTTTTTTACAATTCTTATCATCGAAGAGGCTTCTTGATAGAGGGGTCAAAATTTTGTTATGTCAACAAAAAAATAAAGGTTACAATAACTAATGTCAAAAAGGAAAGCGAGAGAAATACGTAAATATGGAAGGATGAATCACAAATGAAAAAAGAACGATAATTGATAAAGGGAATAAATTAAGAATATACAAAAAGGTTAATATAAATACTACTAAGCTACAAGTAAGTCTATTTGAATTTTAATTTTTTAATTTAAATATCTATTTAAATTTCTTATCATATGCTCTGCTTTTATATTTATCTCTGCTTTTACAATGGACTCGCCTCCGTGCTGCGTAATTAGTAAATAATTAAATAAATAGATAAATAAATAAATAAGTACATAAACTAGTGTAGTCCGTACCTCCTCTTCGAGTTTCTCCTGCCGTGTGGCGTTGTTCCAATCCTCGTAGAACGACCGATCGACGATCTCTCGAAGCGTTCTGAAATTCGTTGGTTGGATTTACCGGGTTCTGAGCGGAGTTGGGCTCTCCTTTACCCAACTAAAAATTCTCACTTCGGTAATCCGGCGTGGGTGCCAGGTGTTCCGACCGGTTCCATCGCATGATTGTGAGCGCCTCGCTCCTCGACGATGATGAACTCATTCATCCGTCTCGCTCGAACTCGGTATCGGCACTTGCTTTGCAACCGGTTTATGCACTCGTAGCTGAAATCAACCATTTATCAATCAATCGATAATCCACAAAGATACCGCAAGTTTCGGTGGCAATCGAAATGATTTACTTATTGATATTTTATTTATTTAGTTATCTATTTATTTACTACCCTCGTAGGTGTGCCAACCCGTGACAATTAGTGAGCAACAGGGCAAGAACGTCAAGCTGAATTTTAAGAAAAGAAATGAAATATTCAAATAAAATGGTTTGTAAAACAACTAATAATAATTATAATAACGCTAACACTAATAATGCTAATAAACAGTATGATGTCAATGTCTACATGAATTATACAAAAGTTCTACCAGATACTGCAGTAAAAGGAATAAAAAGCCTTTTCCTAGAAAACACAATGAAAAATTGTTTTTTGCAAATTTTGCCATTTATTGAGCCCACTTGAAGTTAGAGACATGGGAATACGTAAATGTTGATAGTATACATAGAAATAAAGGTAAAAGGCAAATGTAAAGGTGCCTGCGATAATTAGTCTCCTAGGGACGCGCCGTGCTTTCGACTTCCATTCAAAATGGTAGTCACGATGATGGCGTGCTTGTACTATACAACGAATTGCGGGGGCCAACCGCTATGCCGAGTTAATGGTAGTTACCTTGCCAGACAAGTCTTGTACCAATTTACCCGACCCCAGAGGAAAGAAAGGCTTGGCTAGCCAGGACGCGGATCGATCGCTCGACCGTGCGGTTGACACTAGTGCGTCTTACCACTGCACTGCGCAGGTCCACAAACAGAAATAGAAATAAATGAACAAATGATTCTTATTATAAAAAATAAAGGTAATAAAAATAATGAATGATTAAGTAAATGAATAAGCATATATAGTACGGATTTACAAATAATATGACATAGTAATAATATGACATAATAATAAAGGTTTCCGATAAACGTATTTACGTACGATAATAAAACAATAAAAGTAATATTATAAAAAATGTTTTGCAAAATTGTGTACTTCAAACAGCTCCCCCACAGAAAAAACATCAAACCGCTCGCCTAAAGGTTAAATCTGATTTCCGCACAATTCACACATTTGGCACGCATCATATCGGCTCTTCAACTGAAGAAGATGTTCACAAACCGTTTTTATGTACACTAGACTCCTAGTGCTTAGAATTGCACGGGCTGATAGAAGCTGATATAAAGTACAAAGTGAGATGAGTGCAAGTCATGTCTATGGACAAAAAACCGTTGAAAAACTTTAAACCATGTGATGCCAAACAAGAAGAAAACAGCAAAGAAACAGAATTGGTCTTTCTTTCTTTCTTTCTTTATTGGGACGTGAAACACTTACATTCACGTAAAAAATATAACAAAGCAGTAAAACTTGAACTGAGCAGAAACACAACTAGTGACCCTTTTTGGGGTCAAGAAATTAAGGATATCTGAACCTATAAGCGTAAAATAAATAAGATTGATGAGTCAAATCCCTGATGTGAAGCCCTAAATCAATGTAGAGCCGGAGTGACCTCATATAAAATGTGAAGCACTTGATATTAAGTACGCTTCAGAGCGTGCGTGGTACAGTCGTAAGAGGCGTCACTGACACAAGCGCGGTCGAGCGATAGATCCCCGCCTAGGGTTAACCAAGCCTCACACCCCTCTAGGGCCGGATAAAAAATCAATTTAAGCAGTTGATAGACTTATATCTTTGGAGATGCTAGGTTATTCGCAAAACACTGACATCGGACGGGAATTGAACCCGCGTCTTTCTGTTTCCGGCAGACTGCACTAACCACTGTGCTACCGATGTATCATGCGAATCTCCTAGCATCTTTCTTAAGCCCGGTCGGGCTGTTATGTTGCTATCAGCACTCACCCGTAATCACGGGAATGAGCCGGTAGGCCGACATCGGCAGTTACCAGTTAAGCTGATAGCATTTTTGATATTATACGAAACTATTCTGCTATTTGCCGCTTTTGTTTAGCGGTTTATAGACAAGAACTAGTTGATAGACTTATATCTTTGGAGATGTTTTATTTATTTTATTCTTCAACTTCTTGAACATCTACATGTCTTTATGTGGTATATTAATAAAAAATGACGACAAAAAGTCCATGCAGCCGGTAACTATTCCGACTACTCCACAGAGGGCGTGTGAGGTGCAATGGTAGGAGACGCTACTGATACCCGCACGGTCGAGCTGTCGATCTCCGCATGGGCTGACCAACACTTCCATCCATCTGGTGTCGGGTAAATTGGTGCTAGACTTGCCTGGTGAAGTGAAGACACTAACTTCGTATATCAGCTCACCCCAGCAAATCATTGTTTAGGCCAAATACGCATTCACCATACCTCTACGATTCTGAATGGAACACGAATGCGTGGCGCGTCCTTAGGGGATTAATCAACGCCAACACCTTTACCTTAACCTTGACCTTTAATATGCTACAATAGCTTTAGGATGCGCCACACATTTGATTTCTATGCGAAATCGTAGCGACATCCTGTTTGTTTTGGCCTAGCGTTGCAGACGTTCACGACTCCCAGGATGCGCTGCGCATTCGACTTCTATCCGAAATCGCCGTGACATCTTGAAGTCTACCGATTTACATGGCCCAGTTCCAAAAATTTAGCGATTGTCCCCTACCAGTACTCAAATTTTTCGGTTTTCTTCTGAGCTATTCGCATTGCAAAGTTCATACGTATACAGCTGTCGAACGTGGAGTTTTTCATAAGCCCAGTGACGTGCGACTCGCATCGAATAAATTCTGTCCGTTCTTTGTATAAGACGGAAAACCCGCGTAACGAATGAGCGATGAGACGGCTTGAAACGTCCAATTGCTAATTGTTCGACAGCAGTTTTACAATTCAGCAGCTAGTTCGGTTCAGCAGGTGACTCCCTAGCTAATACAACGCTCAGTTCCAAAAGTTTTGAAAAAAAGTTCCATGTTGGTCGGTTCGCAAGATTAGTTAATTAATGTATTTATTAATTCTACCTTTCTACGCTCATAGGCGTGCTACTTAGCTTGAAGAAAAACTGAACAGAAACAAAATGGAAAAAAGTGAAGAAAGGTACAGATGGTTGGTTAAAGAAGTCGAACTAGTTTTAACAGATTAAATTTGATACAAACTCGTTCCTTAAATAGTATGAAGTCAATAATTGTTATTTTGGATGCGTTTATAACTGATTTATGAACTTGAGCAGCGAAGTTGACATCAATTAGCATCAGGCTTTACAGTGATGCCAGGAATGGTCTTCGTTTTTTTTGCTTTAGTTAGTTTGTTCCTGTACAAATGCTTCACTTTTAACTACTTCTTAGAAAAAATAAAGCAAGATAAAAATATACCGTAAAGAAATAAAGCACTACTAGAACAGTGAAACACGAACCATACTCCAGATCGGGAGCAGAAAGATTCCTTACGGGGCGAGACATAGCCAAGCGAAAAATGGTTTAAGAGCAATTAAAAACCCTTTTCAGGAGCAGAGAACGTAGGTTTAAGTAATTATTGATTAAATAGGTTGAATATTCAATTAAATATCATTTATTAAATAATGCCCGTAGCATATACTTACTATTCATATCCGTCGAGTTTCTTGTCGTCTCTGGCCATCACATAGAGCGAATAGATGAGCGCCTCGAACTCCTTATTGCTGACCGTTGTGAAGCATTCGTGCCACGGTTCTTGACGATACGGCCTAAACCATCTGGGGTAAACCTGAGGGGTTTAATGGAACAGATGTTTAGGAAGGTGAGAATGGAATAAGTCAGTGGGATATGCCAATACATACTGTTAGCAATTAAATTTTTCTGATTAAATTTTTGGTCCTACAACGCCGGTTTCATGAGAAACGCTTGGCTTTGAGTTGAGTTGTGATGCTTTAAGAATGTGCCGCATCATAAAGAGCAAAACTTTCCTCACAATCTAATACTTTAATTATTTTATTTATTTATTTACGCGAATTTAAGATCCACGTCGGAGAAAAGACAAATGTAACATCTTTAGATGACTACTGTTGGATGGCGCGCGTGGTTCAGTGGTATGAGGCGCTCCTGACACCATTTCTGTCGAGCGATCGATCTTCGTCCAGGTTAACCAAGCGTTCCATCCCTCCAGGGTCAGGTAAGCTGGTCACTCACCTGGTTTCCTTACCACTGACAGCCGGCAGTGGTTCAGTGGTACCATCACTATTCGGACTTTGATTTCGTGGTGTGTCGCCACTGTCCGACGATCCGGCTGGCTTCGCGTCCACTGGAGCCTAAAATTCTTGAATATTATAGCGGGTATAATTTAACCCACAGCTCAACTGAGCTTAATTTCGCTGCCGAGAAACTTCGCTGAGACGTCCTCGTTATACGAATTTCAGTCTCAATCAATGCTACGAATCACGAGGAGCCGTATTTTCAATTCAAATCAAGGGGCCTTGGGTTTTCCTTGCGTGGCTTCTGGAACCTACCTTTTACTATGAATTTTGTATAATTTACTTATCGCGCCTAACGTATTTTTTACTTGTAGTGATGAAAAATATTTAAAAAATATAAATAAATAAAAATAATAATAAACCATAAAAAAAACGAGCCTTCTCATACAAGTTCGTCGTTCAAGAATTTTTACTGTGCTACTGTGAATTTTACTTAGTCTAATTCCTACCAATCGTTCCTGTGATGCGGCTACGACCGCATGAAAAAAATGAAAAAAATATACTCCAGCAAATTTTGAGAAGCAGATGAGAACAACACCTAGAGGCATATCGATCACAAAAAATTATATCTCTACCTTCACCGTTATCAACAAGGCACTGAAGAATTATTGATATTTTATATTTATATAGCAGATTCTGATTCTAATCCAAAGCGGATGTTGGAGAGAGATTTTTCGGAAATTCCTAGCAGGCAAGAGGTTGCAGAAAATTATTTTACTTCTCCTTACGTTCATAAGATGAAATTTTATGAAGCCTAATGATGAAAGTGGCCAGAGATCCCGATTAGATCTTACGCTCCTTCAATTCGATAAGTTGATGCCCAATCTCTAGATTTTTTCTATTTTGCTTCCTTAACTTTTTTACTGGTTGAAGAAAATGACACTACCGTAACCGTGACTTCTGATGGAATTGAAAAACAAATGTGCAGTCGATGCGAACTTGTAGAAGCAGATTGCAAGATTTTTTTCCGAAAAAAATGCCGGTAAATGGCAAATTGTAACATGTATCTCTCCCTAACTAAGAAGAAGGGCAGAGAGACAGAGAACTGAAAAAAGTCCGAAGGTGCGGAAGAATCAAAAGATAACACCCTGTCGGAGAACACTCATGTGGAACCAAATCGGAGGAAAAAACATTGGAATGACTAGAGCACGGAAAATGATCTAGAATAAAGAAAAATGCACAGCCCAAGTTCCAGGTTATATTCTTCCTCCTTCAGTTATCTCTCTGCACGTCTCTAGTTTTCCTCCAAAAAAGATCTCAACTCACCGGATAGTTAAAGGCCGGAATCTGTTGCAGAACCGTGCTCATGATCTCGTCCATACTGGGCATCTTGTCCGGTGACCGTTGAAGCGAATGCAATGGCTAAATAGGCTTCCGAAATCATAAAAAATTATAATTCTCTTACTATATCAGGAGTAGATATTGTAATGATGCTGCTCGCAAAAATCGCTGCTCACCCGGGATTCAAACCCGTGCCAGTCATTCGCAACACCGTAGCGACTACTTGAGCCAGAAGGTTTTTTGAGCACTCATCCGCAATAGCGGCTTGAGACGTTGAGCGGGATTCGGGATGGTAGTGGTAATGGGCGCTACTTACACCCGTGCGGTCGAGCGATCGGTTCTCGCCCAGGCTAACCAGGACTTCCAATCCTCCGCGGTCGGGTAAACTGGTACCAGACTTGTCTGCGTAGGTAGAGGCGCCGGCTTATTATAGCGGCTATCCCCGCAAGTCATTGTATATGTATACGCATTCACCATGCCCGTACGATTCTGAATAGAACACGAATGCGTGGCGCATCCTTAAGAGACTGATCAACGCCGACACCTTTACTTTAACCTTAACCTTTATTACCTCCAATAGCTATAGGACACGCCACAAATTCCTTTACCTACACCTTTTACAGTAGAACTATATCACAGAGGACTTATCTTATTCTTATCATCTTTTGTTTTATTAGTCTTTCGTTATGATAAAAAGGCATCTATCAGGTCGTTGAAAAAGGTCACCCCACATAAGGTTTGGGGGGGGGGAATCTCGGAACCTGTTTTAAAATTTTGGTGAGCAGCCAAACTGATTGTGAGTGGCGGGAAACTTCCTCAACAACCTAATATATTGTCATTTTCCTACCATATTTTTAACGTAAAAACATAACCGTACTGATGTAGAGGTTTATGTACTCTTGATTTAGGTTCGACACGTTGGTTCGAATCTCGCGTGTGCCGAGACTTTTGCGATGACCGCAGCATCATCATCACAGCATCGGTTTTCGAATTCCTTTCAACAGCAGGAAGTACCAACGCCAGGTGATAGAACCTACCTGAGTAGCGGCGAGGAACTGATGTAAACCGCTGAGAGCGCTATCCTCTGCGATCGCCATCACCTCTCTGAAATTGGAGTAGAGTTTTCAGTTTGAAGAAAAGAATCAGATGATGGATTGTTGACGAAGGAAATTGCGCAACGGCTAGTTTACACCTCTGAAACGAATACGAAAATAATCACGATGAAACGGCTGATTACGAGTGTTCAACATTGAACGGAGCACTTTCCGACGGGAAAAATTGACTGTCAGAATGACATCAAACAGAGTCAAATGAGTTGAGATATTTAGCGGGTTCGAAAGAATCATGTCAGAGCTTTTTCTTTACTTCGAACATTTAAAAACCTCGTCGAAACAAGGCAAACAACAGAAGAATCGCGAGAGACGAAGAATGACGAATGAAAATGTAAAAATTATAAAAAATATGACAAACAAAGAACACCTCCCCTTCACATCGATGCAGATTGAAATTTATCCAGGAACAGATAAAAAACACCACTTCAATTTTCGGAGAAAAAAAGAATCAAAGCGGCACCTCAATTTCGAGAAGAGTATAAGGAGAAATTGAACTGAATAGGAACAACTTGAACCCGGAAGCGTCGTTCAATTTCGAATAGAATTTCTTTCAAATTACGAATTTCTCAACTGTTGCGATTGCTACTTTGTGAGATCAACTCAAATAAAAACGGAGAAGTGAAAAAGTGTGCGTACAAGCAATCGATAACGATACGAAGAAGAAGGTAAAGTATGAAGATACTTTTGAAATAAATAAATAAAAATGAATAAAATAAAATATAATAAGGGAAAGCAGAATTCAGCAGGTTTTCCACTCCGAAGAAAGTTTGAGAATACACATGTTTTCTTGAAATTGAAAGAGTACAGAAAATGCACAGAAGAGATTTGCAAGAGCATCTTTAATAAGGGCAAAAACTAACCATGGATATGCTAGAAAAATATAATGTGTGCGTTCCAACACTTCTACTTTTGTACCAATACAGTATTTACATGAACTTCGGATATGGAAGGAGTAGAACAATGACACCAACGGCAATACAATAATATAATGATGGAAAATCATAAGGGCCCATCTCGTAACAGTAAGCACGCTAAAAAGAAAAATAGGAAAAGAGAAGGTGAAACTGGTTTCGAAGAAAGTAAAACCGGTTGTTGAACCACGCATAGTTTGATTGTTTACTAACGCAACAATTCCAACACGGCCTTCGTCGTGCAAAACAATCTAGAACGAATCACTACGTAAGCATCGGAAATTTTGCATACCTTACATTTATTTTTATTTATTCCACAACGTTTTTATCCCGATCAGTTACGGGGTACGTCTTTCATGATAGTCGCTCCGTCTTCTTTCCCCTTGGTGCTGCTCCCGCATTTGTTGAGGTGCCACACTGCCATCCTGTCTCAGTCTTGAGCTCCTTGTGGGGTGGCCATGTCGTCCTCGATAGCAGGTTCTTCCACATAACTCCCTTGCATGCGACCATCGATCCTTCTTGTGATCGTGACAGTTTTCCTCCATCAGCCGACCTGTCACACGGGCGTGACGCTGGTACCGACACCCTTTTCAGCTATTTCCAAGCTAGGCAAGGGTTTCTGCCGGGGACGGGATTGAACCCTGATCATCGAGATCTTGAGCCTAGGCTCTTAACCTCTCGGCCATCCCGCTCCCGCCTACCTTACATTTATTAAATTATTATATTTTGCGAATTCTCTACGTCCGTCAAAACATCTCGAAGTCGTCACGGGCAAAATGAATAAGGTTTTTCGGATCTGATGGAGCGTAAACTGGCAAGAACTTTCAAACTACAGTACCGGACGTGCCGCAACGACAAAACGGCGACAGAGGCGCTTTCTGGAGCCGAAAGGTGCCCTTTTTGGAGCCCACGCGTGGTGACCCGTACAGAGTCTACCTCAGTTCACCTTCGCCACATACCCACCGTGGGTCCCCGCGTGGTAGCCTGGCCGAAGGCCTCGTCGAGCGTCCAGACGACGAATCGAAGGGGCAAGTGACCGAAAATCGGGGGATCAAAAAATCGTTCCTTAACAAGGTACACATATATAGAGAATTTGCATTTAATAGAAAGAGTTCTAGCTGCTATGTAATCAGATATGTACCTATTTTTACGAATAAATCAATTTTAAAGAAAATATAGAAAGACGGCGATTTCCGCGCAAGAAATAGTTGCTGGCGCCGTTTTATCGTCGCGATACATCCGCTACTGTGGTAGAAAACCTACTGATACAGCAAATGAAAACTTTCGACTTTCAATTTTTTCTTCTATAGTTATCCATATAACACAGCTCCGGAATGTATCGACTTTTTAGTTGTCTTTGGAGGCCTGAAGGCCATTGGAGCTGAGCCATCAAATTTCATTTCAATCTTATCATTTCTATAAGACTCAAAAACCGCGAAAGAATTTCAAGGAAGGAAAATATGCCAAAAGAAATAACAAGCTAAGGAGCCGAACTCGTGACCAACATAGCGCGAGTCTTCGCGCCACTGATGGAACAGGTTGTGATCGAGGAGCCCACAAGCTTCCCAATAGGTTAATGGTTGAGATTTTCAGACCTTACTGGACGGTCTAGTTGCATTAAAAAAATTCTTCGATTTCCCTTCGGAAATTTTCTACCCTAAAAACAACGGCAACATTGCAATCCCCGCTCGACTCTCCACACGACGAAACATGCCTTTTCGAGAATCTTACGGACACACCCCTCATAAGAACCTCAAAAATGCAAAAGAAAAGTAGTGAACACCTTAGTACGGAGAACGACGAGGCCTTAGAGATGGCGGAACTTGAGAGAATGTTGCTTTTTGAGTTTTTCGTCACTAATTAGACGATGAATCGCGTTCCTGGGCCGTCGGTCACGCGGTGGCGACGACGATGCCGTCGGTGAGGTGAAGAAATTTGCCCGGAAGACGAGATTGGTATAGCGGCCGGTAATAAAAGGTAAAGGTAAAGGTGTCGGCGTTGATCAGTCCCCTAAGGACGCGCCGCGCATTCGCGTTCCATTCAAAATCGTAGAGGCATGGGGAGTGCGTATTTGGCCTATACAATAACTTACGGGAGCTAGCCGCAATAAAAAGATCGGGGTGTTCACCTTCCTAGACAGAACTGGTACCAATTTACCCGACCCTCGGAGGGATGGGAGACTTGGTTAGCCGGGACGGAGATTGATCACTCGACCGTGCGGGTGTCAGCAGCGTCTCCTACCAGTGTACCACGCGCGTATATTTACCTTTGTGGCGGCCGGAAAGGGTATAATTTCACCCAGAAGACGAGAACTGGGCGGTTGAAAAATGAATGCACTCAGCGGAAAGCAGCAGAGTGTTGCAGCGATGAAAACGCAAAAGATTCGCTTATCGGGGCAAGAGTGTCAGTTGCTTTCTCGTTTCACTGAAACCCACCCAACAAAGATAAAATTGAGAACCGCAAGTTCTTCTTTCGGGCGGCGCCACACCGGAACGCCACGGATCGCCAGCAACATCGGAGACGAAATGTGTGAAGAGAGTGGCCTTGACGAAGAAGCCTTTCGTGAAAGCTATCATCCCAAATAAAAACGCGCACCCAAACTTCTTGATCGAACTGAAATACGGTTCGATTCTGTTCGATTCGGCGCTTTCTTCGCTTTTCGAAAAACGAGCAGCAAATAGGGAAAAGGGACACTTAACCTCACGTAGTCTCACTACTCTGATTGTAATTTGTCTGTTTGACGTGATAACCTCTTCTACTTTTAGCGCCCCTGTATGCGTAGAAAGCAAAAAAATGAAAAATAAATAAATAAAAGCCAGAGAGATACAATAAAATCCACGCTTCTACTTTTTCCTTGAATTGACGTACTTGCAGCAACTCGTGAGCACCCAATGAGGAGTTCAAAAGTCTCAGACCTTCGGATCGCGAGGAATTCTTCTGAATATTTCAAAACAATAATTTATTTATAGAAAATAAATAATAATGAATGAATAATAAATAAGTAAATAATAAATAAATAAATAAATAAATAAATAAATAAATAAATAAATAAATAAATAAATAAATAAATAAATAAATAAATAATGGGTGTTAGTGGGGCAGTTAAGAGGCGCATCTGACACCGCCGCTGAGCGATCGATCCCCACCCAGGCTAACCAAGACTTCCACAATTCCTAAGGTAAATTGGTACCAGACCTGTCTGGGAAGGTAAAGACACTGACTAGGTGTAGCGACTGGCCCCGCAAGTCACTATATAGGACAACTACGCATTCACCAAGACCCCAACGATTTTGAACAGAACTCGAATGCGTGGCGCGTCCTAATAAGGGGACCAATGGACCCTGATTTATTCAAACTCTTCCCTTTATTTTCCGCTATACCAATTATAGCTGTAGTTATAGTCTAGTCATAGTTATATTGGTAGCATTCAGATGATGAAAGCCATTAATGAATTATCAGTGAGCCAAATACACATTCACTACGCTGAA
This sequence comes from Nippostrongylus brasiliensis, assembly GCA_030553155.1. Taxonomy (NCBI): domain Eukaryota; kingdom Metazoa; phylum Nematoda; class Chromadorea; order Rhabditida; family Heligmosomidae; genus Nippostrongylus; species Nippostrongylus brasiliensis. The sequence continues at coordinate 33,958,491 of CP130733.1, forward strand.
TCTAAATGGAAGTCAAGCGCATGGCGCGTCCGGAAGGAGACTGATCAACGCCGACCACTCTGCGACGCTTCGTTCAAGCGGAAATCGAGCAGACGGTGGATCTTATCTACGACGCCCCAACAACGCCGACGATGACAGGTAGAAGATAAGCGGCCTTCTCAAAGAGACGAAATTATCGAGGATTTTGCGGTTGCGCTACTGCTAACCGCATTCACTGGCTGAGAAACCAATCTTTTTGACTCGAACTAAAGGCAAAAGCAAAAGTATCGGTGAAGATGGTCCCCTAGGCTTGCGCCACGCACTCGTGTTTGATTCAGAATCATAGAGCCATAGTGAATACGTGTTTGACCAGCCGGGTACAGGCACAATACGGAGTCAGTGTTTTCTACTTTCCTCGACAAGTCTGGTACCAAATTCCCCGACCCCGAAGAGATGAAAGGCTTAGTTAGCTAGCTAGGATTGATCGTTCAAACGTGCCAGTGGAAGTAGCGCCTCCTACCACTGTACCGCGTTAAATGAGAGGTACAGAAGAAAATGAAGTTAAAGCCGAATACAGCTTGGGGAACATTGAACCAGCTCTTTCTGATGGTTCGGAGCCGAGGTTTGTAAGAGAAATAAAGCAACTTTTTAGCTCTTCCAAGCGTTATCCGATGCTTTGTAGATGGTAGGGATAAGTGAGTAAAGAAAATAAAGCAGCAAAAAAGAGAAATAAAGCAACCTTTCAGCTCTTCCAAGCGCTATCCGATGCTTTGTAGATGGTAGGAATAAGTAAGTAAAGAAAATCAACAAATAAAAAAGAAAGAAAACAATGCACTAAAAGAGCACTCCAAAAATAATGAGACCGAGGCTAAAGATTGAGATTGAGAGTAAACGACAGCCTTTTCAACAATTTTTAATAAGTCCTTTAAAAAATATCTTTCAAAAAAATCTCTGGCCATTGGGGCTGAAACGCCTTAAAGCCTTCACCACTGATGAGGTTAGATTGCGGCTACCGTGAGGAAAAAATGACAACAAATTTGGGAATCTTTCGAAAGGTTTAAAGAATTTAGAAGCTGCGAAAGCAACTACGCTAGCAATTCCTAGAGTCTCTTGCATTACGGCTCCCCGTCTGGACAATCTGAACAACATCTGACGGCGTTTTTTATGAACAAAACATACCATAAACCGGGATGATTTACGATTTCTGTGCAACGACAATCGTAGGTGCCATTGCTTGCGACTATTCGAACGCATCCCAGATATCAATTCAGAGAAGTAGAGATAGTGAAAGAAGAAGAAGAAGAAGAAGAAGAAGAAGAAGGTAAGAGTTTTCAACAATGAGGTTGTAACAAGAAAGTTCCAGTTCTAATTGGGACCAGTTATTATATATTTACATTGTTCATCTTCTTGTTATCAGCTTCTTGAGAATTATTTACTCATCAGTAATTTATTTTTATAGTTACCACCGTGATTAGAGTCTGCTTGGTGCAGCCGTAAGAGGCGCTACTGACACGACCCTCATCCGGGCTAACCAGGCCTTCCATCCCTCCGGGGTCGGGTATATTGATACCAGACCTGAATGGACGATAAAAAAGGGTAACAGCAGAACCCTTAGCCTTTTCCTTATTCAACTCTTTTAGTTATTTTCGAGATTAGTTTCTCTTTTTTGTTTTTTTTGAACGGTAGGTTATTAACCGTCTTCAAATCCGCCTATAGTTCCCGAACCTGTATAAACTGCCCTTCAAAAAGGAAATAGAACGCAGAATCAAATAACGAAAGTAACCATATAAAATAATAACTAATAAAGCTAGAACACCATAAATGAATAATAACTAGCCTCTCTTAAAGACCTATATCGATTTTCTCCATTGAGATTTTTCGGAGTATCCTATTCTTTTAAGTCATCTCTTCTGTTTTGCCTTTCTTTGTTCACATTTCTAGCGACTCTTGATGCTTTCTCGAATAGAAAAATTATGTAAAACAATAGAATTAGAGCAAAAGCAAGTTTTAAAGGATCGCTTGCCTGGAAACTGAAAGGATTTGCTGAAAATGACACAAACATGGTAAAACCCACTGATCCAAACCGAAATCGAACACGAATTCCTGTTATCGCAGCAGGACACAAAAGTCGGATTATGGATGATCGAAAAAAAACTTCAAAGCAAACAACACTGATCGGTGAAAACCACAATCGGGAGAGGTTAATGTAGGTAACGGTAAAGAAGGTTCAAACGGAAAGTCCCTTTTTTTTTCGAAAAAAGACGATAAAATGGCTGCAGAGTAAATGAGAGATATAGAGGGATTTGCACTAGTTCACGACAGCGTTCGGTTCCAATAATAAATAGCAGCTTATATTATTTATCGTACGTTTATATTATTATTAATATTCACGTCCAATGGGCACATGTTCTATAAGTTTTTCTTTATGCTATTCTTACTGAGTTTCGTCGAACTGGATAATCGCGAAAAAAATTGGTAATAATGAATAAATTACGCTCTTCCCATTCTCATTTAACGTAAAAAAAACTTTCTAGTAGAATAAGGCGGCCGGATTCACCAATAGAACTTACCCGGTGACCTATGCGCCTCGAAGGATAGACTTGAAAAAACAATAGAAAAAGAAGAAAAATTTCTAAACACAAAGAAAGACGGGAAGAGAGAAATAGAAATATTTGATGTCTCGAAAGTATCGAAAGCATATGCGGCTATAAAATAACCTTGGAACGCATACCCATAATTCATAAAACGCGAAAGTTAAAGAATACGAATGTCATGATATGAAGAATGAAGTCTCACAAGATATGATAAATGAAAGAATTTCTCGAGGGTATTCTAGCCATTTTCCAAAAAAATGATTCAAAACATTGAAAATTTAGGATGTTTCCACTTCATTTATGGCGAAATGAGAGCAAACTATCATAAATGTTAAGTAGAAGTCTAGACTAACTGAAGATGTAGAAACTGGCGAACGAGAAATACTGGGAGGTGGAATCAGACGACGAGGACGTCGGATTCGGAACAGTCACGCATTTGTAGCAGTGCAAAAAGGCTTATCAGATCTTCTGATAAGAACTATCCCTTTAATTAAGAATTAAAAAAAGCTGATCAAAAGCGACAAATGAGAAAACACTGGCACAAGAGTTTTGAGCCACTTTTTAGGCCTCTGAAGACTACGAAGAGGTCGAAACGTCAGGCCAAAATAAAACTTGATCCACTTTACTAACTTCGTTCGGCAAAGCAGCATTCAAAAAACCGGCATAAGAATTGCTCAAATTCTCTCTTCTTGAAACCTCGACATTATGTTAGACTTCTTGAATGCTGCTGAGCCGAGCGAGGTTAGCAAGGTGAATCAAATTTTATTTTGGCCTGACGATTCGATCCCTTCGTCGTCTTCAGAGGCCTAAAAAGTGGCTCGAAATTTTCTGACCTCATAGAACCATCCGGCCAAGCAGTTGCGGTTTCTTGAGATTTTTACTAGTTGGGAAAAAATGCTCGGAAGGATGCGTCGCTTGGGGTACGTAAGATCAGGGAGTTTTGAGCCACTTTTTAGGCCTCTGAAGACGACGAAACAGTTGAAACATCAGGCCAAAATAGGATTTGATCTTACACACTAACCTCGTTTGGCCCAGAAGTGTTCAAAAGATTGGCATAAGGAATCCGAACGGCGGCGGTATTCCACGAGGAGTCATCGAATATGGAAGGGATCGTGAGAGGAGTCAGTTCAATGAATGAATGCTCGTTGTCGTTGAGTTCACAGAGACTGAGGATCAATACGTGGACGAGTCGAGTGAAAGCCCTAACGGAGAGTGCGTGTGTGTGATGTGATGTGTACGTGTTGGGAAGGCACAGGGAGGAGGGGGATGGCCTCCGATTGGAGAAAACGAACGGAGGTCGCAGGCCCCTAATGTCGCCGGGGTAAATATGACTTTGACCCGGCACTCACAGCAGCCAAGAGGTCAGCCGGTCAGCAGCGGCTATGATGAGAATCGACCCATCGATTCGCCATCTACTCGCTGCCACCTTCTCCGACCCCAGACACTTTAGGGACCCGAGAGAGGCAAATTAGGGCCGACCACAACGTTTTTATCCAGATCAGTTATGGGATACGGGGTCGTTTTATCTTAATATTATTTTTATTTGTCACGTCCAAAATTCATGTCTTACAGTATTTTTTTTTTTTTGTGCGCTCCGTTGATTGTACTATTATAAGCAAATAAATAAACTGAGAACTGCAACGGTATTTTTCTCCACATTCTTATCCCGATCAGTTCGGACCAGAGCTCCTTGTGGGGTGGCCATATCTTCCTCAATCGCAGGTTCTTGAGCACCGTTTCCTTCCATACGACCATCGACCAGTCTTGTGATCGGGGCAGTTTTTCCTCCATCAGCTGACCTGTCACCCGGGTCTGACGCTGCTACCGACACCCTTTTCAGCTAGTTCTAAGCTAGGAAAGGATTTCCGCCTAGGATTGAACCCTGATCATCGAAATTACGAGCTTAAGCTCTTAAGCTCTCGGCCATCCCGCCCAGGCCGAAGAAGGTAATGCCAAACAGAATGTGCACCGAGAAGCCTAGAAATAACTCTTAATTTCTTTCAAAAAGTTTGACATCTTTTAACTTGGTGAAGAGTGTCATCCTCAATATGGTCAGACGTGGCGATTTATCGATTGAATCGAGCTCCATACTCTGCTAGTTATTAATGAAACCTTACTTCAGCGTTTTTGGTACTCGCCAACACACTACCTATTTCAAAAAAAAAGGAAAAAATAAGGTTGAAATTAAAAACAGAAAAACAAAATGAGATTGTGGGGCCAAAAATTGGTCCCTTACCCAACACCAACCCCTGGGCTCTGGCAGGCAGATTGTGTACCGAGAAGCCCAAAAAAAAACTTCTGAACACTTCCAAGAGGTTCGATATCTTTCAACTTGGTTAAGAATGCCATCTTCAAGATGGTCATATATGACGATGTATCGATTGATTCGAGATCCTTACTAACTATTAAATAAGCCTTATTTTGGTACTCGCCGAGAACACTTGCTATGAAAAAGAAAAGAGGAGAAAAATAAAAAATAAAATACAACAGTTGAAATTGAAAATTGAAAAAAAATAGAGATTGTGGGGTCAAAAATTAGTCCCTTACCCAACACCAACCCCTGGGCTTTTGGCTAAGGTATTAGTCTACCAGGTAAAATGGGAAGATTTTCGAACCTAGGAAATGAAATCGAAATGAACTCCAATTCGTGAATAATTCGCTGAGAGAGGAAAGGCGAAAAAAGGCGTTCTAAAGCGTTTTTGATTCCATTAGACATCAGAACGAGATTTATTAGAATAATTTTTATTTATGTGAACTCAATACTAATATTCGAGGGAGGAGTGTGCTTGTGATTTATCAGTTTATCAGTAAGAACGCAACGCTGAAGCCTAGTCGGTGGACTGTCCAACGTCCTTTCTCTTCCCTACCTTCACAAAAAAACAAATTTCAGGCATTTTGTAGTCGAAAACTCGAATAAATCTGCGCTAAATGCTACCTTTGACAAGAAATGAAAGTAAATGAGTCACACACGTCGAATCTCGATGACGACCGACGGCGGATGCGGAAAAAACTTCGGCCGAGTTAAACAGACCGACAGCAGTTGTTGGGTTCGTTAAATAAACTGCTGAAAGCGGGGAAAACGAGCGGATTTCGGCCGAAGAAGAAGCCACGGAGAACGAGAGGTTTAAACCGAAACTATCACGACGGAAAACCCTACCCTTTTCGCTACGAATCTCATCAAAACGACAAGTTTCAGGTGGCGGCAGGCAGGGTAAACGAGACACTTTCTTGGGTAAGAGGATGCCTAGGCGTCAATGTAGCACAGCATTTCTGAACAATACTATAACCCGCTAATCCTTCTACAATAGAGATACCCTGACTGAATGCCATCAGCTCAAAAATACCCTGAGGCTAAAGAAACGACGACTTGAGAGTAGCACATGTACGCGGCAGAAAACCTCATAGATCTTCCGGGAAGTGGCTGATCGGACCTGAAAATCGGAGGCGGCCGTGTGGCTCTTGTCCGGGCTGTGTAAGATTTCGAAAGAACGAGATACAAGTGACTTGCTGAAATGTTGTTCAGCTGTGGTGATGTTGCTTCCGGTCAATGTTAGGGAAATGAATCGCAGAAAAACTATCTATAGCGGCAGAGTAGGAAATAGAAAAAACGATTGGCATACGAGGATCGATCAAGGTTTCGATCAATTTCACAAATAGGCAGCGTTGCTCATTCTCACATGAGCCTTATAAAGGAAAAGTTTGACCCATTTTAAGACATTTACACACTAACATAAATTGATTAATAAATAATAACATAAATTTTTCTTCTTCTAACCCCCCAGGGACGACTGCTCGACTACCGAGTGTTGGGTTAATAACGATCAGTTGCAGGACGAGCCTAGCGCGTTTATTCTTTCCATCGGAACATTTCTGAGTTGATAAAATATTTTTCTTAAATCTTACCTGTGTAGTGTTCTCTATTATGTTTCTGAGCTGCTTTGTGTTCGAGTTTGGCTTTTATAGTGATGTTTCTGTTTTTTTTGTTTTTTTTTTTGACGCGTCCTTGAACGTAGTTAAATAAATAAATAAATAAATATTATTAATCACCTATTTCTACGCACTGTTATGATTTTGTTTTTTTGACGCGTCCTTGAACGTAGTTAAATAAATAAATAAATATTATTAATCACCTATTTCTACGCACTGTTATGATTTATTTACTTGTTTGTTTATTTACCTACGGAAAATCCTGGTGAATCGTGTCCTTAAACATTCGAGCAACATGAAAACGACAAAAAATTATGTGAAATTTTTTGCCTATTTGGGACTTCCTACAGGCTCACCTCATTTCTTTTTTTTCATATTGCTCAGTACAGGACATAGCCGCTAATTCATTTGTAAATGTGAATTCGTTGCTAATAATATCAGCCATGAGATCGACTATTCCAAGCGCATTAGAGAGAAAACGATGAAAAACGGAATACTTCGACAATTCAGTAACTTAAATACCGACGAAAAACTTGTCAACCGGGTGGGATAAGGCGATAATGAACTACATGGGACACGAAGGAGGACGAGCAAACGAAGAAAACGCTAGTGTTCTTGAAGCAACAGCACAGGTAAACACCACGAAGGTTCGCTACCGTGTCTCATAAATGTCTACGGTAACTCTCTAGAGTGTTTAAATATCTCGAAGTTTTCAAGATGTAAACCTTTTGAACAGAATAGCACAGGTAAATCAGATTTCTTTTGAATTGTCTAAAATTTGTTGGTTTAGCTTCATTCGTTTGTTGTGTTAGTGTTTATTTTTCTCGTGGTGTTTGTTTGTTTTATTTCTGTTCATTGGCGTGTACTATTAATGTACAAAATAAATAAATAAATAAATAAATACATAAATCTCTGATAGAAAAACAATCGAATTTTTCTCTCGGACTACAATGCTGTGACTACGGTCAAGATTAAGATGATGGAGCTAATTGAACGAATAGAATAGACTGAAATCTTAAAATTTCACTCGAAAGTGTTTAAATAGTTGCGAGGATCAAATTATGGTGGTTAATGAACAGAATAGACTGAAAAACGAAATGTTCACTTTAAATTGTTGAAATAGTGGCTGTCGGTCAGAGCGTTCAAAAGCTGAAATACGAAAATCGAAACAAAATTGAAGATTCCAAGCTCTTTCATCTTCAGACTTCAATATTGGTGCCAATAACAATTTTGATTTCGTTATCAGTGCTGATGTTCAAACAAATGAAAGAGCAACTGTCGAAACAACAATAAATTTTCCAATGAGCCTGGGGAGTTTAGAATTACCTTTTTGACGTTTTCCGTTTTAGTCCATTCATCTAACAAGATTTGTAAGAGACTTGAAGATGTATTCCACCCCTTCCAGAGGCATAACGAATACAAGAACAATTTTGGAATGACCGTCGCAGTTGGAGAGGATAGGCGTCGTCTCAGTGGCGTAGTGGTTAGCGCACGAGGCCCGGTCAGGCGCAAGACGCGGGTTCGATCCCCGCCTGAGAGGCGATTTCTACGATGAACCTAGCACCACTGTTACAACGTCATATTGTAAAGGTAAAAGGTAAAGGTAAAGGTATCGGAGTTGATCAGTCCCCGAAGGACGCGCCGCCGCATTCGTGTTCAATTCACAATCGTAGAGGCTTGGTGAATGGGTATTTGGCTTATACAATGACTTACGGGGGCCAGCCGCTATACCAAGTCAGTGTCTTTACCTTACCAGACAAGTCTGGTACCAATTTACCGAACCCGAAGGGATAGAAGGGTTGGTTGGCCCGTGTGCACCACGCGACCACATCAAATTGTAGTATACATAATTTTGGTTGAATTGCACATCCATATGGACGTAATGATGAATAATAATAATAATAAAATAGATAAATAGAGAACAACATATTTGAAAAATAGAAGAAAAATAAAATAAAATAATAAAAATAAAAGATCTATGTAGCATTGGCAACTGCAACGAGGCATGGTAGCTGACGTGGTGTGCCAGCTAATATCGTGAGCGATTTATTTGTTTTCTGAGTTCAGTTAATAACGGCAAACGAAGGGATTTCACCGATTGCGAAGACTTAGATTACTGACGAGAGGAAATGATTGCAGTACTTCAGTAAAAACAATAATATAGAGCTTGAGGGGTTTCGTCAGACAGCGGATAAACGAGTGAAAGGATACTTAGAATGGATGGAAACCTCAGAACGAATTCGAAGAATGTGAAGCTTACTGTCTAGGCATTTATAGGGAGGGAGGCTTCCTAATCTTTAGCGGCGATTCATCATCATTGAGAATGTTCCAAGAAAATGAGCTTCTCTGAAGATGAGTTGATGCAGATGCTTTGACGACAGTTGACAATGACTCGTTTTTTCCACTAGGTTTTTTCGAGATAAAAATCCAAGAAAGGCGAGAGTGGTTTCCGCAATATTTTTCGAGTTTTCAGGTCTGAAAAAAGTTGAGCAGCGCCAAAAATTTATTTATAATTCACTCTCAAAGTGTGCCTACTTGACATAAAGGTAAAGATAAAGGTATGGGCGGTGATAGTTCTACTACGCACGCGCCGTGCACTCATGTTCCATTCAGAATCGTATACGCTTGGTGAATGCGTGTTTGGCCTAGAGAATGTTGCGGTCGTCAGCAGCTCTACCTTTCCAGACAGGTCTCGTGCCAATTTACCCGGCCCCAGAGGGATGGAAGGTTTGGTTAGCCATGAGCGGGGATCGATCACTCGGCCTTGCGAGTGTCAGTAGCGCCTCTTACCACTTTACCCGCTACCTAATATATTTCGTGGAAAATTTGATCACAAACAAAACAGAAGTGCATGATACGAAAACGAAGAAAGCAAGAGGTCTAAAAGTAAGCATAGTTAGTCAAAAAACTCAAACTTATTTGAACGGATTAAAATGTCAGTCTAATGATAGGAGATATACTAGTCAAGGTCTACGGCCTTATAAAAGTATATCAAGAGAAAGGGTATATGGTATTAAGGGCTGAGTTGGTAAATCGCCCGGGGGAACATCACCCCCATGATAACACCGTTGAACTAATCCAATAGACCGCGAGGGAAAACTCATTCGTCCTCAGCAGAAATCGCTATGTAATATCCCTCCCGATGACTTTGATAAGCGAGTGCATGAGATGAAGAGAGGAGAGAGGAGTTTATGATGATGAGCAGACGACGGATTTTTGCTGAAAATCGCTATCCATTCGATGTAATAACAATGAAGAAGCGATAAAACACCACTGAATGACGACTGATCGAGTCTGCTTCTTCTGCTAGCTCAGCAGAGAATCCAAGTGGATTCTTTTGCTGAACAAATCGATTTTGTAGGTAATCCGCTGGATTTCGGCACTCTAACTGTCCCATTTTCGAGTTGGCAAACTTCTCGATACCGTAATAAGCTGATATCTTCAAAAGTACTTGAAATCACTCATAAAATATAACTTCAAAAATATAACTTCCTACATATTTTATTTATTCACTTACTTTGAAGCGCCAATCTCGCGCACAGTACAAATCATTGAACGAAACGCCAAAGAAAATAGAAATGGGATAAAATCAAGATACAACTGCCATCATAGTAAATAGTGCACTAAATTGAGCAACTATGGTGCAGTGGAAAACGAATAAGAGTACATCATAGACACTAACAACGAGTAAAAAAAAACTAGTATGCCTTAATTTGCTTGTCGACAAAAATTTCAAATTCACCAAGAGACATCTGGAGTACTTTTTCCCTCAGAAGGGCGCAGAACCTTCGAACTGTTCTATTAGAGAAGAAATATGGTCTGATTTGGCTTCTCACAACTGCATCGCATGGTTTAGTATAACCTCACCTCGTTCTGGGTGGAGCAACCAACGAACAGAATCTCGAATTGTCCAAGTTCAGTCTGCCTGTGAGTATTTTAAACATCATTAACAGATCAAATTTCAGTCTCCTATGTCTTAAACAAGGTAATCCTAGTTGACTAGCCCTAGTGGCACCATTGCCAATCGTGGAAGAATCCATTGCATAACACTTTAGGAAGAACTTATGGGTGAAGCTGTTCTGAATTCTCTCTAGAAAAGGCTATATCCTTTTATTTGTAAGGATTAAAAACAGTTGTCCCGCCTTCAGCAATTGGCCGGATGTACAGTAGCGGGCAAAAAGATATGTCACTTTTTATTTTCATTCTCAAATCGAAAAGAACCTGATACCAATTGGTAGTTCCGGCAACTCTATTCAAAATATGTCAAAACATACCGTTTTTACGAATTCTGCGTTTTTTTTAAATATTTTATAGTGATTTTCATATGCTATTTTGAACAAAAATATCCCAGAAATCGCTGAGTGTAGAATCAGTCTGAGACGACATTCTGTTACACCATGTTCTCGTTATTATAATGTGCTACGAACATCTGATTCAAATCGCCTATAAAATATAGATTTTTTTGAGCAAACATTTTGGTGGTCAAAAACCGGTCGAATTTTAGGACCATGTTTTGAACAAAATTCTACATCATCCTAACTTTTTGAAAAAATTATATCAAATCTGAACATTTTGTAGAGGATGATTTGGCACTAGAACATGTACTATCAGAACATCGTCTCAGATTGATCCTACACTCAGCGATTTTTGAGATAAAATTGTAAAATAACATATGAAAGTCACTATAAAGTATTTTTAAAAACACAGAAATCGTAAAAGCGGTATTTTTTGACATATTTTTAAATAGAGTTGTCGGAACTATCAATTAGTATCAGGTTCTTTTCGATTTGAGCTTTTTTTGAATGAAAATGAAAAGTGACATATCTTCTTGACCGCTACTGTATATTTTAGACGCGCTTATGTGAACCCTAGCATTTTTTCGTTCTAAAAAGTCGGAAAAGATTGTATGAGCGTGCCAATCCCTTATTCATTAACACTCTGTAGCGAGGCCTAAAATCTATGTCGCTACTAATGTAGTATCCTAGATTTCTGGCCTCGGCCGCTCTCTTCAGCATAGTGGACTTAATGGGATACGTAGTAGTCGCAGACTTGTTTCCAATAACATGAACTTGAGTCTTCTCAGTGGCAATAGGGAATTCCCAATCGCTGGACCACTTACGAAAGTTATGGCAGTTTGCATTATAACCTGATCCTCGCAAGAATCTATCGTTTTGTAAATTTTATGTCATCGGCGTACATGCTAATCGATACTCCGAGGCTTCCTATAGATTTAGAATTTTCTAAAGTATAACTTGTATGACTTAAGAACAGTATGGGAGATAACACTCCACTCTGTGGGACGTCGCTACATGCATGTAGATGATAAAGCTCCAAAGCAGCAGAAGATACCCAACTCGGGTAAGCGGCTCTTCAACGAGCTGAATCATGAGAGTGTGAGCAAAGCGATGAATCGGGGGTGTGGTGAGTGCGAGAGAAATGCTCGTTTTCATCGTCGTCGTCGTCGGGGAGGGGAGGGGGCTGCCGCCCTTATGAGCGTGGTAACCCGAGCCGTCACGGCCGAGTAAATTGCTCGGCTGAGATGCAAGCTGCCACGGCCACGACGGCAAAGCGCAATTCTAGGCTCGTGTCACAGCTAACTTTTATCGTCCAAGTGTCCTTTTTCCGCGATTCTCAGAAGAAATTTAATCGCTCTCGGTAATCCCTGGAATTGTTTACCAAAACACGACCAGTTAATATACAACACCCGTGTTTTGTCAATAATTCACCTCTTGGAGAGATGCTCAAAAGGAACCAATTGTGGGTTCGATGGTCAGTTAAACGTGAAGTTTGGCCAGGCTCAAGCTTGAGGGTCGAGAATCGAAGGGGGGTCGTGATTGGACCTCGTCCGATGGGGGGGGTCGTACTCAGAGCTCATCTCGAAGGGGAGTTGTCGATGGAAGGGGTCCTATTTATAAAACTGGGAGATTTCTGTATAACCTAATTCGCATCAACACCGGTTCCTGAAGGTTCCGAAATGTCATATAGCCCAAATCAAGTTATTCTTTTCAGGGGCCGCAAGAACAACATGGAATTTTTTCGTCTCCTGAAAAGAAAGTTACTTGGATGCGGAAGTGGAATGATTCTTGCAATATGTTCTTCAACAATTATTGAGTTTTCACGTTCCTGCAGTAAACAGTGAATGTTTTATGAAAGATTTCAAGCCAACTAATAAAGTTAAACTTCTCGATTGACAAAGGAAGTCAGTTCTACAAAAGGAAGAGGCAGCATGTCGAACCGACATTGTATTAATTGAAACGGCAAAGGAGCTGAATGTCACGGACCATATCAGAAAAAAATGGCGATCAAAAATCGAACCCCCACGCCCCGCGTGGGGGTTCGATTTTTGATCGCCATTTTTTTCTGAAATTTTTCTTCAGTTTTCAGAATTCCTATTGGCTTTTTTGAATTTCCACTTTTGAACTGATTTATAATCGATTGATTGAAGACGATGCGTCGCCGCCGCGTCGCGTCGTGATCTCTATTCCTTGGGTGTTTTCACTTAATCGATTATAACTCAGCACAAAATTGGAAATTTGAAAAAGCCAATAGAAATTCTGAAAAAAAGAGGATTTGGGCTTTCTCATCATACGGAAACAGAAAACATTATTGTTTACTGCAGGAACGTGAAGATTCTATATTTATTGAAAATCATATTGCAAGAACAAATTCCACTGCCGCATCCAAGTAACTTTCTTTTCAGAGGCGAAAAAATTTCATGTTGTCCCTGCGGCACCTGAAAAGAATGAGTGCCAATTACACTTCGGAGCCAGTGAAAATAGATGCAAAACAGACGTTTATCATGCGAGGGAGGTCGTATCAGAGACCTCCTGGAAGGGGGGGAGTCGTAACGTTTTTTGCAAAAATCGAACCCCATGCTTGAGCCTGTACCAGACTTGTCTGGGAAGGTAAAGACACTGACCTAGTATAGCGGCTGGCCCCCGCTGGTAAAGGTAAAGGTGTCCTCAGGGGGTGATAAACGCCTACACCTTTACTTTTACCTTTTATGGTGAATTTAGCAGTCTTGTAGGGCCATCCGCTGTATCAGGTTGGTGTCTCTACGTTCTCAGACAGCCATTGTTCCAATTTGTTCTACTCCAAAAAATAACGTCACAACACATCACAAAAATAATACAAATAATACATCACAAAAATAACGTCCAAAAAATGGCGTAGTGATCACAACCATCGCAGGATATTGAATAATTTAGAAATATAAATGGGTTAATATATACCATTTTCATTTGGAAATGGGCACCTTTCAAACCAAAATGGATGTTTTTCAATTCAACATTGACGTTTTTCATATCCAAAAGATCCAAAAGAACACCCTTCTTCAAATTGTAGATGGCATAATTCATTTTCCATTTTTTGCTACATACGTTTACAACAAATATATGCAACAAGTAATATACAGGGTGCGCCAGCTAAATTCGGACAACCGCGACTCTATTTTTCCAGACAACCTTACAAACACAAAATACAACTCGAATCCAGAATCCTCCTGCAAATTAGTAGAGGGGTATATTAAGATTACAACTGCCCAATGTAGCCTCCGTCAGCAGCAATAATCGCCTCCATCCTTGACCAGAAGCGCTCGCAAGCCCTTTTCAAAAAAGCTTGGTCCAAATTTGCGAATACTGCTTTAATGAAGCTACGCAGAAATGTGACCTTAGGGTGGCTCGTCTCATTAACAGCTGTCTCAGCAACGCTGAAATGACAGTAGTCCTTGGGTTTCAAATTAGGGTTTTTCTGAGACCAGAACTTCTTGGACTAAAGCATGTCCAAGTTATCGGGCAGCCAGTTTTGGACCAAATGGCCCGTGCGCCGCCTTGTTGGAAGACATATGGCCTTCCTGAAGATAAAGCCACTACCCACTGTTCTATCACAGTCATTGAACTTTGGCTAACTCCTAACACTGTTGTCAAGTTCCTCAGCGATCGTCACGGGTCCTCCAAGATCAGCTCCTGAGCCCGTTCCACGGCTTCTGCTGTTCTTGAAACACGTTCTCGCGAATGGGTTCTCGTCGCCGGAGTTGCACAACCCTCCTCAGAAGCCTTGTACCTCGCCAGAACATCGCAAACCGTCGATCTCGAGTATCCGAGGAATCGAATGATCCCCACCCCTGTGCGTTCAGCGCGAACGCTTTCGATGATTGCGGCTCTTTAGTTGTACTCCGCACTAGTGGGAAGCATTCAGACAGTTATGAGGGTTTCACTATAAACTAGAGGATTTTTACTTACACTATACCAATCGCGACCTCTGACGAAGTTACGGTACGGCGGGAGAGTTGAGTTGAAATTTGTCCGGATTTAGCTGGCGCACCCTGTATATATTACATAGCAATACAAATATGTATATAGGCGATAAAATAATGTGATGATAACTGATAAATGATAAATAATCTGATGACACTGATGATAAAATAATCCAAAATAAAATATGAAACAACAAAATGAGGCTACAAATAAGAAAAAATAGAACAAATTGAACAAATGAGAAACTACAAGTAACATGTTTTGAGCAGAACTTTCGTTGACTGCTGCGATTTGAGCTGCATCGTGAGTTGTCCTCCGTTGGACGAAAACGAGCCTGATGAGAATCTCCTTTTGCTTCAAACACGCTCTTGCTTTTTTAGGAATACGGTGGCTTAGAAGGACGTTTCCTCGGTTCTCGATCATTTTGCCTAGTAGAACAGTTAGCTGCCAAATGGTGAGGCTGTGAGCACTCGTCTTGTTTATATGAGATCAGAGAACTTTTCAGAAAAATCTCTGATCGATTTGATGATGACAATGGTCCGAAAAATGTTCCAGAAGAAACTTGATAGTTCTGGGGACCATCTAGTTTAGTATGGACGTTTCAGAAGGACTCTCTGTTCTAAAAATCATTCGGTTTGCACTGAATGTTGACGCAGGGCAAGCGTGCATTTTGATTTAAAAAACGTCCATTTTGGTTTGAAAAGTGTCCGTTTTGAAACGAAAACGGCATCGTAAAAAGATCTATTTTATAGTCACGTTTATAGCTAGCATAGTTATTTTTTGGAACAACTTCGTAATGTTGAAGATGGCTTTTGACGCCCGTTTTTCATCCCTCAATAAACCACATGGAATCGCGTCAGAAGAGCGCCATCAATCAGTGGCCATTCGGGCCGCTAGGGCGGCCACATGGCTTCACTTTCGTCCGATGAGTACGCTCAGAGTGAATGAGGAAGGTTAAGAAATTTAGACCAAACTTTTAAAATGCTCAGATCTAGGAATAGGTGAGAATATTCAGGCTCAAGAAGGTCGTAATAACAACAAATCGACGAAGAGCGCAGCAACGTTAGCCGTTGGCCATGAAAAAAGTTAAGAACAAGCCCACAAAAGCAAGTGAAAAAACGACAGCAAAGTGCGAGCGAAAGAAAACAAAATTTGATTTCAAATAGATGGAAAACCCGGGGCAATTTCTTCAGACGCTGCGAAACAAATTTCTAAAAAAATGTCAATTTAGACGAGTTGATCGGGATCAATGAACAGCGATCAAAGAACTATTAAAAGAAGGAGTCAAAGAATAGTTTGATTTGCTATTGATACGACGAGAACATTCGTTACGATGTGGAGATTCGCCGAGAGATGGCTAAGGTAATTAACGTAGCTCTCGGCTTAGTGCCAGCGACCTGACGTGACGTTTGCCCCGCGATTTTGCCTCAGGCACTCGACCTATCGATGAAGGTCACCTTGCTGCTCGATTTCTCGATCAACATCGATGGTCGATTACAACTGTCTCTTTTGACAAAAAAACGAAGAGGACGAACTGGCCGAAACATAGACTATACCAATTTCGTCTAGAGTTTGGGTAAACCGGTCACGAACCCGGGTTTAGTGGTTTGTCGATGAATAAACATAAACATCCAGGAAACGCGAAAGAGTGTTTTCCCCAATATTTTCTCAAGATATCAGGTTCTGAAAAAGACGAGAGTGTCAAAACATTTATCTATATTTTACTCTTATCGTGGGACTACTTGATATAAATGTGAAGGTAAAGCTACTGACGGTGATAAGTTCTTCGATGACTGCCACGATTATGCTCGAGTAGGAGCTCATAAGAGAAGCACCACTGCAGTGGAATATATCGTCGACCCAGATGGAAAAAAAACTGATTTCGCTTTTTATTTTTGGATTGCGATTTAGTCTGCTAACCCTTATTAACTCGAATGAAGCCTAATCTACGAGGCAAAATCTCGCCAAGCTACCCGGATTATTAACTGTTAGAAAATTCATCTCATGACGTAGGCTCCTCTCGAGTTGCATATCGCCTGATTGAGATTTTCGAGCTGACTGGCAAGGGTAGAATTTCCATGATTAGTTAAGAAGTACATATAATGAACAGTTATTGCTTCCTTGTGCCGTGCTAGAAGAAGAAATTTCGCTGAGCTACAGTAAAAACTTTATCGTCGAAACTCCTCGAAATTTGCTTATTCTAGCACTGCCAAGAAAACAGTAACTGTTCACCACATTTCTTAACTAACTATGAGCAATATCATTATATTCCTCAACTAATCGTGGACGTATTCGTTGGCAAAAAAGGAAAGTCTGAACACATTTTTCCGCGCACGTATTTTTCTCGACACTATGTGTCCCCAACGGAGAAAATTAGACATAATTTCTCTATTGCTCGTACCTAGGATAGCGTAACATATCAGGAAACCAACACTAGCCTCTCGCAAAATCAATTAGAATAGAATCATAAAAAGAGAAGGAACGAAGGAATGAATGGAAAGGAAAAGCACATGTTGATAAGAAAAAATGACGGCGACGATCTCTAGTGAATCTTCTAATAGATTCCCAGTCTTTCTTGCACCTCGGCATAGAAATTACCGTTATTTCACAAAACCCCTTCGAAACAATTTGTAGAAGAGGCCTAATCTTTGTCTGATCCGGGTCTGAATGTCTATACTCTGGTAAAATTCGATACAATAGAAGAAGTCATAAAAAAGAGAGGGATGATGAATGGAAGCGAAATCGTCAGGACGATCATCAGAGAATCTTCTCATAGCTCTCTAGACATTGCTGACTATATTTTGATATGTGATTCTTTTCAAGACAATTTAGAAGAGAGGGATGACCTTTCTATCCAACATTTCCAACACTATCAGATAACATAAGAAATCAAAGAACAACTAGTAGCAGCTTCTAGAGGAATTCAGCAGAATCGAAGAAGTGATAGGAAGAGAAGCTACGCGGAAATGATTCAAGAAAGAAAAGCACGGGATGAGCCGACGAAATCACCACCGAAAGTGACAAACTCGACATGAACGACAAGTGCGGGCCCGATCGATTCAAAAAAGCGCGGCTCGATTTGGCGGCTGAAAAACGCAGATCATAGGAGAAGTTGGAGATGATGGACCGATGGACGATGGCGGCTAGGACGACCGATTCCAAGCTGGAAACACGAGAACATGTCTCGGCAGAGACTGAAGCGCACAAGTGACTGTTTCTGATTTCTGAGATGCCAACACGAATCTCAACACGACTTCACAACCAACGTTCAGTTTAATCCCGATTCCAACGCTCCCCTGATGTCTTTCAGCGACAACTTTGGAGAGCTCGATCGACTAGACCTGAATGCAGCTCCGCTGAAGATTTAGTTGGATGAAACTGCGCCTAAGATTCGCACTTGGTTGAAGAATACTCAATAAGATATTAAGATTTAAGAAGGTCTGAGTTGTGTGGGATGCCATAGTGTTCTACTCCGATCTTCAGCGATCAATAGATGCCTGGATGCAATCCCAATAGTCCTATAAAACCCTTGAGGTCAGTACTTTCCGATCTCAGCTTCTACTACCTAAATTACCATCTCAGACGAAGAACTAGCCCTCTCAAGATTCACATTTGCTCTGCTCTTATAGGTGTGGTGTGCCTTGACATTTCAATTCCTTTCTTTTTTAATTTCTTTTTTTGTTTCTTTTTCGTTTCCGTATATTGTTGAGGAACGAAACGAAAACTTTCGTTATAAGTACTCCTAATTGATTTGTTATTATTTACTGTTTTCATTTTGAGTTCATGTTCATTTACCTTTTTAAAAAATGGAGTTTCTTTCGACGATACCAGGGAACCAGTTATCATTTTCCATAGGTACGATCTGAGCAAATGATTTGAAATTTTCTTCCAACCGATTCACAATTTACATTGTCGCAGTGTCTCAAGTTGTCAATGATCATATTTATCATCCCAAACCATAAACGTAAATGTAGTGAATGCTTCCCTCCAGCAAAACATGACAGACCCACAAGCTCCAATGGGAACTGTAGTATCACAGCTAGAAATTTGATCATATCATTCTGACTTATGCCGTGGTGCTTCGTCGGACAATGTGAAAATGTATCAAATTTTGTTTGGCTTACTGCTTTACAACCTTTTCGATGTCTTCAGAGATGAGCTTCTAATAGTTTTGGTTAGTTCACAGATGCGATGATTTAACAATATTCCGAAAGTACAGGAAGAACGGAACAAGAAAATATCATTTTCAGCATGGAAGACATTTTATATATAGAAATACCTAAGAAAATTTCACAGTCTTGGCGGATTTTATTCTTCGTGATCGATGTAGCGCCTTTCCAAGCATGTGTAGGGTTCATAAAGTTCTCCACCGGCTGGCAGGTATGGAGTTTGCTCGTTTTTATGAACTTCTACCGTCTCGAACTAGAGGAGGTGCAGATAAAAATCTGCTTCTCCAGACCTAGGAAGGGTCTTCGTCGGCATACGTTCGCGGTGCGAGCAGTATTAGCGTATCTGCGACTTGGCAAAAAGGTTATTCTTCCTCGGCCCTCTCCTTCTCTGGAACACCTCTATTTTGATACGCTTTCCGAACAAGCCAAGTGCAGTCCTCTATGAATGGTGTTCATTTGTGAGCTTATCGAATTTTCGTGCCCGGTTTCATCATGTTCAGCTATGTTTCATGCTAAGTTTCTGTGTTCTTAACGTGTTTTATCAGTTGCTGTAGCATTCGACTTTTTTGCGTCTGTCTTACTCAGCGTAATGAATATCATATCATATCACTTCCTCCGATGATGTGATGCCGTTCAATGGGCTGAAGTACATCTACTATGACGGATGTTACCACTTTAATGGACGCGCGTGGTGCTGTGGTAGGAGGCGCTGCTGACCCCTGCACGGTCGTCGATTGATCCTCGCTCCGGTCATCTTAGGCTTCCATCTCTCCGCGGTCGGGTACATTGGTTAGCTTTCACCTTCACCTCTTCAGTGCAGATAAATGTATTGGTGTTACAAGAAGCACTGCTTTCACTTATGCGGTCCAGCGATTGGCCTTTTTCTGCACCAGCTAGGATTTCCAGGTGGTTTATTGAGAGGAGAAAATCGTGGGTCGGAAGACCATTTTTAATTTAACGAAATTGCTTCAGATTTCCAATATGCGTCCATATTTACGGGGTTATGGTTCTCTCACCTCGGATCAATAGGAGTATTAACCCTTTTGTACGATTTTAAAAGAATAGTTCAGCTTGCTCGTGATTCGGCGTTGAAAGGTTAGGTCTTTCTCTTCAGTAAGTTCTGCGTCAAACAAGATCGGACTTATTCACAAAAAAGCCATTGGATAATATGTCTAATTATCATTTACTGATAGACTTGAGATTTATTTGACAGATATGCGATCAAGTTATTAATGGTAGGTATCTGACTCGACAAGATGCCCTTTGGCTGTCACTTCCATCTTGGAAGGATACCTCCACTTGAAGTTCAGGACAGAAGTGATGGCCAAAAATTGTCCCTTTACCCACTCGATAGACTCCTACTACCGGCGATATGCGTTCAATAAGAGAAATTGACAAAGAGCTGATATCTTCCACTTTATTAATGTTGAGATTCTATTTTGCGCCTGTTAATATTTAAGAGCTAAATTTTATTCAGAATATATTATTCTCTACTTTTGCTATTTAATTTTTGATACTAATTTTCCAACAGACCCGAATGGCCTGGTGATAAGAGACGCTAGTGACACCTTTCGCGGTCGTGCGATAGATTCGGGCCCGGTATAACCAAGCCTTCCATCTCATCGGGGTCGGTTAGATTACTTGCTTCCAAACTTCTAACTTTACTTGGTACCAAACTTCAGACGGCTCCTCCAGACACTGGTTGAGCCTTATATGCACTTACCATACCTCTAAAATTCTGAATGAAAGACAAATGTATGGCGCGCCCTCAGGGGACAAGTCTACGACGAGCACTTTACCTTTAGCGTAGTGCCATTTTTAGAATTGTATCTCTAGGCACTAATCCAGGAGATAGGGCAATTTTTCCGCTGTGATACAAATCGGCCACGATTCGTTTCAGGCGGTCGAGAGAACCCGTTCGAAATTCAACGTGCCCCTTGATTCGTCGCCATTAATCTTCGCCCTTCCTTTGTTCGAAAAATATTTGACGGTCTTCACTTCTGCAACATTTATTCCATCACGTTTAGCTTTTCTCTTGGTCCATTCCTTCTCAGTCTTATTTATTTGCGACTGGAGATTTGAACAAATGAACATATAAATGAATTTTATCTTATTTGTTGTTGGTTAATTCCTTGTCGCTTATCTTTTGGATTTTTCGTAATCGAATACACTCAGTAAACCATAGTTGGGTTGCAGCGGCTGATAATCTTCAAGCTGTTTTGCCGGTATTAACTGTTGTTGAGAAGTGGGTGAAAGGAAGTTTTTGAACAAAGTGAAAGATTCATTGTTAAGGATGATAATCGCTCCACTGATTTTCTTTTATTTCTTGAACAAGCGCGTAATAATAAGAATCAAGGTGTTTGTGGTTTGGTCTCCTTTTATGGATTCTAGTTGATCCTTACCGTTTCAAACTCTATCATTTCGCAGTGTAGCATATTCTACTGAATTTTCAATTGATGTAAACCCCAGCCGATGATTGATTGTGATGATGATGATTTAGAATTAGCGATTTTGCAAAGGCAGAAATTGGTAAGCATCCCAATATCTGGGTGAATTGGCGAATAGAAATGTACGACAGTATCCGTTTCCTCCAAACATCAAGTACATCAATTTATTATTCACCTAGGTATGTATGATTTTTTCATGTCCCATCACGTACTGTCTGATTAATTACCCAGGTTTGATATTCACCAATTACCGCAATAACGTGGTTTATCGGATCCATCCTAAAGCTCGTTCGCATCCCTAGCAATAAATTCATCATCTGAGCATAGAAATATCTGGAACTTGCACTTTCGTTTTTTAACGATCAATTATTTGTTGAATACAGACGGGTCATGTTAGGCTATGGTCTTTTGTTTGATATTCACCAATTTCTGCTTTTCCATCTTTCTACAGCACTTTTCTATACGTATTATTTGAAGAGGGGACGCGTGATGCAGTGGTAAGAGGCATTACTGACACCCACACGGTCGGGGGATCCAAGCCTACCATCCCTTCGAGCCGGGTAAAATTGGTACCGGGCTTGTCAGGGAAAATAGAGACACCGACTCGGTGTAGCTGCTGGCCTCGACAAGTCATTGCATCGGACAAATACGCATTCACCACGCCTTTGCGATCCCGAAAGGAACACGAATGCGCGGCGCGTTCTTAGAGAGCTGATCAACGCCGGTACCTTTACCTTTGCGTTTGATGATTAGGTGAAAAGTGAACAAACAAGGCAGCAAAAACATTCCAATGCGAACAATGCATTCCGATCAGTTGACGGTCGGCTCAATTCTTGCGCGCTCTATAGATTCGGTTTACCCTCCACTGTGGAGGAATTCTCTAGCACTTCTGATCCACAGGCCCTTTTCTCTAACTAAAACACGATGCAGTAAGTAAAATCGACATTAGTGTGCTATAAACTCAGTATTTTTAATCTTTATTTTTATCCCAGACAAGTCTGGTACCAATTTACCCGACCCCGGAGGGATGGAAGTTTTGGTTAGCCCGGGCCGAGATCGATCGCTCGTCCGTGCGGGTGTCAGTACCGTCTCTTACCACTGAAGCACGAGGGTCCTGGATAAGCCAGGATAAGAAATAACTAAGAAAATATAAATAACTTGCTATGATTTACAGACGAACATGAATTAAAAGGTAACGTTGAAGTATGGTGACTTTCTTAGGATCATTAGTAGGTCTAGGAGTTCACTCATGGGAGGACGTTAGTACAGGTATCTATGCGCTATGGAGATAAACGACAAGTCGCGAATCCTAACGTTTGATCTCCTGCCGCGGGATGTGTGCATACGTTGAAGATGGTGTATGATCTCTAAAGGCTAGTTTGACTATGGAAATTTTTAAACTTATGTAAGCTATTATACCTCCGACCTAAGCCACTTCCTGGGTAAATCCTCAAAAGATGTTTACCCCTCTATGGAGGCCTGAGTAAGGTATATTACCTCTGGCTGGCCAATTCTGGACTCGATCAGCGTCTGTTCATGACCTGTGCCGATCACTAATCAGTAGAAGAACAAGAAGCCCATCGACCACCACCAGCTGGCAGCTGATCAGTCTTCGATCTAGTGTTGTGATGATGCTTTGCTTATTATGCGAATAAGCTTGTATTCGTGTACGGGAAACAGGTCTATTGCTAGCTAGCCCCCTCCTGGCTTCGATTGTGCAAGCGCAACCGGTCGGTCGGTGGTCTCGATCCGGGACGGGCGCGACTATAAAGGCCCCCATCGTCGACTCACCGTATCCCCTCATCCTCAATGATTCGTTCGCTTATTCTAGTGGCCACCTGCCTCACCGTAGCCATCGGGTTCCACCGTAAGCTTCGAATTTTTCTTGAAGTTTTTCTTATGTCGCTATTATTCCATTTTTTTCTAGAGTACCGTGAGCTAAAATGCTCCACTCCTACAAACACTATCCGTGGAGGACCAACCCGGTACAATTTTTTCTCTATTCCAATTTTCATTTTTTATGGGAACCTATTGATTCTCTAATTTTTGCAAAATTTTGAATCGTAATTATTAATGTTCAGAGCTGAATGCCAACTCACCCTCAAGGAAGAGGAACTCGAAAGTGGACGACCAGTGCCAAAGGGTCTTGGATGCTGGAAGGTGAGACATTTACGCTTTTTTCCTTCCTTTTCTTCTTTTTCTGTGGTGCAATCATTTAAGATCTAAAAAATCAAATTAGTTGCATAACATTTTGACTTTGGAGAGCTTGTTTGATTTCCGCTAAGCTAATCTTACGGAAAAGTTTCCCGAATCTAAAAGCCTCAATTTAAATTAGTTCTGTCAGTTCTCTAGCGAATCATTCTCTTTTCTTTTTTCGTTTTCTTTTTTTAGAACATTTTTTACAGTTTTCTCTTTAGTGTTAGACAATTAGTGTTTTAAAGTCATCTTATATCAATAAAAAATCAAAAATTCCAGGAGGATCACGAAGGAGAAGAGCGCGAGTACTGCGACCTGGTCTGTCCCAAGTCCCACACTGTCTTCATCGCCTACATTGACCAGGGTCACCGTGCCTGCTTTAACTACATCACCTACCAGATCGAGAAGGTACGGTAACCTGTCCGACTGTTGAAAGGCAAAGGTAAAGGTGTCGGGTGGTGATCAGACCGCTAAGGAAACGACGCGCACTTGCCTTCCATTCTAAATCGTAGAGGCATGGAGAATGGGAATTCGTGCAATACAATGGCTTCCGGAGGCCAGCCGCTACACCTAGTCAGTGCCTTTACCTTCCCAGATAGGTCAGGTACCAATTTACCTGATCACGGAGGAATGGAAAGCTTGGTTAGCCACTGGCGGGAATCGATCGCTTGGTCGTGCGGGTGTCATTGGCACCTCTTACCACTGTACCACGCGCCCTTAATCTCTGATTTTTAAAAATGAATAGTATTAAGCTTATTACCTGCTGTTTCAGCGCGCCGAGGAACGATACCTCTGGCGCAGTGGAAAATGTCTCAACTCGACCGTCAACTACCGTATCGGATGCAAATTCGACGATCCATTCGACACTCAGTTCAAGTCCGACAACGAGATTCTCGCCCATCTTCGCGCTCGTGCTCGCCGAGTCTAAACTAAGCCGTCTAATTAGTAATTATTTTGTGTATTTTGTGCAATTTCGAGCAATGTTATGACAAATAAACAATTCAATTTCTCAATAGCCTCTAAACACACCACACTTCCAGGCGTTGATACAATATGTAATGACAGGGAACAACCATAGTATTGAACAACAGCCCAAGAAGTGCCTGAGGAAATACTGTTCATAATACGATATTCTAGCACTAGTATTCACTATAGTAAATAGGAAACAATAGAAAATTAATAGGCACCACTGGTGACTCGGGATGTATACAGGAGCGGATTTGAAACTCAATTTGGTCTGGGGCTTCTTCAGGCTCAAAAAGGTAAAAGCTGAAGGCAAGGTGGTCAGCAACTTTTAAGGATGCGCCACGCATCCGTATTAAAGTCAGAATCGTTGAAGCATAGTGAATGTGCAGCAACATAAAGCTTGCGGGACCAGTCGCTGTCCAACTCTAAGGAAAGCCAATTATCCATTACCTTGACTCGCTACATTTACCTGACCCCGAATTTTGGAACTTCTGCTTATCCAGGGCGACGATAGATACCTCGACGGTGCGACTGTCACTAGCGACCCTTACCACTGCACAAAGCCCGTCTACATTTGTTGTGGTACAAGGTAAAGGTAAAGGTAAACGTAAACGTAAACGTAGAGCTGCCGGCGTTGATCAGTCCCCTACGGACGCGCCGCCACATTCGAATTCAATCCGTACATGGTGAATCCGTATTTGGCCTATACAATGGTTAATAACCTGCGAGGGCCAGCCGCTTCACCAGGTCAGTGTCCTTACCTTCCCAGACAAGTCTGGTATCAATTTTCTCGACCCCGAAGGGATGGAAGGCTTGTTTGGCCACGGCCGGGATCGATCGCTCGACCGTGCGGGTGACAGCAGTAGGTATTATTGGTTACCTTGTACCAATAGCAATTGTTTCGTCATTACTGCGGCAGCAACGCAGTAAAGTCTGAAGGGGCCTTCAGTTGCGTTTCAGGACTTCCCGGGCAACGATAGTAATGGTGAAATATAAGGACCGATGGCGCGCCGTAGTTGCATAGTAGCGCAGGATCCGTTTTCAAATTACTTTGTGAAAAGCACTCATATCGCCAACTATGCACTAAAAACTTTTTTGACCAACGACAATTCATCGAACGGCCGGAAAAGCGCGCAGCTATTGCGAAAATACGAGCGCCCTTTCTTTACTGCTCTACCGCAGGTAGAGTCTGAAGGAGCCTTAAGGCGGAATTCGAACCTACGCGTGTGGACTTTCAGGGCCACCTATCCCAATGGTTAGTCCTTTTAGAGCTTTGGGAGCAATTAATGTCATAACAGTCGTGTTCGCTTGTGACCTTGAACATCGGCTAGGTCATGGTAAAAATTGTCTTTTCAACTATAGACGTCATTCTAAAAAACTTTAGGTATATCTCTGAACTCAGGTCTACCAGCGTTTAGTAAAATGACAACACGTCTGAAAGATCCGTTCAGAATCGTGCTAAATCACTAGGCATGGTTCCACTAAGGCACTCGATCCCTACTTTTTCATGCTGACGACCTTCATAGAGTTTATGAGGAAGTAACCAATTGCAATAATATCCCAATGCCCCAAGGGCATCGAAAATTAATCTCGCGTTACGCACAAATGACCGACGATATTGCATCTGAAACTAGTCGGCATACTGGATGAAGCGGTGCTCTGTCGGTCGACCAAGGTGATGGCTATTTAAGCAACAGTAGAAGATCACCATCCGAAACTAGGACAATAAAAATTATCACTCAACATTTATCGTCACCAGGTAAAGGTAAAGGTGTTGTTCAGTCCCCTAAGGACGCGCCACGCATTCGTGTTGCATTAAGAATCGTAGAGGACTGCTGCATACGTACATATATGGCCCATACTAGACTTGCTGTGTCCAGCCTCCACCAAGCCTGTTATTAATTTACCCGACCGCGGAGGGATGTAGGGCTTGGTTAGCCCAGGCGGGGATCGATCACTCAGCCATGGGGGTGTCAATAGCGCCTCTTTCCACTGAAACGCACTCTTTGTTTGAAATGGTGACATCAAATCATATAAAATACAAGCATAACTGGGTTTTCGAAGACCGCATTTCCTCGACTCGAGTGGACCAGAAGCGTTCTATCCACTAGCCTTTTAACTCCAAGCCATTTTGAGAGCGGAGGCTGTATTTTTCAATCGTTTAACCAAAGTAAAAAGGTCAAAAGGCATTTTTTCAATCGTTTAACCAAAGTAGAAAGGTCAAAAGGCGAAAGATAAAGTTGTCAGCGTTGATCATTCCCCGATGGACGCGCCGCCGCATTTAGTTCGAAATCGTAGAGGCTTGGTGAATGCATATTTGGTCCATAGAATGACTTGGGAGAGATCTTCGTCACCAAAGTCAGCGTCTTAACCTTACCTAACAAGTCTGGAACCAATTTACCAACTCCGGAGGGATTGAAGGCTTGGTTGGCTCGGGCGAGGATCGATCGACCGTGCAGCTCCTCTTACCACTGCACCAGGCGCGCCCTAAAAAGATTAAAGAAGATTAGCTCCTCGAAGTTTCCTTCACAGAGGAACTTCAGTGTTTCTATGATTTCCGTCAGGATTTCAGACTCTCCATCACCGTCGTGGAACAGTTGGAATTTCTTTTGTTGTTGTTCCTATGTGAAGGTGCTCGGTTCGCCGTTACGGCATCCGTTCCCATAATCCCTCGCACACACGTTCCGGTAAACATATGTGAACATTTAGGATTATCTCGACACCTAGCGGGAACAGCTACTTCTCCCGTCTCCTTACAGCACTAGAACGTTTCCAATTTTGAATTGACTTCTTGATTTTCAGGATTCACCGATTATTTATGGGGTACGGGGTCGTTTTCTCATAATATATTTTTTATTTGTTGCGTCCGAAATTCATATATTACAGTATTCTTTGCAATTTTGCGTCCCCTTGATTGTATTATTGTAAACAAACAAATAAATAAACTGAGAACTGCGTCCGCAATTTACTCCACGTTTTTATCCCGATCAGTTGCGGGGTACGTCTTTCATGATAGTCGTCTCGTCTTCTTTCACTTTGGTGTTGCTCCCGCTTTTGTTGAGGTGCCACACGGCCATCTTGTCTCGGTCCAGAGCTCCTTGTGGGGTGGTCATATCGTCCTCGATCGGAGGTTCATGAGCCCCGTTTCTTTCCATACGACTATCGATCAGTGTTGTAATCGGAGCAGTTTTATCTCCATCAGCCGACCTGTCACCCGGGCTTGACTCTGGTAGCGACACCCTTTTCAGCTATTTTTAAGCTAGTCACCTTTTCAGCTGTTTCTAAGCTAGTCAAGGGTTTCTGACTAAGACGGGAGCGAACCTTGATCATCGAGGTAACCGAGTCTATGCTCTTAACCTCTCGACCATTCAGCTCTGACTTTTTGACTGTATGAACGGCTAATTTTGCTAAGATACCAGATGGGCAAATCAATTCTGCCTCTTCAATGATTGGCTCTGCTACTATGAAAGAGGGTGCATTGCGCGATCACAATGCGTATACGATTTGGAGTGAAAGGCACATGCGTGGCGCTTCCTCAGGGGCTCATTAACGTGGACCATTTCACTCAGACGAGCACCAGGTTGCCCACCTTTGCGCTGGACGGACTTCTTCGTCAAATCCTTGAACCGTCGATTCGATGCTCTTCGTGTTCCTCGAGCGAGCAGGACCCACTGGTCTACCATGGCACGCGACAGGAACGAACGAAGACGTTATTGGCGCCTGGTCGAGCATATCGATGATCAACGGGACGACAGGTGATACAGGTGATTTCACTTTTACGTGAAACAGCCTCTCACGAAGGGGTATGGATGGCTGTTTGGCGTACGTAGCATTCAGAAGAGTATGCTCAATCGCCAAGGAAAGCAATTTTTCCGGCGAATTAAAGAGCTCTCGCGTGGCAAGCGTAATTTGTCCGGCCATCATTCAACCAACGCTCTGCCACTCAGCCGGCTTCGGCTCGTATTTTCCCAAAGCCTTTTACGACTGATTTCCTTGTTGAGCGCTGGCCTGCTTTCTAACCACTCACTTTAGACAATTGTTGCACCAATGTAAGGGTAAGGTAAAGGTAAAGATAAAGGTGTCGGCGTTGATCAGTCCCCGATGGTCAAGCCACCGCAATTCTGTTCAATTTAGAATCGTATAGGCTTGGTGAATGCGTATTCGGCCCATACAATGATCTGCGGGGCCAGCCGCTATACTAGGTCAGTGTCTTTACCTTCCCAGACAATTCTGGTACCAGTTTACCCGACCATGGAGGGATAGAAGGCTTGGTTAGCCTGGGCCGGGATCGATCGTTCGACCGTGCAGGTGTCAGTGGCGCCTCTTACCACTGCCCCATGCTCGCCCATTGCACCAATGTTGTTTGAAATATGGCTTGAAAATTATCGAAGTCTCAATTATTCGTACTTTCAGATAGTGCTCTAGCTATTTTTCGAGTTTTGAAATTTTTTTAGTCTATAAAATGAAAAGTGAAGACGTGCAAAATTAGCCTCACCGACAGCGAATTTTCTCTGTTCTGTTGAAGAACGGCATTTAAAACTTAGAACGTTCCCAGGAAGAAAATGAAATTTTCTATAAGGTTCAAAGTAATAATTGATCAGTGATTTTCTCTTCACTGATGAACAACTCTTTTAGAAGCGTTGCGTGCCAGTCAACACACTTTCGACACCACTCAAAGTCACTAGTGTTTGTTCCTGCTGCCGCAGGAAATAGAATGACGAGCATCGCCAAGCTTCTCAGTACGTTAAGCTGTGGTCTTTTGCCTATTTCTGACTTTTCCATCTCTCTTCAGCACTTTTCTGCAAATATCGTTTGAAAATGGGAACGTGTGGTGCAGTGGTAATAGCCGCTTCTGACACTCGCATCGATGAGCGATCAATCCTCTCCCAGGCCAAGCAACTACAAAATTCTTCATAGTATGGTATCTTAAGCTCTCTTTGCAAGGTATTCCAATTAAATTTTCCCATCAGAATCTTTTCGTTCCGTTTTCTGACTTAAGTAGCAAGCATTTTAGGGTAAAAAATAATGAAATAAATAAATCTTCCCTATCTTAGGAATTCTAAGACACTGAGAAAGGGGAAAGAGGACGAGGAATTTAGCCGGGAATTCCACCGCGACACATTTTGGAGCGCAAGATCTCCATCATGCCTACGGGATCGGGTGAATTTGTGCCAGACTTTGGAAGAAAAAGCACTGACTTGGTATGGAAGTTGGTGCCTCCAAAACATTGTACAGGCCAAATACACTTTCACCACACCTCTACGATTCTGAACAGAATGTAGAGGCGTGGCGCGTTCTTAGGAGACTGATCAACATCAACCATTATGTATCAATCCACCAATCAACACCGACGAAGTCTAGTTTCAGTAGGAACCCTTATCCAATCTCATGCTAGTGGAAGTCAGCGGGAGCAGAGGTTAGAAAGGAGATTAATGAATGAGTGCCGAGTAGGAATAGGAGGATATTAAGGTAGGGAAGGAGAAAACTGGAAGATGAACAATAAACATGACGCAAACAAGATGAATAACGTCAATCCGTTGAACAGCAGCTAATTGAGGGAAGCATGTCAATATCGATAGGTTATCAATTGACAACAGATCCGAAAGATCAAATGGGTACTTTTCCTCTTAATGCCCAATTATCATATCATGCCCAATTATCATATCATGCCCAACCGTATCATATCATGCTCGTATCTTAATGTATAACCTTGGTGCGGTCTTATCATATCGTGCTACTCGATACCATACTATTTCGTATCCACCTACATATGTCCGTGCGCAGCCTGTTTGATCTGCTTGATATGGAAGAAAAAGCCGAAGAATGAGAAGTTTTTCCAAAAGAGAGATGTTTTATAGATTTTCGCATGGCGCTGTTTTCTAGCTTAGATAAGTCGTTGATTTTGTTTAATAGCTTGATAATAAATTGATTATGGCTCGAGCATGATATGATAAGACCTCCTCAAGGATGTGCATTAAGATACGAGCATGATATGATAGGTGTGATATGATAATTGGGCATTAAGAGGAAAAGTACCATCAAATGCTTTCTTCAGACCACCGACAACATCAAAAGAAGAGTAAGCAAAACGGTTAGCAGTTAGGGAAGGATCAAGCGAAAATCGTATTTGATCAGTCCTAAAGGGACGCGCCATGCACCCAACTTCCATTTAGAACAGCAGAGACATGGTGAATGCGTACGTGGTCTATACAATGACTTACAGAGGGCAACCGCTATATTAAATCAGTCTTCCTGCCTAGGATCGATCCCTTCCGGGTTAAGATCGATTCCTCGACCGTGCGGGTGTCAGCAGCGTCTCTTACCGCTGCATCAACAGTTGTTCTTGCCTGGTCTTCACTTTCATCAGTAATGAGAATGTTCTTGTGAGTAATGCAGAGAACCTTTGAGAAGTGTCCCTTGAAATGGACTTGTGTTATCCACCACACGTTTCTTTGTATGGAGAAGCTCCAGGCGCGATATTCTGCGGATTGGCGAGCCAAACTTGACCGTTGATCTGACGATGAGAGAGTTGTGGAGTAAATTCCGTGGAATTGTTGTTACCCTCGAGGAATCATCCATAATTAAACTAAATTCTGCCAAAGGTCTTGAAAAGTTGGTTTTCTAGATCTCGCCTTCGTCATTGCATTCGTTGGCTTCAAATAGTCGGCTGAATGACGAAGTGAACGGAAGTCGTGTTTTTGCTGGTCTGGTGGGAGAACTCGAGCCTGCTAGGGAGCCGAGTAAACAAGAACATGACCAAAATGTCGATCAAATGAAAGAGGTATTTGATTGAACCCGCGACTGGTGGGGAAATATTTTTCAAATTCAAGAACTCGCAAATGTCCGAGAACTTTTGCACCAACCTAGTCATAGAAGGGATGGTTTCCTAGTGCGAAAAGATACCCAAACGTTATCCCATATTCATTGTTCAGATTCTACAGGTCATTCAGTACTATTTGTGAGCAGTTTTTCAAAAATAGGGGTCCTGTGCTTGAAAATGCCTTTGGTAAGTTTTACTCGTTTCTGGCTTTCCATGTTCCGACGAGGCCAGTAGCGCGGAGCGTCAGTCAATAAATTTTGGCCGACTGAGTTATTCATGCCACAGAAGAAGTTCTGTTGCAGATGCTTGATGGACAACCATTTTTTTTTACCTATTGGCAAAAAATCTGCTATGCCGACTGCGTTTGACAATAGAGGGTTTTGGAAACGTGACTGCTTAGCAGCTTTCCTTAACTTTTCAATGCAGTTATTTTTTGGTTGGTGTGGCAAGAGGCGCTACTGATACTTGCACGGTCGAGCGATCTATCCCAGCCTTGATAATATAGCCTTACATCCCTCCGGGGTGAGGTAAATTGGTACCGGACTCGTCTGGGACGGTAAAGACACTTGTCTGGTATAGCGGCTAGCCCCGCAAGTCGATGGACGACAAATTCGTACTTAAAGTGTCTGTACAATTCTGAATTGAAGACGAATGTGTGGCGCGTTCTAACATGCCCGATCAGCGCCAACATCCTTCTCTTTTACATTTACCTCTACATTTATTTATTTCTCGCACTAACAATAAGAACGCTCGCATAAGTTTATACATAGCTCTTCGTCCTGCTTTGAAGGGAAGATTCCAGAAAAGTAGACTGGGTCAACCGATACCTTCTCGGTAAGTATCGTGAGTCCATTCAATGAATGACTATGTATATTCCTGGCCTCCTTTCACAATGTTATTACAATTTCTGTGGTTGTTTGGTGTCCCGATCTTCGTCATAGCACAGTTTATTTATTTATTTATTTATTTATTTATTTATTTATTTACCATGCACTTAACGTGCGCCGTACAATACGAAAACGCGAACAAACAATACAATACAAGAACCGCACTACTTATGATATCACTATTTGGCCCATGGCTAGGACGTCATCCCTGTTAAACATTTGTTGATAATGCTTATAAATCAATTATAGTCATTGCCCAGGTCATCGCAGATGAAAAATAATGATTTAATGAATATTATTTCGGAAACGATATCATTTCATATAGAACCTATAAATGAATCGAAATCCATCGACAATACATTCATCGACAATATAATTATAGTTTTGCTTTCAGCTTATCTGGTCTATCTATTAGGTTGGTTCATAAGTTCGTGCCGTTTTTTCAAACGACTGTTGTAAGTTGAGGTCGAAAGCTTTTGCAGAGTGTTACACAGCATTTGAAAGAGAATTATTCGCTCTTTCAAGCAGTGTATTAGAAATTTATGACAACTTTGAATTTCATTAGTTTTTCGGCTAGTAAAGTGAAAAGCGAAAAAGTGAAAAATAACCTCAACGACAGCGAATTTTTCTGCTTTGTTCCGAAGGCCTAAGTAAAACGTGATATACCGTTCAAAAAAGATGATTCTCTCTATCACATAGTATATCAATTATTTTTATTTGTTCAAAAAATTACAAAGTTTTAATCTCTCAAAGTTTGTCGTTCGAAAGACAGGAATAGCTAATAAATAGCTGTGCTCTCAGAGAGTATTTTCGCTACGCCACTCGACTAGATTGTTTGTGTTCAATTAACGCCCAAAATTGGACTGGTGGGCGACGGATAGCAGTCTCGCATCAGCATTTCGCCGGCTGCGGCGGTGTTTTTTGAAGCCAATTCCAACTTTTATGCGCTCATTGACATGTCGAATTCGACTAGGCGGATAAGGCTTTCCACTACATGATATTCTGCTTTTTACTACTGCGTGCGGAATATTGATTTTTGTAGTTATTGTGTAAAGGTAAAGGTAAGGGTATCGTAGAGGCATGCTGAATGCGAATTGGCCTTTACAATGGCTCGCGGTGGCCAACCGCTGTACCAAGTCTGGATGCTCCCTTCCCAGATAAATCTGATACCATTTTACCCCACCCCGGTGGGATGGAAGGCTTGGTTGGCCCGGGCGAAGATCGATCGCTCGACGGTGCAGGTCTCAGCAGCGCCTCTTACCACTGTGCCGATGATAAATTCAGGAAAAAAAACATTAAAAGACCGTTTGCAAATAGCTTCCTGAGACAGCTCGTCCTCGCTACTTTCTCTGTTATTCTTTTCTTAACATCTTTCGTCTTTGTCTTACTTGTCTTATCCAAAATGCGTTTTTCTTCTGGTAAAGAGGAAGAACATTGCGATAATCATTTCTGCTTAGTATCGCTTTCCTGGGCTGCTCTCAAAAACTACTCCAACTGTTTTTAAATGAAATCGTGCTTTCTTTGATTTCTTTTTAAAAATGTTTTCGGGAAGATTCTGCCTCACAGGGATTGTCTTGCTGCTGTACAGCGTTATTCCGCATGATATTCCAATAATCAATCGACGTAATGTAACATGATCAATCAATATAAATAGAGTCAATGATGTCAGAGTGTGGAGAGCTGAAGATCAACACAAATGGTGTGACAATCACTTGAATAGGAACAACAAATTGAATTCGAACGAGGGGAAGGGACGATTTGAAGTTGATCAGTACGTCCGGGTTGCACCACCCTTTGGTCTTCCATTGGGTAACCTTCAGCCATTTTGAACTCTTTTTTGGCTCAGAAATGGAAATCGTGGTGGCAACTAACCCGTAAATTACCGTATGCTTCAATAGACTTAACTACAGCGGTTTTCAATGGTTTGAGGTGGGGCCCATACCTTAACTTCGAGTGACGTCACCATTGTCTTTGCAAATTGCTAGCAGGGCCATTCACTCTGCCAATCGTCACCCATAGGTGGCAAGCCGACGGATCACCCACAGCTGCCTCGATCGCCTAGCAGTCGCCTCTATAGGGAGGCTGGAAATGACCATATCGCAGTGCGTTTACCGAACTTCGGAGGTAAAGTTTATTAGGTCGTTAAGTATGAAATGGCCGATATCGTGTCGAAACTTTGCTTTACTATTTCACCAACAAACGGCTCTATAATCAATCAAAATTTTCACCAAAACAGTCAACACACTTCTGCCATTTTATTGGTAACTTGTTACTGCCGGACGCATAGAAACCTGAAGTACGAGAAACAATTGATTCACGGAAGGCATTTTCCACATCCTCTTTAGAACCGAATTGTTTATCTTGTAAGAAGTGGTCTAATGTCCTAAACATATGGTAGTCAGTTGGGGAAAGATCTGGGGAACAAGGTGGGTGAATGAGAATCTTCATGAGCAACTCCTGCAATTTATGATACGTTGTTCGTGCGACATGTGGTCTTGCGTTGACATGCAGGAGCATTGGCTTGCCTCTGTAGACCAATCTCGGGTGCTTTAACGCAAGCTTTCCCGTCGTAGCATCCAACTCGTTACAGTACACGTCCGCTATTATCGATGTGCTAGGACTCGTAAAGTTGTAATGGATGACTCCATAGATAGACCACCAAACAGAGATCATCAACTTTTGTTGGTGTATTTTGGGCTTTACGCTATGTTTGGGGACCTCATCCTTGTCCAACCATCGTACTGAGCCCATGCGATTGTCGTACAGAGTCCACTTTTCATCACAAGTAACGATGCGATGTTAAAGTGGTTAAGATCTGTGTCGAAAAAGAAGTGAAAGCCAAGCGTCGAAGCGACAATACTTTTGCTGCTCGTTCACTTCGTGAGGGACTCACTGATCGAATTTTTCCGCTTCGCTATTTTGCATCAAATGCTCCAGTATTGTGGGTACAGGTAGACCGAAGCCTGCTGCTAACTCACGAGTAATTTGACTGTTGTCACTTTCGACTGCCGCTTTCAAAGCTACGTTCTTCACCTTGGATCCAGGTCTTCCACGAGGCTCACTTTCGAGATTAAAGTCTCCAGAGCGGAAATTTTCAAACCAGCGACGTACTGTGCGTTCACTAGCGGCATCCTCACCGAATACGTCATTAATGTTCCGGACGGCCTGTGGTGCACTGCTTCCACGACGCAAGTCGCATTTGAAAACAACACGAATTTTGGATTTTTCCACGGCTCCGAAAACCTCCTGCACAGCCTGAATTCGGAGGCAGCACTGAAAACCAACATGGGTTGTTGAAATCTCAGGAACGTACCTTCACAATAGAAGGAAAAACCAGGAGCCCACAAGCTAACATGCCTATGTATTAGCCTTGAAACGTGAAGCTTGCAAAATCGGCCATTTCATACTTAACGACCTAATAGTATACCACACATTGTGAACAAACAAAATAGTCAAAATGCAATTTTGCCGTGATCTGATCAATACCATGTTATCTTTGTGGAATGTCTGCTAGAACTGGGAGGCAGTGTAAAATACCCCTTCACAGATTGTTTTCGACCTTGTCAACGGCTACCTTCGCGTGATTTTATGGATTTAACGTTGCCCATTTGCTTCATCCCTCCACCTCTCCATGTTTTCTACAACTACCCGAGATTTGATGCTCTTTATGCCTCAACGGACACTTCGGTATGTTAGACTTTTTACGTCCTCATTGAACCACCAATGCATTTGCAACCTCAAACTTCCTTTTTTGCCGTACTGAGTAGCTTGAAGAATTTTCGGAGCGTAGGCCCAGCTTAGACGTGTTCTGGATTAAGCGTCCTTTATCTTAAGCCATCAAAATTGTTCGTCCTTCATAGAACTTCGCCAATACAAGTTTATACGTTGCTACACCCTATTGATGGCAAGTGCCGTTACCCGCCTGTCCGTGGCCCTCTTACCCGCCTCGCTTGATGTCCGAATTTTGTTTGACTAACATGAACAAGATCACCCACATTGGGATAAAGTGATTGAATAACCCAAACACTTTGTGTGATCACCCACATTGGGATAAACTGATTGAATAACCCAAACACTTAAGATCGGAAACTGTCAGAAGACAATTTGTGGACTTGCGATAGGAATTCTTAGAATTGCTCGGCAGATTTAAATTCAGAGCATCTTCTGCTTTGTAATGGTACCAGATTCACCACTCAAGGGTAACTTTAAAAACCTTCGACCAGCATTAAAAGTGCAAAATGTCATTTCTCAGCTCGGCTTTCCAGGAAAAGTGGTCAACGGAGAAAGGTTTCCTTGCTTTCTCTTATTAGCGGACTTTAGTGCTGTGGTACGATAGCGCAAATCATGTGTCTATGTGAGCGATTAAGATGATATTCCACCTCAAAATAGGCTATATACGCATTTCCGAGAATGTCATTTAATCTCTTCCAAATTTTGCGGACAGTAGCTCAGCCATGAGGCGGGCACATCCAGCCGCTCCTATCTTCTGCACTGAAGGAAACGCTAGCCATCTTCAATACTAATATGATAGAGCAAACTTCAGTCCTCTCTGTTTTCTTATATGAGCTGCTGACTTTGGGCCAATTCCTAACGAATCCTTTCCCCACTATTTTCATCCTACAATGATGCTCATTCGAAATTTGGTCTTTACAGGGTCTACGGTCATAATTAACACTGTCGGCCCTGAAAATTTCAGTCGATTGCGTTTCTCTCAGTTCTCCGGTTTAGAGCTATTTTTGGGCATCGGGTCGCAGCAATTTTTAATTCCCTGCGGCCCATCGGGATCTCAATGTGGAGGGTGGAGCAGGGGCGGGGCCATTGTGAGCCGACTGCAATGGAAATGCATGCATGAGGTCACACCTGGGGCCATATGCTCGTGTCTCCCGACCGGGGATTTTCCCCCGGCATGCTGGGAGGTGCCCTTGCCGAAATCCCCGACTCGGGAGACACGAGCACACGGTCCATGGGCGGTAATACCTGATGCGACCCTTTTCGTCGAAATCGATCAATCAATACATTTTTATTCTTTGTATGAAGTCATATATAATTCGGCTACTATACCAAAATGTGCGGTAGAATCCGCAACCTACACTCAAATATTGCCGGGAGGTCCAGAATTCTTGGTCCAGAGCGCAGAAGCTCAAGAACCGATGAAGAGCTCATACCAGATTATAAAAAGAGACTATTAAATAGGATCTTTTTAGGGTGAGGCTCACATAAGAAAAGAAAACTAAAAGTCGAAATCTAGCAATCCAGTGAAATGAAGAAATGAACGTGCTTGATCTTTGGATTTGTCTCATTAAATGTCCTTGAAGGAATATATTCTATTACCTTGAATCTGGAGAGCGGCAGACCAGCAAAGAGGAAAAAAAGTAGCATTAGAAAAAGGGTAGCATTAGAGGTTTACTAACCATCATGATAAAAGGTGACCGAAAGATCTGAAAGATGGAGAAGTTACGGAAACTTCGATATAAAAATGTTGGGAAGAGTAGACCGATTCGAATTTCGAGCATCTTTGGGAGTTTGTTTTATAAAGATCCTTCAATTCACCTGAAAAGGCAGCTCACAGGAGGGCCATGGCTAAAGATTTCGCCCTGGAGCCAATATGACTGATGTGTTATATGTATTACCCGTGCAAAATGATGCCCTGTAATTATACCCGGTGCCCGTCAAGCCCTGCTAGCCGTCCCTCGAAACTAATTTTCCATATTGACCAAGCTAGGGCTAAATAACGCCAGTCCTGTCAATATCGAAAATTTTTGCCTGCATTAGGAGGCTGTCTTCATCTCAGGCTTTTTCTCCTATTTGTTGTCTCACTTGCTTCTCGGTTTCTTGTATATTTTTCAGTCGTGAGCTTTTCTAATATTTCTAAACGGAAAGGATCGTAATTTTCTAGCGGATCTTATGTGTGCTGCTCATCTTCCGGCATTTGTCAGCTTGTTTGTTTTCATTTGCACATTTTATTTATTTTGTTTTTTGACAACTTCTTGTTTTTTGGTTTTTATAAGATTCTGCTAAAGTAGGATTTTCTAGGATTTTCTTATCAGTGTTTTTATTAACTATCGATGACCCGTTGAACCCTTTCTGTTTGTTTCCTCGTCTTGCATTGTTCGGTTTGGATTTTGGTTGCTAGAGTATCTTATTGTGATGTTCTTTGGATTGCTCACAATGCTTGTGAAACAAATCAAACCAAATTTATAGAAGTTTTGCGAAAATCAATGCCTTTCTCTGAGCTAATCCTTCAAACATCATCGAAATTGTCTTTTTCGTATTTTAACATTGTCTATAAATGTTGTTAAGAAAAACAAAGTGCTTACAGATGTCATTTTCGCCACCATTTCGCTTATCAATGACTGTCGCGTTGGGTTCGATGTTATTGCTGTCCGTAGCCGGTATACTCCTCTACCTCTTTCTGCAGATTTTACGACAAAATCGAATTCGGAAAAAATACGAGGTGACTGATATTCTTCTAGGTTTTCACGAAAATATCAAAACAATATAACTTACTTCCAAGACTTATCTTCTCATAACTAATGCAACTAGTGATTGAAAAATCCATCCAAAGATTTTTCAGGCTCAACTGGTGAGATCGGTGCATCGGAAGTTCATCGTGCACGAAGAGCTGCTCTAACAACGTCAATGTGATATGTATGTATGTATGAAGTGAATATTTTTGGTTTTATGTACTTCAAATGTTGCCGTCGCAATCTGATAATAAAACGATTGGCTTGCACGCTAGTTGTGACCCAATTTCACAGTTACCCAATTTGTAATTGTGAATGCCGGTATAATCAGGTCGACCTCATTAGGTCGGCAAATGAATAGATAGGCAGAAGGTAAATGGTAATTGCATTCCTGCTTCGTTTCTGAAGAAGATTGCTCACCTAATAGCTGGGCCGTTGGCGTACATTTTTAATCAATCAATTATGTATAGCGAGATTCCTCAACGCTGGAAACACTCATATGTTACTCCCTTATTGAAGAAAAGCCCTTCGAGTGATGTTGGCAATTACAGACCAGTAAGCATCACTTCGCTTCTGTGTCGAGTGTTTGAAAAAATTGTTAAATCGCATATATTTGAGCACTTATCTAAGAACAAATGTATCCCGGAGTGTCAGCATGGCTTTTCTCCAGGTAAATCGGTTGAGACGAATTTGTTGGAATGTTTAGATGATTGGACTACTTACTTGGATTCGAAGATGGCGTGTGATATCATATACTTAGATTTTTCGAAGGCCTTTGATCGTGTGAGCCACTCAAAGTTGCTCCATAAGCTAGATCGGTTAAAAGTTCATCCCAACATCTGCAACTGGGTGAAGGAATTTCTATCTGATAGAACATTTCAAGTAAGAGTAGGGACTGCTTTTTCTGATGTTAGGCATGTTAGGCTGCAAGCGCTGATCAGCACCCTAGGAACGCACCACGCATTCTCTTTCTATCCAGAATTGTACAGACGGGGTGAATACATACGTATTTGGCCTACACAATGAATTGCGGGGCCAGCCGCTATACCAAGTCAGCCCTTTTGCCTTCCCAGGTAAGTCTGGTAGCAATTCACCCGACCCCGGAGGTATGGAAGTCTTGGTAAGCCTGTGCCGGGATCGATTGCTCAATTGTGCAGGTGTCAGTAGCGCCTCTTCAAGTCCAAGTCCACCTCAAGTCCACTTCAAGGAACACTTCTTGAAGGTTCTCTGCAAACTTATAAGAACCTGCTCGTGATTGATGAAAGCGAAATCCAGGCAGGAACAACTGTCGGTGCAGCGGTAGGAGAGGCTACTGACATCCGCACGGTCCGAGGATCGATCTTAGCCAGGGAGTGAACGATCCTAGGTAAAAACACTGATTAGATATAGCGGCTGGCTAACGCAAGTCATTGTACAGACTACGTACGCATTCGTCATGTCTCTGCTGTTCTTAATGGAAAACGAATGCATGGCGCGTCCTTATAATACTGATCATCTACGACAATCACTTAATTCATCCCTTGTTGCTTAATGTTCTGCTTGGTTTTCTTTGGATGATGTTCGGTGGTCTAAAGTGAGCATTTGATCTTTTTGATAACCTATCGATATTGATA
Source organism: Nippostrongylus brasiliensis (assembly GCA_030553155.1). NCBI lineage: Eukaryota > Metazoa > Nematoda > Chromadorea > Rhabditida > Heligmosomidae > Nippostrongylus > Nippostrongylus brasiliensis. The sequence goes on from CP130733.1 coordinate 33,998,808, forward strand.
TGACTCCCTCAACCAGCTGCTATTCAACCGATTTGCGCTATCCATCTTGTTTGCGCCATGTTTGTTGCTCATCTTCTATGGTTTCCTCCTTTATTGCCTTGGTATCCTTTAATTCCTACTCACAATCAGTACTCGTTCGCCCAATCTCCTTTCTAACCTCTGCTACAGCTGATTTCTACTTCTGTGAGATTGGATAAGGGTTTCTACTAAGAATAGACTTTGTTGGTGTGATCGGTGGAGTGATACATAATGGTTTGTGCTGATCAGTCTCCTAAGAATGCGCCACGCCTTCACGTTTCATTCAGAATCGTAGAGGTATCGTGAAAACGTATTTGGCCTATACAATGCCTTGCGGGCACCAACCTATATACCAAGGCAATGCCTTTGCCTTCCCAGAGAAGTATGGTACCAATTCACTCGACCGCGGAGGGGTGGAAGGCTTGGTTAGCCCGGGCCGGGATCGATCGTTTGACTGTGCGGGTGTCACTAGCGCCTCTCATCACTGCACCAAGCGGGCCCAAATCAATAGATAGATATCATTATCCTGATTCCAACCATGTGCGCTTAGTCGAAATAGGTATTGAAGAGAGATGTGACGAGGCAGGTGCCTCTGGCACCGCTTTGGCAAATAATCGGCGACGGGGCATTTGTTTTCGGGAAGAAAAATATAAAATGTTATCGTTATCCAAAAATGGTGGAACTATTATATAAGTTGTTGTCGTTCTATTATTCGGAGTTTTATTGAAGTCACCACTCTAAACAAACATGGGATTCAGTGAAAACTTCTAGAGAATGTTAATGTTGACGAATGTGGCATGTCAACCTCAAATAGATTTATCGGTAATTTATCGAAATCGAAAAGATTTATCAGTATTTTATCGAAATCGAAACACTTGTTATCAAATCCTTCCATCATTGTCTCTCTTACGCTTCCCCCCTTTGAGGGCTCTCGTATGGAACTCACAAGGCAGGTCACTGGACCTCCGGCGGCGATTCTCAGACCTCTAGGGCATTGTGGGGCTTTGAACGTCGGTCAGGAAAATGTACTTTTGTTATTGCTAGATGGTTGTGAGCTAGAGATCGAGATTGTAATGTAATAGGTGATGCGCAGGTAGAGGTTCATTAACAATACAAAAGAACAACAATTAATTATTCATGTATACTAACATGAAGAACACTCCGCAGCCAGAAAGATCGAATTGCAAATGAGCTCAGAAGCCGAATACCTTGAAACAAAGGTCTGAAACTGACTCCGCACCGCTTTTATTTGAGTTTTCTCTCCATCCGTTTGCTCCACTCTTCCGAGAATGGGCCAGTTGCTCAATTTCCGAATCAGCGAGCTCCGTTTTTCCTCGCGTCTAGATTTCGTCCCAATGAAAAACTACATCCATCAAGCTGAGGGATTTTTCGCATCTAAATTAATCACAGGTAAAGGTCTAGTGGACAGAAATCGTACGAGTTCGGTAAGAAACTCAAGTGATTGTGACTTAGTGATTATGAAACTTGCCAAACCTTCTATCCTATACAGAGCGAAAAGGTGAAACAGGATATTGTTACCCCTTTTCTCATGACATAAATTAAGTTTACTTTACCAAGAACTTTTAGTTGTTATCATTACGATGATGATGACAATCTGCACATGGAATCATGTGATAAGTACCAGGATGAGCTCTAAAGTAAGGTCCCTCTTGAATTGAGAAAAACATTTAATTTTGACAGTGCAGGAGCTATTCTAAGGCTCGAACATGAAAACAAGCGCTACTGAGCACCGCAAGGTCGCGACCTCGACCCTCACCAGGGCTAACTCAGCCTTCCAGACTCGTATAAGTCGAATTCGAACGGATCTGAAATATCATTTATCTCATTTACCGTCCAAATTCAGGCACAGCGATAGGAGGCAGAACTGACACCCGCAAGGTCGAGCGATCGATCCCGACCCGGGCTAACCAAGCCTTTCATCCCTCCGGGTTCTTATAAGTTGGTACCCCGCATGTCTGGGAAGGTGAAGAAACTGACTTGGTGTAGTCGCTGTATAGGTTAAATACGCATTCACCATGCGTCGTCGATTTTGTATGGAAGACGAATGCGAGGCGCGTCCTTAGGGGACTGTTCAACACGGCCACGCTTATCCCTTTGCCTTTACCTTATAACAAAACATTTCAATTATTGAGCAGTGCTCTGCTTCATTTTCCTTTGTGAAACATGAAGGACTAGAATGAAATATTCCAGAATTTTTCATGAACTCTCAATTTCTTCAGGTACAGAGCTGTAGGAAACAAACGTTTCTTTAATTTTTTTCGCTCGAAATTCGAGAGGAATTGAGTGGACAGCACTCTTGGCAGCTAGCCAAGAGAGCTGTCTGACGATTGCGTAGTACTTGATTTCCTGACGAGACGACGACCGCGGCGAATCTCATAATCGACGGAGCGAATTCCCACTTATCTCGTCTCTAGTACTTCTACGCGACGTCGTTCTTCTAAATATGCCCTCAGGGTTTTCTAGAGCCCCTTTGGAATTTAGTTGACAAGAATCGAAAAGGTCAGGAAATGTAATATTGCTCTTTTGTCGGAGAGCCGATAAATTGCTCAGTCGGCTGTCTGACACTGCTCGTTATCCACTTTGAGAGTTCTTTAGTGTTGTTACTCTGCTAGCTTTCTCTTTAGCTTATTGTTCATTATTCTTATAAGTTTTTCAATCAGAAATGTAATAAAAATGAAATCGATGCAAAAATCGATAAAAAAGTGTAGAAATTCGGGTTTTATTCGTCGGCAAAACCTAGTGAGCGTTCTCTTATCAGCAACACACGATCAAATTTTCTTCTCGAGCCTTTTTAAGATAGCTATTTCTCTCATTTTCCTTGTTCTACCGGCAAGCCAAGTATTCAAGAAGGCCCATGGAGAGCAACGCCACCGACATCTCCTGGGTGAATATCAGCAATGGTGATATGCAATCAAGCAAGCACCGTCGGCCATCGCCCTGTCGTTTCCAGCCTTTTTCATCTTCTACTGTCCCATTTTTAGGCATTTTTGCTTAACGATGCCTCTTTTTGAAATTGAACTTGAGCATTTAATCTTGTGTTCGTATTCTGGTGTTAGTATGCTAGTAAGCCTTGCCGAGGCTGTTGCGTGGAACATTTATTAACGGCCCGACGTCACTAACCACGAGCCATGTTTAGGCCTCTAAAGACGACGAGAAGGTCGAAACGTCAGACCGTTAATAAATATTCCACCTAACAACCTCGACAAGGCTTACTAAAATAGTAACACCAGAATACTAACATCAATGCCGAGGTTCAAAGAAGAGAGAACCTGAGATTTAATCTTGTGATTTCCCTAACTTTTCGAAATTATTTCTCTCAATAGCAGTCATCGACCGGTAGTTAGGGTGGGGCCTGGCAAAAATATCCTTGAATGATCACAGTTAATTGGCTGAAACGATCGAAAACCCACTAAAACCTAGGACTGCTTAGCGAATTCTTCTTCGAAATTCTGATTCCAGAACCGAAAACCGAAAAAAACACCGAAACCGAAAAACCGAAAAATCGATACCTAATGATGATTCTTTGAACGTTCACCGTTCACCCGTTTTGGGTGATCTGCTTTCTATATCATTTCATTTCATTTCGTTTTTCCTTCTATTCTAAGTTTTTTTTTGATTATAGTTGCGCTCTCAGGCGTCTCGGTTTTGTTTAACGTGCCGGTTTGTTTGTTTGTGTTCTCCCAAGAAATTTCTTTACACTTGCCAATCTTCTCTTTTAGTACTTATCCAACGGAATGCTCATATTTGGACTTTACTTCTGAAGTAGATGAGTTCACCAAATATAAGAAATATTGAAAAAATGGTAGTCTGTTTGCCTTGTTATTATCGCGTTATTTATTGATCTAAACTATTTGTTCATCATTCCAATCAAAAAGCTCAAACACGAGGGATTAGAAGTCATATCACATGCGAATGTTGGACAGAAAATTATTGCGAAATTCTTTTTTTTTATTTCCAGTTTTGTGTGGGCAGAAAGAAAATAAATGGGGCCGAAAGGTTTAGTAGGACTTGTGATTGTTTCTGATCGTTTACTAATACTGGATGGATTATTCTTGCCCGCTCCAGGTGAATAACTTGAAGCGCCCTATTGCTCTTATTTGCTCGATAGTATTATATAAAGATAAACCGATAACTGACCAGTGTTGACCAACAAAAGGTATTGCTATTATAGCTGTATGAGCAGAGAAATAGAAAAAGGAACGGGTTCGGGTTTTTTAGTATTCTACGTATTCTATCTAATCGAAACCTCGGCATGATGGTATAATTGTTGTGTGCTGCTGTGCCAAACGAGGTAGTAAGGGGGGGGGCAGATTTATTTGGCCTAACATTTCGACCTTTTCGTCGTCGTCAAAGGTCTGGATGAGGCTGTTAGTCTTTATTTAGTTTTTACCACTCAAAGAAGTGCTTGCACAAGCTTATCAGGAAACGAAAGGTGGAGAAGAAATTGAACAGCCGTAGAAATGAAATAAACGAAACCTATAAGTTTTATTCATCCGGTAGATGTAAAGCAAACCCATGACAATCTGAGTGCCTGGTGGCTCACTTTTCCTATCGTCTATCTACAAATGTCTTGCCTAGTTTTCTTTACCCGTCATTTTTACCTTCCAAGCCAACTTGCAGTTTATCTGTTTAATGTTTCCGGTCGTGTATGCCCTAATAACCATTTTCACATTTAGTATGTACGCCTACAAGTGTGGTAGAAGATAGCTAAATCATTAATGAATAAATAATAGAGAACGTGGTGCAGCACCTTTTGAAGAGAATAGCCGACATGATAGTGATGCAAAATAATAATGAAAGAATGCTCTAATAAATCCACATTTCACAGCCACCTATCACATTCATGTGATACACATATCTAGAACGTGGAAACTCAAGGCATACCCACTCCCGTAAAATTTAACCTAAAGTCTGTCCCTACCCAAAAGCCTGACTACTACCGAACTACTACCGAGCGTGCCTCAACGACAGAGCGGCGGCAGCGGCGATTTTATGCGCCGAAAGGTGCCGTTTTTGGGGTCCACACGTGGTGACCCGGACAAAGCCTACCTCGATTCGTTTACGCCACCTGTCCAGTGGGGGTTCCGCGTGGTAGCTCTGCCGAAGGCGGAACCTTGTCGAGCGATGAGTCCAGCGGAGGATTCAAATGACAAGGGGCTTATATCGAGGGGTCAAAAAAATGTTCGTTAACAAGTTCCCCGCGTATGACGAATTTGCGTGTTAAAAGAGCTCAAAAACAAAAGCTCAAAAACACATCATTTTCATGAATAAATCGATGCTGAGGAAAGTATAAGAAAACGGCGGTTTCTGCGTAAAAAAGCGCCGCTGGTGCCGTTTTATCCTTGCAGCACAGCCTTCAATGGACCTCCAACCTTAAGTCCATGTCCTACCTCTGTCGTTGGGTCTATGCTTTGGCAGAAACACAACGGTCCGGTAGCGGTGCTGCCGAGAATTTGAACCCCATCTGAAACGGGAATTTTTCAGGTTCCATTTTTGCTCTGTGTGAAGATAGAGCAGAGCGCCAACACGAAAACTCTGAAATTCGCCGAGGCGTTCTTCCGCGTTCGTTCGTCAATTGTAACAGCATTAAGGTCGGATAGATCGCCTTCACATCGTGCTGGAGTCGGCTCTACTTTTGCAGTCCATCAGCTTTGAATGTAGTTTGTGAGACTGTGATTCGAGGCCTATGAGCCGGATCCTCACGTGGCCGGCACCATTTGGCTAGGCAAACTCGCTTTTCGGCAACCCATGGAGCTTCTGAAACCTGGTGCCTTCATTTCGGCCACATTTTCCATTCGGAGAAGGAATTCTTCATCCAAAAGTGTCTCACCTAGACTTCTTAACCCGTCTCTTTACCTTCTTTGTCAACCTCTCTTTAACGGAAGGAGTTAAGGTCCTTTCATAGTCGGCGACAAGCAGCGTCCATGACCATTACCGCCTTGCCGCTGACGCCGACTGTGAACGGCCCTTTACGATCTTTTTTCACCGTAAAAATACGTTAAAATTTATATAGAAAACACTAAGTTTTTTATCCATGACCCATAATCCTTAAAAATAAAATAAATAAAAGAATCCATGAAAATTTACAAAAGTAATCTGCCTCGCTTTTTATCTAACTGTATGTGTGGATTTGCTCACTATGTTTTTTTTTGGTTAAGCATGAGGGAGAGGTTCAGTCCTCTGAACCATGTTTCTTCTTCTACCTTCTCTATTAGTTTTGTTGATTTTGCGTACTATTTGTGATGTCACGAGACTTTCTCTTCTTTTCCGCTTGGATGTCTTTTCTTGTTGTTGGCTTATAATAAATAAAATGAAAGAAAAAAAACCTATTTCTATCTGCCTCGTACCTTTATGAACTGGACCTCGTATCTTTCTTCAGATTACTTATTTATAATTTGCTTTATTCCTCGACTTTATCCACCCCTTTTTGTCCCCTATTTTTCACATTGTTTTCGAGCCAGCGATTATGTATGTACATAGTTTACGTTTTTTATATATTCCTCAAATTTGACTGATCTGAAACTTCCCCAGTCCATGGGGTATTTTGTTCATCTCTCCTACAAAGGGGCATTTTCAGATCTTCTTCTATTTCTTCAGCATTCCTAGCTTTAGCTATATTTTTTTCTAAATTTCGTGGTACTTTTCCGGCCACCATGTTTAGGGTTTTTAGCAATTTCCATAATCTTCAATTTCCATTTTAGGTGTTTTTCAAATACTTCCGCTTTTTCTGATGGCTTCCTTCCCTGGAGTTTCAGCACGTTCGACACGAAATTTGAAAGTACAATTTTGAAATTTTGAAGTGTTACCACTTTAAAATTTCGAAGAAGCTCGGCTTTGTGGTTCATTACTCTTCCAATTGTGCTCTGTTAACATATGTTTTTTCGAGAAAATGTTCGTTTTCACCGGACAGGCACTAGTCTTCATTCTCGAGAATATTTATTTTCCACGGATCTTATACCAGTCATAACAAATGGGTTAAGTGAAGTGAGTGAAGTTGAGGTAGAGTCCCTTGAACTAGATGGAACCTGGACACGGCCCATAAAACCAGAAATCGGCCCACTTCACCCGAAATTGTAGCTGCTTCAATGCCAGCAGTTTTCAAGCAAAGTACAAGCTGTCCGGAGGAAATTGCCGGTAGTTTGCTGGTGCGCCACAGAACGAAAAGTCGTTTGGAGAATTTCAATCGAAACGGCACAAGTTCACTACATTCAGACGTTCTTCTTTTGCTGGTGCACTTTCCGGACGAGCTGCTCTATAGGTGGTCGTTCCGGAAGCACTTTGACTACTTTTTCTTGAATTTTTAATTAATTTCGAGCGCTGGTTTTCAGAGTATTGGTCACGCAATCTGATATCTGATTGAGTTGGGAGGGATTTGGCTGAAAAAGTGATAAAAACCATATCAGCAGTGAATTTTGGCATGGCAGATCCATAAATTATTACCAGTACTTCGAAATAAAACCCGTTCAAATCGAGTGTCTAGGGGGTTTTGCACGCAATCTTTTTATAGAATCACATCACCATCCCGGCACCTTTTATGCATTTTTAATTTTTATAGCCGTTTTCTAATCTCAACCCTGCACTATTATTTCTGGATGAAGAAAACCGCAGAAATTCAGCAAAGTTTAGCAAGGCATGGGCCCGCGTAGTGCAGTGATAAAAGGCGCTACTGACACCTCCACGGTTGAGCGATCGATCCCGGCACGGGCTGACAAAGACTTCCGTGCCTCCGGGGTCGGTAAATTGGTACCAAACTTGTCTGGGAAGGTAAAGGCACTAAGATGAAATAGCTGCTGGTCCCGCAAATCATTGTATAGGCCAAATACGCATTCACCATGCCTCTACGATTCTGAATGGAACACGAAATCATGGCGCGTTCTCAGGAGACTGATCAACGCCGGCACACCATTCACATTCTCTTTATCATTTATCACCATCTTTATCACTGTCACATAACTCTCATACCGCTGGTACATATAAGGTACAGATCTTTGAATATCAGTCCATGTAGCTCGAGCTGCTGAGCTCAGATGAATGCATATTTTTACAAATAATTGAGTTCCAACATAGTTATTAAAAAAGCCGCTTTGGAACGCTCCTAAATAAGTGATCAAAAGACATGTCTGGTATTGTAATTATGGTTGTTGTTGCGGTTTTTCTTTGACAATAAATTAGGTCCAAGTAAAAAATATGCCTTCATTCATGGCGCCTCGATAATCTGTGGTCAGTCGGTGTTTATAAACGGCGGGCGAGTGAAGAAAACTCGCGCTAACGTGATTGTTCCGAAGTGACTCTGCCGCCTCAAGGGCCGTATGTCGATGAATCCCTTCGGAATCGATCAAGACGTCTCAAACATCAGAACTTTTCATTCAAGTTGCTCTAGGTGCTTTTAAAATTCCTCAGAAAATGCTGACAACAATAAATACTGTAGCATCCCTTACAGTATTCGTTCAACTGCTGGTCGTCTCTGGCTGTTCTTTCTTCTTACTTTAGGTTCTATGAGCATGAACGATAAATGTTATGAAAGTGATATGGCGATTTATATGTTCCTCTGTTAGGGTTTTATAATTTTATTCATTCATTTGTTTATTAATTAGCTTGTCCGCGATGTTCTATTTTTACATTATTTCTGGCACGTGCCACAGTTAATCGACGGATCGCACTGACCATAATAGGCACGGAATCCGAGAAAATTCAGGTTCTTAGCCAGGAAGGCACAGAGTTTCAAAAAATGGGTCGTAAAATATATGACTTTGTCAGCAACACTTTCTTTTATTTGTAAGAGGGATCGCTAATGGCCTAGTGGAACAAATAGCCATGAACTCACTAAAAAGCATGAAATTCAAAAAAAAAGCAACTGAGACGGTTAGTAAGATAATTGAACGGATTATCAATAACGAGCTCGTGGCGCTGAGAAAGCCTCCTTGTTACGCGCCATGCACTTGTCTTCGTTTCCGATTTGTAAGGGCATTGTGAATGTGCACACATTTGGCCTATAAAATGACCTGTGGGGTCACGTCGCTGTTCGAGCTGTTCAAGTCAGTGTCTTCACTTTCCCTGACGAGTGTGGTGTCAATTCACCCCACCAAATGTACAATCACCATGTCTCTGCTGTTCTGAATGGAAGACGAAAGCATGGCGAGTTCTCAGGATACGGATGACCGCCTAGCTTTTTACCGTTTACTTATTTACTTCCCGTCTGATGTCAGTGTTTTGCGAGTAACCTAGCATCTCCAAATATCTAAGTTTACTTAATATTAGAGGGTTATGGAGATTTGCTGCCTCAAATTTCACAATACACAACATTCTCGCTTCTGCTATGCTATTTTCCTAATTTCTGGCAAGCTGTAGTGGGAACGCGGAGAAAGGCGAAGGTGTGTTTCTTTGGATATCAGCAGAACACATTACTGCCTTCATCTGTAGCCTGACGAAAAGAAGTTTAGGAACCCGCGTCTCGTGTAATTCGTGGCTCATTTTGAAGCAAAATTCACATATGATTGTTCAATCCTTCATTTCTTCTCAACGGATGGTTTATATCAAATTTCTCTTCCACAGCGCTAACCAGCGCAAAACCGTGAATCCAACGGTGTATAGCTTTTGCATTTTGGTGGAATTTAATTTTTTCATGCATGTATGGTGAGCGCGACTCGAACTCTAGCCATCATGCTCGCCAGTCGGTGGTGAGCCGATGGTCGGTGAACCCGACCTCCGACGACACCGCTGCAATATCCAGTGGGGGTAATTAGCGCCTGATGCGCCTACCTTTGCCTAACTCTGTTACGGGTGATGGATCGCACGTAAAGATGTTACGTATCGTGCAGATTCAGGCTGGGTAGTTCCTTCGCGAGTATAGATCGCTAGACTGTGCGATTGTCACTCGCTCTTGGTGCCACTGCTCTACTCACTAAGTACGGCTGGTATCATTGTAGCTGCTTGCCGATGTGCTGACGATTCAACGCAATAAAGTACGGCGTTATTCGGCAAATTTCTTTCCGTTTGCATGCCTGAGGGTATTGTCACGCTATCGTCAGGGCATAGGAGTGAAGTTCGGAAAGGGCGGTCTTCCTTTGAATACATAAACGGCTCACGGAGGCCGTCATCTGCCGACGGACCGCCTCTGGACCTGCCATCCGAACGCGTTCTCAGCCGCTGGAAGTCGTCAGTTTTTCCATACTCTTGGCTCTATTATTTTTAGCGATTTCATTTATTCATTAATTATCAGGCTCTCATTAAAACAAAATAGTGGATCATCAGCAGAACTTTATCGGAATGAGGTTTGTCGATGGTGAAGAACTCCTTTGATTGACCGTTTAAAATCTCGGTACTTTTCCTCTTAATGCCCAATTATCATACCATACCCAACCGTATCATATCATGCTCGTATCTTAATGTATAACCTTGGAGCGGTCTTATCATATCGTGCTATTCGATATCATACCATTTCGCATCCTGTTTGATCTGCCTGATATGGAAGAAAAAGCCGTTCTTTTCTCGCAAGAATGAGAAGTTTTTCCAAAAGAGAGATGTCTCAGGGGTTATCGTATGAAGCTGTTTTCTAGCCTGGATAAGTAGTTGATTTTGTTTAACAGCTTGATAATAAATTGATTATGGCTCGAGCACGATATTATAAGACCGCTTCAAGGATGTGCATTAAGATATGATAAGCTTGGGTGTGATATGATAATTGGGCATTAAGAGGAAAAGTACCAAAATCTCTTTGAAGTAAAAATAGTAGAACATCTTTGGGAATTGGTAGAAGCAGCAATAAATCTTTATGTTGAGGTACAAGAAGGGAAAATGAAGTGGGCCTTGATCAGCCCTCTAGGGATGCGCCGTGTACTCCTCTTCCATTCCGAGTCGCATAGGCGTAGTGAATGCTCATTTGGCTTACACAGTGACTTGCGTAGGCCAGCCGCTGTAACAAGTCAAAGTATTTACCTTTCCAAGCAAGTCTGGTACCAATTTAGTCCCCTCTGGAGGGATGGAAGGTTTGGTTAGTCAGGGTGGGGAACGATCGCTCAACCGTGCTGGTGGGAGCAGCGCCTCTTCATAATACACTCATTATCAAAGTAATAACTAAAATAAATTAGTGGAAATAAGGTTTGTCGATGGTCGAAAAATCTTCCGAAAGAACGTTTGGAAACCTTTTTATTTAGGTAGAGGTAGACGATTTCCAGATTGATACCGTAATCATGGCGAATCATGCGTTAGTGCGATTGGTTGGATAATTTTCAGCTTATTATACATCACTTACCCAACAAGTTCTGATCGTCGGAGCCTCTTCGAATTCCTCCATACCTCCGTCAGAGAATAGATATCTACCTGATCTTGTTAAGAACTTTCCAGATTCGCTCCACGTTCGACTTTCAATGAATCTCGGCATGGTACTCTCAGAAACGCAACTTTTTGCGTTTCTGAGACTTTCCAGATTATTTGAAAAATTCCGCGCAAGGACGGTATCTGAACCCTGCTTGGTGTACTAGAGTGCAAGCCAGTAGACCACGGAGCCGGCAATATTAGGAGTACTGTTGTAGAGAGTCGTTTCAGCCCGAAGCTTTATTGTGGAAAGGCCATGGATATTTTCTCAATCGGCTATTATTTACACCGTTATCAGTAAGATCTGTAATAGATATCTCGAGATATTTTAAGCTAGATAATGCACATTGCAATAACAATTCTCTCGTGATATCTACCATGCTACAAAGAACGTTAACAACAATTCTACAGTAACAATTCTACAAATTGACATCTATTAAGAATAGAGATCCTTCTCTATAACTGTAATTTTACATGAAAAAGTCTTCCATGTGAGCTTAGCTGTTTTTATAGTTTTAATTGCTTTATTTACTTTAGATGCTCTCATCATTGATCTCGTGAATGCTTTCCTGCGCTTTGCTCCCCTGTCCAATGACTCTCTCTCTACTCTTTATGATGTTCATTACGCCCACCAACAACAACACTATAATTTTCCGGTCTGATGGTGGTCACGGTGTTTCTGCAAAGCCGACTTCGTTTGCTTCAATGCTTTCCAACCCCACTATACTGCCGTCTACTTCTTGATTTGTGCGCCTACTTTTAGCATTCTCGAAAGGTCCTTTTCATCAAGAGTCCCGTCGAGGAAGGGATTGATCCCTAATCATCGTGATAATGAGCTTAGACTTTTAAACTCTCGACCGTTCAGCCCCTAACATATTTCAGAAATGTTTTTTAGAGTAAGTAAACTGTACAATGCTCGGTGCCGACCGGCCTCCTAAGGATGCGCCACGCATTCACGTCCCATTCAGAATCGTAGAGGTATGGTGAAAGTGTACTTGGCTCATAGAGTGACTTGCGCGGCCAGCCGCTGTACCAATTCAGTATCTTTGCCTTTCCAGACGAGTCTGATACCATTTCACCTTACCACGGAAGGACGGAAGGCTTGGTTGGCTTGGGCGAGGATTGATTACTTGATCGTGTGGGTATCAGTAGCGCCTCTTACCACATTACCACGCACGCCCATATTAGCTCTAGTAAGAAAGTGAAAGTTAGTTTATCCACCAACCAACGTCTAAAGGTGGTGATCCACGACAACTGAAGTGAGGGACAACCCGTTAAAGTGGACCGGCCCAACAACAACGACGTTCAGGCAATTCTGAGCCGGGATTCATGAATGGTTTACCGGCCGGTTACAATGATATTCACCTCGGTTACCCGCCAAAACGTGATTCCTCAACGCGCGGTGAGTCACTTTGGCAGTGAACTGGCCGGTGAAATCTAACCGCCGGTGAAATTCACCGGCAGTTTCGTTCACGAATCCCGGCCCTGGTTGCACTTTGGTCAATTTGCGAGGCGATGAGGGCGATAAAGTATGATTGCTCCTTGAGTTCACGGTGCTTAGGCGACTCAAAGGTGTATCTTTCCAACTGCCGCTTCCTAGCCGATTAGCTCATGAAAAGCACCTTACCTCCGAAATTCAGACTTACCTCCGATTACTTCCGTGTCGCACATGGTACAGTGATAATAGACCACCGACACGGTCGAGCGATCGATCTTCACCAGGGCTTACCGGGATAAGTTGATAGCAGGCGTGTCTGGGAAGGCAGAGACACTGACTTGGTGAGCGGTTGGCCCCTGTAAGTCACTGTGTAAGCCACATGTGCATTCACCACACCCCTATGATTCTGAGTGCAATTCGAATGCATGGCGCACCCTTAGGGGACTGATCAACGCCGACCTCTTCACCACTTACCTTTACGGTATTTGGAAAATGACGAGTATGTGGTTTATCCGCAGTATGCTTCTCCTTCTAGCTAACTGTTCGCACCGACCTCAACTACCGTAGCCTTTATTTTTGCTCTCATCTAGTGGATATTTCATTCGCTCCTATTGCCTAGAAAACCTCAAAGATTTTCGGCGAGTGTTTTCGCAAAAAGATTTTGGAGAGATTTAATCTCGTACAATGCTCTGAAAAAGCCCTCTAGAGGATGTTTATGAACGAGCAGCTGTCCTTAGAAGTGTTTTGGCTTTTCGAGACTACTCGACCTACATATTAGCCCTCTCTGTACAATCACTGGGGACTCTTTTGCACGTACTTTTCCTCTTATCCTATTCATTATCAAGAAAAATTTCCAACCTTTTTTAAAATACGAATTCTAATTTTAATATTGCTCATCTTTTGAATGTATCTTGCTTACTGACGCTTTTCACATTTTACCCTTGTTCTTTGTTGCTGGGCGCGCATGGTGCAGTGGTAAGAGGCGCTGCTGACACCCGCACGGTCGACTGATCCTTGCCTGGGCCAGCCTAACCTTCCATCTCTCTGGGGTCGGGTACCTTGGTACCGTACTCGTTTCGGAAGATAAAGACACTCTGTTGGTACAGCGGCTGGCCACGCAAATGGGACATGTATAGGCCATGTACGCTTTCACCATCCCTCTACGATTCTGAATGGAACTTGAAGGCGTGGCGCATCCTTAGGAGACTGATCAACGCCGATACCTTTGCCTTCATCTTTTTATTGCTAGCTTCGAGTGGCATAGACGATGAATAAACAAGTGAATAAATATCTCCTATTTCCTGTTGTGAGTTATGGCATTTTGCCCTTCCAACAAGATTCTTTGTCAAGTATGGGTCTGCCTAGCTGTCCCGGAATATCTTTGCTTAGGAACACACATTCGACGTATATTTCGGATACAGTTTTTATTTAATTTGTTCGATCCTCGCGCGGGCTAGCAGAGCTTTCCATCCCACGGTCAGGTAAAATGGTACCAGACTTGCCCGAGGGCTGAAAACACTGACTTGGTATAGCGGCTAACCTTTGCAAATCGTTGTATTCGCAAAATACGGATTCAGCAGCCTCAACTGTTAGAATGGGATACGAGTTCATGACGAGTTTCTGGGCGATTGGTCAATGTCGAGTCTTTCGATTGTCACTGTATGTCATTGGTTTTCTCCATTTCTCTTTGCATTTCTAATGTGGCCATTATGGTTATTTGCATAAACCCTCCCCTAGCAACAAAACCATCACCTCGCTCATTTATCGGCGTGCATCGAAGAAATAGAGGAACCCGAAGCTAAAGTTGTTCCAAGAGTACACAGGTCCTTCTTTGGCTATGGAATGGGTGAACTATTCAGCAGCGCTGCAAGGTTTCTTCTTGCTTCTCTTTTGCAGTGGATTGTTTATGCTGTGCTGCAGTGTATTGTCTTAAGTTCCGGTGCACTTGAAGACTGGAAGACGGATGAAACTTTTTGTTTGGCTTTGTGGAAAGCTTTGGAACTCGACTCAGCACTTGTTGTTTATCCCATGTTTATCCAAAGCGCATAAAGTACGGTATAGGCAACGAAATAAATGTAAATTGTGGCGAAGCTTTCTTCCAAATATCGTCAGTGAAATAGCACTTGGACATGCACATACAGTACATGTTCGAGTGCTATTTCATGGACGATATTCTGAAGATACAGGGACGACAGTAGATCAAAATGAAATATCACCTTACATTTTTGAATACAAATGGTCGAAACCGAAAGGAACCCTAGTCCAATTGATAGTATCAGTAGATTTACTCACTCAATGCATTGATCACGCACTTGCCGGAGAATCAGGAATTTTTTTAGAACGATTTTGAATGCGTTTTCATTTGCATTTTCACACGACTACATTTTTCTTATTCAGCAGCACATCCAGGCTCTAGGATGTAACAATAAATAAATAAATAAAATATATCGCGCTAACTGCCGCACAAGAAATCAAAATGGTAAGGTGACATATCATTTTGATCGTTAATCTATTTGTCTGGCTCGTCCTGGTTGGCTAGTATTTCCTCCTTGAGGAAGGAAAACGCTCTGAGAAAACTTGAAAACTTTTGCGAGTGCTGCTAAGGCACCATAGAACCCCTTAAAGGTTAAAAATGATGGAAGGCATCGAACAGCTTCCCAGGAACGCGCCACGTTATCTATTTCTATTCGGAACTGCCGAATCATTCTGAATGCGTAACTTGGCCTATGCAACGAGTGGGACCTAGCCGCTATACAAACTCAGTGTTCTTACCTTCCCAGACAAACCTGGTCTGGTTTGGTTTACTGGACCCTGGAGGAATTAAAGACTTGGTCAGCCCGGTGAGGATCAGTTGCTGAACTATGTGAGTGTCGGTACCGTCTCTTATCGCTGTACCACGCTCACCCTCAAAATCACATAAAGACGACAATTTGCAAAACGACTGATTACTATACAAGCAGGCCACGGCTTGATTTATAAAAAAAGGAATTCGAAGGATCGGCATCTAAAACGATCAAAAACGAAAAAAGGCCAAAACCCGGCATATTAGCAACCAGTCGCTTTTAAGGGGGCACGAGGCAGTTTTTGCTCTCAGAAAGTACAATCCAAGTTCATTGTAACTAAGCTGAGGTCATATTGAAGTTAGCCTTAAAAGCCGCGCAGCCGGTGAGAAAAAGGGTTGTCAGATGTTTATCATAATCAGGAAAAAAGTAAACAGGATTTTTTTTTACTTTTTTTGAATAAAAAAATAGAACCGGTGCATAGTTATACGAATGCTATGCTTATTGATAGTGTTTTTCCCTTCCATCCGGACCCCACTTCTAATCTTTTGGTTTTCTAACCGCTTAGCTTTTTGGTTTTTGTACAATTTTTGGACAAACTTGATTTAGCTGAAGTATTGAAAATTTTTGTTGCGATTCAGTTCAGGGTACACGTAACCGGTGTAGTTATCTAGGACGAAATAACGAGGTTGAATTCATTAACTAGACGTTGCAGAGAGGTCAAAGAAGGCTCAACTCAATTTCAAAGGTTTCAAAATTTCCACGTGTCCTGGGCACCACAGCCTGGACAGTGCTGTTCTGATTCCGACCGTGTATTTTATATCTGAAATTGTTAGATTTGAATGGAGTTATGGCTAAGCGATAATTAGACGGTTCCATCCGTCGCCGACCGCGTTTTGGCGGAAAATTATCGACGGTGCTGTAATTGGCGCAGCTTTCCACAGCATAATGAATAAATGAATAATTGATGCAAAACTTGTATAAAGCTCCCTAGAGGCGCATAAAAAAATAAATAAATGATGCAAAAGTTGTACAGAGCTACCTAGACGCACACCACTGAGCCGAGTTTCTTCCTCCGGGAACCTCTTCAATCTGTTACGCACCTCACGGATTTTCCGAGAAATAAGAAGTACCCGCTTCAATCTATTCACCGCCAGATGGTGGCTCAGTCATCAATCGTGAAGGCGGAGATTCACGTCGATGGCCGCCCCGGCAGTGAAGAAGCCGTTACTCCTAAGGAATTACCGTCCGTCTCATTGAAGGATCTACAAGAGAGTGATGGACGATGTCGTCCTCCCACCAACGATTTTTCCACGGCGGTGAGCTTAACAGCGCTCAGTAGTTCCCTCGGTGTTTCATCTATTAGGTCGCTTGGGGAAGAAGTTGCCAAAAATGGCGCTTTAGTTCTGTTTTTTTTTGTTGGGACAAGTTTCTATAGAAATAATGCAGAGTGTCTTGTTGGGACAAGTTCATATATAAATACTGTATAGTGTTGTTTCCTCTTGACTGTAGGTCAGTAGTTTCCTCGGTGTTTCATCCGTATATTTGGCCGCTTGCGGAAGAAGTTGCCGAAAATGGCGCTTTAAATCAGTTTTTTTGAGATAAGTTTCCATAGAAATACTGTACAGTGTTGTTTCCTACTTGACCATTCCAGTTTATTGCTTTTGTGGAGTGATATCGCAGCCGTAGAGAAATCTCTCGTACTACTAAACCTTCGGCTGATAGTTTCCCAGCACCCTAATGGATATGATAGCTTCCTAGCGTCTTCAGATTCATTGACAAAATCTAGTGTAAAATTATCCGATCCCATTGGGAATTGACAGCCTGGCTAGGTCACTCAGTGAGACCGCTCGAATTCTTGGCTTCTGGTGCCTTCACTTCACCCGTCTTTTTTTCTCCAGTGTATTTCATTCCATCAGCTGGGAGATCTCCATTCTTTTGAAGCGATAAACAAAGCAGTCATTCGGTCTTTCATTCACTCCCCTTTGGCCATTTCATTTCATTAGTTAAAGCCAAAAAGCCTGAACAGCTGGGTAAGCTGTAACCTTTCGAAAGGCATCCAAGAGGTTTTTGAACGACTGACGAGAGGGCAATGAACGAGAGAACAGACTGAAAAGTGATGGAATAGTCCTGCCTCAGGAAGACTGCTGTTTTCTGTTTTCATTTACTTATTTATTTATTTCTGTTCTTTTTTCGTTTTATTTATTTATTTATTTATTTATTTATTTATTTATTTATTCACAACAGGGCGCGCGCGCGGAACAGTGGTAAGGGGCGCTACGGACAGCCGCACCGCCCAGCGATCGATCCCCACCCGGGCCTACCAAGCCTTTCATCCCTGCGGGGTCGGATAAATTGGTACCAGACCTGTCTGGGACGGTAAAGACACTGAATTGGTATAGGGGCTGGCCTCGCAAGTCATTTTACAGGCCAAATATGCTTCCATCGTAACCCTATGAACGTTTCAGAATAGAACACGACTGCGGAGGCGCGTCCTTTAGAGACTGCTCAACGCCTACACCATCACCCTTTACCTTTATAAATCTATGAATATAAGAGTTGACCCACCAAATGACTGATTTTACTCTGAACCGAGTCCACAAAGAACATTCGCAACGTCAACGTCCGTCACGTTTCGTTCTTTGTACGCTGTGTGCATAGTTGACGAACAAAAGCTCAATTCATGGCGAATTTTTACTGAATGGGGTGAGCTGTGAGGCGATTGTGTTGTCCGGGCCGTTTTGGACAATTGCAAGCAGCGTTTACTACGGCGATTAGACCAGAACAGGAGCACTTCCGTTGTGTTTCCGCATCTTGGAGCAAGAGAACCTGTTCCAGTTTTTTCCGCTAGAATGTAGTCTCAGAGGAACTCCTAGTCTGAGAGCTCCAGATGGAACCACTAATATTAGGTAAAGGTCTAAGTGTAATTTATTCTCAAAAGAAAAACTGCGACAACAATTATAGTTATGTATATTGCAAAGATTCAGACGGGATCCGTATATGTACCAGCGCTATGAGAAGCGTGTGATAGTGATAAAGATTGTGATAAGTGATAAAGCGAATGCAAAGGAAAACGTAAGGGAAAAAGGTGTCGGCGTTGATCAATCCCCAAGGATGCGCCACATATCCGTGTTCCATTCAGAATCGTAAAGGCATGGTGAATGCATGTTTGGTCTATACAATGACTTGCGGGGCCAGCCGCTATACCAGGTCAGTGTCTTTACCTTCCCAGACTAGTCCGGTACCAATTTACCCGACCCCGGATGGATAGAAAGCTTAGTTCGCCCAGGCCAGGATCGATCGTTCGAATGCGGAGTGTCAGTAGCGCCTCTTATCAATGTACCACGCGCGGCCATCATTAATGATGCTCCACACAAGGGTAAGGGTGTAATTCATTTTCAAAAGAAAAACTGCGACAACAATTATGTATATTGCAAAGATTCAGACGGGATCCATATATGTACCAGCGCTATGAGAAACGTGGGATAATGATAAAGATTGTGATAAGTGATAAAGCGAATGTAAAGGAAAACGTAAAGTTTAAAGGTGCCGGCGTTGATCAGTTCCCAAGGACACGCCACACATCCGTGTTCCATTCAGAATCGTAAAGGCATGACGAATGCGTATTTGGTCTATACAATGATTTGTGGGACCAGCAGCTATACCAAGTCCGTGCCTTTACCTTCCCAGACAAGTCTCGATCCGACTTCAGAGGGATGGAAGTCTTTGTAGCGCGGGCAGGGATCGATCGCTCGAACGCGAGAGTGTCAGTAGCGCCTCTTACCAATGTACCACGCGCGCCCATCGTTTATGATGCACCACACAAAGGCGAGATGTTAATATGTTACTAGCTCAACATGTACGTTCTCGAGCGATTCTGAATGTGTGAGTGGATTTATGAATGGTTAAGTAGAAATAAACCACGAATTACGTGCTTATCGTGATTCACCATATGGGTTTATTCAGAGTTTACTCGGAGGTTGTCCGCCCTCAGTAGTTCTAGCACTCCAAGTCTTCGCCAAACAAGTGTGTTAGACCTTACCTTTTGGACAATGGTTAGGAGCAGTATTGTATACTCTCCCCAAATTAACCGCAGGTAAGTTTTGGAGCACGTTGATGAATCACGAATTGCGAGACATTCGAGGTATCCAAACCCTTGCTATGGTAGGTACGTAATTACGTTAGCCCCTATATGAACCCCAATTAAACCGCGTACAAATCCGATTGCACGTTTTGACGAATCAAAGTTTCCAATCTGGGCTTATTTCGCGGTTTATTTCAGGTTTACCAATCGTGAATCTGAATCCGAGTTCCAATGCTCCACAGTTAGTAATTTTTTAGCGAATTAGCTCTTTGATCCTCCAGCCGGCCATTTGATGTGACAGCTTCGCCAGTGTCAGACGTACTCCCCCGTTATGAATTGTTTTGAGGAAGTTGCCCCGGGCAGTTTTGTGCAACAATGTTTAATAACAGCTTCCAAAGCATTCTTATCATCCTTCCATGACGATCGCTAGCATTCCTCCTATTCATAACTAGTTTTGGGCGATTTTTCTCACCAATTTCATTTTTGTCCGAGATCGGACTATATCCGTCGTGAATCAACCATTATTCACCGACCATTTTTTATTTTCATTATCTATTCATACGGCGCCCATCGGCTCGAAATTGGAAGTCAGCGTGACTGCAAGTCAATAGCGATGGAAAACGCTCGGAACGTCATTTTATCGAAGTTCTTTTAATTATTCAAAGTCACGAAATGGTACTTTGTGGTGAAAGATAGGATGGGTCAAAGGAGGAAGTTAGGGCAGACTAATTACCACCCGGGTGGATGCCGTTACTTCATTGTGGCGGCTCGATCAAAGGGTGATGTCAGCAAGTGCGAAGCCGCTTGGCGACAAATCGCGGCCGAAGCGGCGTCGCGCGCGATGGATAGCTGTCGCCTTGCGATAAAATGCCTGGGCAGGGGAAGTGCCGGATGCCACAAAATCACTTTATTCGGGAGTGCACCTATTATCGAAAGAACAACTCCGACTAGAAAGTTGAGCAAGGAAGCGTCAACATTTGAATGGAGCTGACTTTGCCTGTACATTTTTTTTGCTGACATCTGATCAATAAATTAATTAATTTAATTATTAATTTTTCTTTTTCTCTTGCTCGTCTAAGAGAAGGGACGAAACAAGCCCTTTATTTATTCTTTAGATTTATTTCACTCAAAGTAAAAGGTTGAGGTAAAAGGTCTGCGTTGATCGGTCCACTGAAGATGCGCCGTGCATCCATCTTCTATTCAGAGTCGTAGAAGCGTGGTGAATTCTGCTTGGTCTACCAAATCAGTGTCTCCGTCTTTCCCGACAGGTACGGTACCTATTCAACCGGCCCTGGTGGCCTGAAAGAATGTTTAGCCTGAGCGAGTACCGATCATTCGACCGTGCGGGCGTCCGTAGCGCCTCTTATCACTGCACCACGCGTCTGTCAGAAATTACCGTTAAAATTCCGTTAGTTCAATGTGGAAAACCTGTCCTGACACAAAAGAGGCGGAGTCATCGTGAATTCTATACATTTTTTCAAAATTCGTACTTCTTGCATGTGATCTAGCATAACCTTATCCTCGTTCCACGGTAAAGCTTACGTTTTGTCTTTATGTTTATAGTTTTGTTGAAAACTGAACTCATACGGAATGACGACTGATGACATACTACTCTAGAGCTAATATGAATATTAGTTTTCTCAATTATCATAATTGTGTTGATAGTTAGGTATTAACTCGAGCCCGAAAGTGTGGTGCGTCACCTACGGAAGCAGGGCTTTCCGGCTTTTTTTCCAGTTAGCGCATTCATGCAGGCACATCGGATAAAGCGAACTTTAAATTCTAGTTCTAATCGCACGATTTTTGACAACTAAGTATGTACAATAAAAATAGGCGTTGTAATGATAGTGCTAGGATCATCGCAAAAATCATGGCTCAGTCTGATTGGAATCTAATATCGACTTGATTCCATTCACTTTCAGCATAACTCCCAGTAAGCTACTAAGAAATAAAGCTGACGTATAGTTGGTCATTCCCTCTGGACATTGATATCTTCCGAGAAGAGGCTGTGTTTTTCGATCGGATTTCGATCAGATCAGACTGGGGCTGGCTTTCAAGACTACACGCGTAGTACTGCTTGCAGCATAGCGTGGGGCCTTTGAAACATCAGAATCCTTTTTAGGCCTTTTTAGGAGTGTCAGACTACTACCAAAAATAAGAGGAAAGAGAGAGGTCTTTGTATGTAGCTCTACCGCAAATTCTAAAAATTATACACAGATTTTATGCGACACCTGCCCTCCAGCTGGTCCACTGCAGTGGGCATCAGCAACGTCACTGGCGAGGCTGTTAGCAGGTGGGTGCGGAACTTCCGTTTCCGTGTTCCGAATTACGGTTTCCGTCCATTTTTGGCGCTTCCGTTCCGTTTCCGAGTTTCGATTTTTTGGGCGAAACATCAGCAACGTCACTGTTGAGGTTCTTGGGTAGTAATTTACCCGATCCACATTAGTAAGTTCCTGCATCACATGTGGTACCACTGATCATCGATTTGCTCGAATGAGCACCAGTGACGTCTCTATTCCTCCCTGTTGCGTTCCATGATAGGCCAGCGGGTCCTATCTCTCAATCAGTGATGCCCAACTCGCATGTCCAAAAAGCATCGAATGGATCGTTCAGGGATTTGATGAACGAATCCGACCAGAATAAAGGCGGGCGACCTGGTGCTCGTCTGAGTGAAATGGTCCTCGTTAAACCTTGGCGTGCGTTCATGAATCTCGGTTTGAGCGTCGTTCGTGGTATATTTCGGAGTATATCGAGGGTTTACCGGTGATGAATCTAGGCCCTGGTTAGCTTTAAACTCAAGTCGATGTTAAGTTCCAATTATGAATCTGAGCCTTAGTTAGCTTTTAACGCAAGCCGATCTCCAGCATATTGACTTCCGCATATGAGCTCACATGGCTGGAGCATTACTTAGTCAAGATTTTTGCACGCATTCAAAAAGCGACATATAAACCGGTAGTCGGAGGTGTGACGCCAATCGACCGAATAATCATTTAACGAACAGCGGAATTCGAAAAGGTGACAATTTCCGCCGGCTGCAAGTCCAGTTCTCTCCCCCTCAATTCATTCGAAATGGATACGTGCGGAAGACGTGCGGAATAGTCGACGAGACGCGGTGAGATCGACCTTCGACTCTTCTGCTCTAACCATTTTGAGCATATTCTGCAACTGTAAACACCGAAACAGCTTCAGTTTGAGCAAATAATTTTCCTCCTTTTGTGTTTTCGATACTTCTTCATCCTCATTGAGCGAAAATTTCAACAGCAATTGACAGATTTTTGCGATGAACCTAACACCACCATGACAATATAATACTCTAGCATACATAATAGTAACCGGCAAAAGCGTTAATAAAAATAGGATTTCAGGGTTTCAACAGCTTTGCTTATTTTTCATCGCGTAAAAAATTTGTCGTTATTGTAATTCTTTATTGTTCCTGCATGTAACTGCGGAAAATTGAAATCAAATAGTCCACAGAGTTTTTACGACCACAATAGCCTGATTTGAACGATAACAATTTGCTTAATTCGTATCAGATTTCGACGAAATGCGCATCATTCGATTCAATATGCTCCTTTTATTCTTTTCAATTTCTATTTCTGAGCAATCTACTCTCATGAGCTTCTCATCCATTATTTGCGGTGTTTTGTCTCTTTAGCCGTGTAATTCTCTAGTGGCTCGTTATCGTTTTCATCCAATCCATGCAGAATTATTATAGCAACAGAATTCTTTATTGCTTTAGTATTGTCATCTTTGCTAGGCAACAAGTCCTGAACAGTAGCGAAATTGCTGCAATAATTCCTTCTAATAACCTTGAGGAACAAGCGGAACAATGTAGATAAATAAGATAAATAAATAAATAACAATTAAATAAAATAAGTGGGAAAATTCGTAACTGATTTCGAAATTCCGATAAATTTCGCTCTTACAAGCCCCATTTCTTTGCTGTTGTGTCACGTTGCCCTTTTCTCTTTTCCGTTTTCACTTTCTTTGCCTATGAACAATTTCCCGTCTAGACATCTATTATAGAGTGCTCCTTTTCCGTTCTTCGATCATTCACCTCTATCTTTTATTCTGTTACTTACATAACAACATTTTAAAGAACAAAGACGGGAGTCTTGCTCAAAAGCTGTTAGTTTTCGCTGAATAGAGGACCTTTGACGACACAATTGGCTATTTGTCACCTCCAGACACAAGGCATCAATTTGAAAACAACTTCAAACTTCTCTGAAAGAATTTCCGACTAGTATATGTAGGTGGAAGTCAGGCTTGGGAATGGTGACGGTCACCTCATGAGTCGTTAGAAACTACAGGCTTTTTCTTCTATTTTTTCTATACGTTTTTCAAGTCGGTCAGCTCTTGACTCGATTTCCGTCATCAGCTGATTATTAGTGATTCGTATAAAGGAATTAAGCATAAGGATGCGTGGCAAGTCATAATTTAACACCATTTTTTACATTTATTTTCCATTTACGAATGTTTTCCGTCTCTGGTAAAAATAGAGTGCTCTCCAGAATTGTGACCAACCCAAACCCTGCCCTGTGATTGCTTGCCAGTAGCTTTCCGGAAATAATTTTTTCAAACTTGGCAGCAATTTCTAGAGAGTCTTACTTACAAGCTCACTTCTACGTGTCTTTTTGAATTGTGCCACTGATAATCTCCTTTTTAAAACTTTGTATGCTAGTATCTATTTATTTATTATTTCTTATTGTATATATTTTCATCATTTTGTGTGCCTTTTTAACCGCTTTTAGCGAATGCTGTGGTAAGATGCGCTGCTGACACCCTGACGATCGAGCGATCGATCTTCGCCTGGCCAAAGGAAGTCTTCAATCCCTCCAGGTTCAGGTGAATTGGTACCAGATGTGCCTGAGAAGGTGAAGACACTGACTCAGTGTAGCGGCTGGCCCCGCAAGTCAATCACATACGCGTTTACAATGTTTCTACGATTCCTAATGGAAGGCGAGTCCATGGCGCATCCCTAGGAGACTGATCAACGTCGACCACTTTTCTTTACTTCATATGTTTGTGTTTCCAACTATGTTCACGTCATTTCTTATTGTGGATTCTTCCTGACAATCGGAAAATGTGGTCAACTATTTACCACACTCTTTGTCGTCTGGTCGCCAGTTTTCAAATTAAGTTATCGCCACTACCGTCGTTCTTTACTTGCTGTGAGTTCTTGCTTTCGAAAAGGAGTTCTGGCGCCGACGCCTTTGTTGTCGCTGCAAAAACAAGCGAGCAGCTCTCAAAGTCAATCCTTCGTCCGCTTCATGACACCTCGTGCTTTAGTTGTGTTCTCTCGATTTGTGACAAATATTCAAGTTCAGCAGTGAGCCGAGCTGGTCTGGCGAATTCTTTCGGCCACACGATCTGTGGCCTAGCCGATCATGTTGCTGCCGTGGCTGTTGGTTAGCATTAGGTGAGCTCGATTGTTGTTATTTTTATTTTTCTATTTATTTATTGAAGGGAAAAAATACAAAACAGCACAATAAGGTTGTATCCGAAGCCTAAAGTATGCGGTTACTAGGAGCTAATGCAAAGCTACTTTAGAATATTTGTATTACACAAATTATTCGTAGTTCAAGTCGCTCGACTCTTATTAGAACCATCTTTATAACATCTTAAAAGCGTTCGTTGCATTGGTAAAAGGCGCTACAGTCACCCGCACGGTCAAGTGATCGGTCGGCGCACGGGCTAACCGAGCCTTCCATTCCTCCGGGGTGGGTAAATTAGAATCGAAATTGTTTATGTAAGTGAAGAAAGTATGTATGTATGTTTATTACATGGATGTTCATGTGGGTATACAGACCTCAACACATAACCAACAGAACCATAAACACCAGGCAACGAATTTGCCGATTACATGCTAAAATTTCAAGAGAAAAACCGTAATAAATACAGAAACAATTAAGAGAGTGGAACCTGAAAATGGACCAAGCACCTAAAGTGAGGTAGGGAACTGAAAGTAACAATCAAACCTAAAAATAGTAAGATATAAGAGGCGATATGAACCGAGAACTAGGTGGTGAGCTAGAAGTTGTAATGTGCTAATTCAACTGGAAACGTTTATTGATAACCTAATGCTTCGAGTAGCTATCCAGCAGTGACTTTCTATAGCGGTTGGCCCTCGCAAATCATTTTATAGGCCTAATACGGATCCACCATGTCTCTACGATTCTGAATGGAAGACGAGTGCGCGGCGCGTCCTCAGAGGGCTGGTCAACGCCGACACGACCCCTTCACATTTATCATTCCTGTTGTCTATCCTTTAACATATTCAAGTGATAAAAGAAGAACTCCTACCTGTAGAGGAGAAACATCGAGTGTCTTGCCAAAGGGCGCTCAGCACAAGGACTTTTCATTTGAAGAGTTACACGTTCCGTTCTGGTACCATTCAACTGAAAATACCTATAAGGGAGTAGTGTCCTGTTAAAAAAAAACAGGAAGAGGAAGCACACAATTTCCTTATCGCCGGAGGCAGTAATTTTTGGGCGGTCTAATGAGGTCAAAGTCGTTTTCTCGCCGATCGACGGGAGCCAGAGAGCGTCCACCATGAATTCAAAAGTTTCGAAAATATCATCTAGTTTATTATTTGTCAATTATAACATATTATTACTGTAACTCTTTTGTTTGTAACGATCTGCACTTTTTTCAATGATCCGTTAGTCCCACCCGCAAGGAGCAATCGATTCCGGCCCAGGTTAACCAAGCCTTCCATCCTTGTGGGCTTGGGTAAATCGGTACCAGACGTGCCTGGAAGGTGAAAACACTGACTTGGTATAGCGGCTGGCTCCCGCAAGTCATTGTATAGGACAGATACGCATTCACCATAGCTCTACAAATCTTCGATGGAAGATGGATGCGTGGGGCATTCCGAGGTGGTCGATGAACGGCTTTTCCTCAATTTATTCTGAGAAATAAAACTATTAGTGATGTCGTCGTCATTTCTAGCCGGTTATGTTTTGCCGGGAAGAGCGAGCCACTGCCGTTGTACATGGATCAGATGCTGCAGGCAGGGCGACCGATCTACGACAAGCACTCACCTCCACTTCAGAAAGGTGAGGTTTTGACGAAAAAGCTGTTTTCGTAAATGGTTTTACAAACTTTTTTCTCCTTGAAAACCCTTCCGGTAGCATTATATGTAGGTTCTATAAATTATTATACTAAAGGGTGAGTACTTGACACTGAGAAGAGGTTGCAAAATTGGCAGCCGAATATAGCTATCGACTTGGATTTCAATTCGTTTTCGATGAACTTGGACAATTAGGCAGGGTCTCTTTCGTCTAAGTATTTTACTAACTCTTTTTGGTTCATCGGTTTTGTTTTTTGTTTTTTTTTGTTTTCTGCTGATTTTTATACGATGTCACAGCTGAAAGATTCAACCACTTAATCATCTTCTCATTCTCTCTGATTTTGTTTCTGTTTTATGAACCGCTCTACGACTGTAAAATTACCGTATTGTGTATGAAGGTATGATAATTTTTGAGATTCTACCATTTATACATCACAACAAGCTGTAGCTCCAGCTATTCCTACAAGTGTCCATGAAATCTAGCCTTCCTCTCCACCCCGGCACGTCCTCCGTTTCGGCTGAATTCGTATTAATAAATCGATAAAATCGATATTAAAATCGATAGTGTAAAATCAAAGCAGAATATATCTGGAGATTCTAGGATATTCGCTAAACACTGACATCGTTTTGCGAATAACCTAACATCTCCAAACATATAAGTCATTCAACTAGTTCTCGTCTATAAACCGCTAAACGAAAGCAAATAGCAGAATAGTTCCGTGCTATATCAAGGCAGAATAGCTCGTATTTCAGCGGATAACGCCACAAAGGTTCGTCTGGCCATGTACATAGAGGGCATGTCGTCATTCCGAACGCAAACCATGGTGAGCACTTTGAATCGATTTTCGCGATCACCCACTGTATTGATTTAAATGTTCTTGCATGGAAATATAATAGAACAATGCATTTTTGATAAACTCGAACAATGATCCATGTCTAATTTCACTAACCCCTCCGTGTTCACCAATTCTTTATTTATTTATTTAACCACGTCCGAGGACGCACCAAAAAAAGCAAACAGAAACATCACCACAAAAAAACCAAACTCCAACACAAAACAGCTACATTATCAAATCAGAGATTTACCGATGGAAAGAGATGAACGCCGTAGTCTCGCCCTGCAACTGACTCTACTTAATCAAGGATCAATTTTCCTTTCCTCTTATGTTGTCTGTTTTTGTACGGGGTTGCAGCTCCACTAGCTTGTTTTTTCTATTCCATAGCCACTCCAATGAGGAAGTGCAATAATGGTGATAACTGAACTTCTCGATTGCTTCTGTTGGGACTTGCAAACTTTGGAAATTCTGTGATAACTGAACTTCAGGACTTTCAACTGGACGTCTACTTTCAACAGTTTTGGAAAGACGAACGATTAGCGCACAACGAATCGCGGTAGGTCCATGAGGGTTGTTGCCGGTTTATTTCGAGAAAAGGACTGAGTTTACTCTCTTGTGATCGTATCAATTTATATCTATAAGGATGATTCTCGATCATTTCCAACGATACTCGGGCAAAAAAAACAGATAGAACTACTTCAGGATAGGATCGTAACGGATTCCATGTGCTCGCTTGCTCCCCCTCTTTTACTGATCCACAACCTAAAACAGTGAAAATTCCAGCGACTTTAGTGGAATGTGTTGGCTACTAAGCAAGTTGAAAAACATCAGCAGTGAGTTATTATGTCGCCCGCAAAACCATGCATTTAATCACTTCGAGGAAATGTAAGTGGGTTTATTAGTATTTTCCCTGCAGTAAGGTTGCTAGCTGACCAAGGTAGTATAATAATACTGCTGTTGCTTGCCATGTTCGACTCTCGATGAATCTCGGCATGACGGAGAGAAATTGTAAGTTTGAGGTTGAAGCTCAAAGAGTCCAAGATTGGTACAGATATTTATTGAACAGACTGACGTTTCGGCGTGTATCGCCTTCTTCAGAGTCTTAGCCTAGGAGATTGCTGCCACAAATTGATTGATTGATTTTTGGCAGCAATCTCCTGGGCTAAGACTCTGAAGAAGGCGATACACGCCGAAACGTCAGTCTGTTCAATAAATATCTGTACCAATCTTGGACTCTTCGAGCTTCAACCTTAAACCTACAACTGCTGTTGCTCTTGAAAACTGATTATCGATCGATCTTATCGATCGTGAACGTTACGTTACTTACGATCGTAAATGTTACGCTATTTATCCCATTACGAGACCATCACGGAGGCCTTGCGAGGGAGGTTGCTCAGCGTACCCCAAAGATTCTCAACGTTACCCACATTGCTTTGTAGAGCATCTAGTTGTGATTACAACGGTATAGATTGTGTGTTATGCTTCTGTGCCGGACGAGGTTAGTATGGTGAACCAGATGTTTATTGGCCTAACGTTTCGACTTGAACGTCGTCTTCAGAGGCCACGTGGTCCACCGTGAGAGTCGCATTCGTCAACTAACAGAGCTGGTTGCCACGTCGGCAACGCTCTCACGGTGGACCACGGGGCCTCTGAAGACGACGTTCAAGTCGAAACGTTAGGCCAATAAACATCTGGTTCACCATACTAACCTCGTCCGGCACAGAAGCATAACACAGTTATAACATCATGCCGAGGTTTCAAGAAGAGAGAACTTGGTATAGATTGTTTTTGCTATGTGGTAATGAGCGGTCCAAAAAAGGCAAAAACCATCGCCCTCAAGCTTTTGCCAAGGGACTTCTAGGTAGCACCCACCTCCCACAGCGGTGGTGTGGCGCAATGGTGATGAATATTAGGAAGAATTACGAATGAAAACGAACCCAAAGGAAGAATGGAGAACGAATACATGTGCTAAAATGAAAAGAAGGAGCTTAGGAGCGACTAAAAGGCGACGTTTGGTGATTTGATGTAACGCTTACGATAAGTTGGAACCTCTTTGGTTTTTGCTCTATCATATTGTTGACTGCTTTCTCTATGTTTCCTATCTATCCTATACATTAACCTTCGGCGTATTTAACCTTCGGCGAAAACTATAACCAACACGCACGCCTCTTTACAAAGGTCCCAATGATAAGAGATTGATATGATTTAGGCGGGTGCTGATCCGAGACATGGAAATATAATAGAACAATGCATTTTTGATAAACTCGAACAATGATCCATGTCTAATTTCACTAACCCCTCCGTGTTCACCAATTCTTTATTTATTTATTTAACCACGTCCGAGGACGCACCAAAAAAAGCAAACAGAAACATCACCACAATTTAACCTTCGGCGAAAACTATAACCAACACGCACGCCTCTTTACAAAGGTCCCAATGATAAGAGATTGATATGATTTAGGCGGGTGCTGATCCGAGACTGATATGATTTAGGCGGGTGCTGATCCGAGACATGGAAATATAATAGAACAATGCATTTTTGATAAACTCGTTACAAAGGTCCCAATGATAAGAGATTGATATGATTTAGGCGGGTGCTGATCCGAGACAAAGATGTGCTGTTGAAGATGTGGCACCCAGACGTCTACTTTGCCAACGCAAGAATATCTGAGTTTCATCAGGTTAGATCCCTTCCTCCTTTGTTTTGATTGTCTGTCAGCGGTAGCATTTACCTCTGCAGGTTACCCAACCAAATTTCCTGCTTTGGATCGAACCCGATGGATCGATTCTCTACGACACACGCATATCGATGGTAGTGGTGTGCACATTGAACTTGGAGAAATGGCCGCTCGACTCACAACGATGTCATCTGCGGATTTTAAGCTGTTAGTATGGGAAACCCATTTTTCAGTTTATTTTTTGGATTCTTATTTTTATTTATGAAGTTTTTGTTGACATGTAACTATTGGAACTCGCACCTGTTGAAACTCTCACAGCTGAGAATCCAGCATTTTCTCACACGGGAAAAAGAAGATCTGTTTGATGGAAAAGGTGAAGTATGATGTTCCAACAATACTCGGTTAATGCAAAAATCATGACTGGGATTCGAACCCGCATCTGAGGCCTATTCGGGTAACCGCTGGAGAAAAACTTACGATGAATAGCAATAATTAGTCCTACCCCTCGAACTCTTGGATTGAAAGGCACACTAGTTAGGAATTTTTGTATTTGGTTCTCTTAATTTTTGTGTTCTAAAGCTTGTGTATTCCTTGGTGAAATTCAAATTCAAACGACGAATAGCAATAGTTAGTCCTACCCCTTGAATTCTTATATTGGAAGACACCCTAGTTAGGAATTTTTGTATTTGGTTCTTTTAATTTTTTTCGTTCTCAAGATTTTTTTTCCCTTGGTGAAATTTTCTGAGCGTCTTCTATGCTCACGCTAAATTAAACTTCGAATTGAAAATGGAACCCCCTGTTCGCTGTTCCTTAACTGCTGCTTAGGAAAATACTGGAAATTCAGTTCACTAATTGGCCCACTCCTCTACCTGTATCCCATTTGACCCCTTACCCTACCCTGTGAAACAATAGTATTAGGTCGTCGGAAAAGTTTCCCGCCACTTTTGCCAATGTCTTCAAAATTGTTCCTCTCCTTTATTCCACTCGACATCCGACACATTTATGCACGATTAGCATCAACAACATCTTTAATTTATCAGATAAAATTGAAACTCTCCTCCTCCAGAATTTCTAGAGTTTTCATGAAAAGAATTCGGCGAGCCACGTTTTGAAGTACTCTCGCTCGTCGAGCTGGGTCTCTAGTAATTGAATGGAAAACGATTGGAACAAATATTATTTCGTTGGGGCAAGGTTCGACGAATGTCATGGATAGGTCATCGGAGATGTCGGATATTTTTGAAATTTTTAAAAGGTCCCCTTCTCAATAGGTGAATGTGCGTCATGGTGACTGAAGACGATTTTCTCATATTTTCCACGAACGGCTGCTCCGTCGCCAACGATGTGGCGATGTTAGACATCGTTGGTGATAGTAGCATCTGAAGGTAGCAGCTCCTATCGAATGCCTCATTTGCAGTTCAGCTGCAGACCGATCATCTACCATTTCGGGTGGAGTTGCAGTTTTGAAATTTTCGCTGGTTTGCTGCAAGTGAACAGCAGGAGACTTGGCGTGTGATTGGTGTACGCTACCCACTCCTTGATGCCACTAATCAAATTGCCGGGCGAACGAAAATTTCTTCGGAAAGTTGAGATGGTCGTGCATGCACCCGTCACCATCTGTAGATGGTGGCCGATAAAGCATGCTCAACTATGTGTCCTATTTCCTCGTCTTTTTAAAGCCTCGGAGACGGACAGCCTATGAGGGTATATTGCTCTCGCGTTCCTTTATCAACTCACGGCTACTACGCCGGCCATAAACTGAAGCCAGCTCCAGAAGACCCATTTAAGCAACAGCAACTGCCCTCCCCACTACTGTTGTTCTTTGAAGCCAAAATGAGACTTTCTGAAAACACGAAACCAAACTTTTGCAACATTAAGAAGGTTGATTGAAGGGCCTATCATAATTCATATGCCGTCAACTGATCTTCCTTCAATGCGTTGTTTTATGAGCTCATGAAGAAAAAGTAGTTCAAGGTACCTCCAATCAATATCGATTTTGTCTGCAATACCTGTAGTGCTGAACCAGGACAACTAAGGTATATGTAGCTCATAAATCAACCTACATAACGGTTATAAAGATGAGATCCTGAAACCCGTTTAAAAATTTTGGTGAGCGGTCAGACTCAGTGGCGGGAAACTTTCCCGACGACCTAATATTTCTCCTCTAGCATTTCTATTTTGAACCTTTCGGCCGTACTGTCCATCTTAAATTCGATTACATTAGGATCAAGCCAGTCCTTGCTCCTTTCTTCTTGCATTTATTTTTCATTGATTTCTGATGCCTTCGAAAAGTGTTCTCAACGGGTCGGAATAGAACGAATCCATGGGTGAGATAGCATATTGCCGGAAGGATTACCTTCTCTCGAGCTATTGCACTAATTTCTTCAAAGTGTTTAACTAGCTTCTATCATATGAATGGAGCAATGTAGTGTACCAACAGAGCTCTTTTTTCGCGAAATTGAATTAATGCGTCTGAAGCGTACCTTGAATCCGTCTGAGCTAACCTCGCCTTGTTTCCTCTCATTTCCCTAAGAGTTTCCCTAGATGCAAAGCATAAAAATTCTATGCTTCTCATTTTCAGATGCCTACACGACCGATCAACTACAAATCGAATGGATCGAAGAGACGCCGATCACACGAAATCCAAACATCGCTATGTCTGATATGCACATTGTGGACCTGTTTCCCGGTTTGTGCGACGGAAATTACTCCACAGGTTAGAGTAAGACAATTTAAAGATTTTTCGCCAATTCATCAAGTTTTGGTGCTCGAATTACGGCCTTGGTTCTAGTCGTGCTTGTCCTGTTTCCTTTCTTTTTTTCTTTTTATTTTCTTTGATTTCGAATGCCTTCGCCTATTGCCTTGAACTTGTCGGTATATGGCGAGCACGCAGATAAGACATCAACCAAGTTGATCCTGAGCCTACTTGTCACGCGAGATTCAAACAGCTTGATTATTATGAAAAAGCGATGCAAGCCTGGAGTTATATTCCTTTCCACACATCAAATCATCATGAAAACCCGGGTTAATTAGCCTCTATCATACCTGCACCCAATTCTCCTGCTGTTCAACTCGAGTAGTCAGGCTTTACGCTTTCTACGGTCTCGTCAAAGTCTTGTATTATGTCTTTGAAGAGAATAAATCCCTAGTTATAATTTATGACCCGTATATTATCATTTCGTGTTGTGTATTATGTTTATCATGTTGTACGATGTATATTATTCTATAACATGTATATTATGTTGTATAAATTCAGGCACTTGGAGCTGCGTGACCGCTGAATTCTTCGTGAAACGAGAAGTCACACATCACGTCATGCAGTCGTACGTGCCAACTACGCTGATCGTCGTCATATCGTGGTAAGTTTCATTTCTTTACCCTTGGTTAGTTTCGAGTGTAAGACGCTCGACTTCTTTCAAGCCGCTCGGCGGCGGTGCTTAAGGGACGAAACGAGCTACCCCTTTTACATGTATTTTAATTTGTTTATATTTATTGGTGCATTTTTCATCTTACATACAGTAGTTCGCGAAATGATATGTCACCTTGCATTTTTAGGTACAGATCGGTAAAACCAAAAGGAATTTTATTCCAGTTGACAGTTTTAATAACTCTTATTGAATATACACTAATATGTGCCCTTTTTGGAAATTCTAGATTTTTTTTTAAATTTTAAACTCATTTTCATATGCATTTTCAAACGAATATATCTTAGGGACCACTGAGCTTCTACTTGTCTTGTAGTGATAATCCGATAGAGCATGATTGGCTTGTTCTTATAGGCTATGAATTTTGGTTTCAAGACATTAATAAACCATAGAATTTTTTGTCTGAATTTTTTCATGGTCAAAAAATGGTGAAATCATGGGACCATCTTTCATATAAAATTTCATATATCAGTAACCAGCGAATGAAATACCATCAAATTAAGATATGTGATAGCATAGGATATTCTCTTTCCCACGCATATCTAACTTTGGAGAATAGCCGTCTGATTACTGAGAAAATAGCCAATGAAATTGCATTTACACAAGCGGCCGTTTTACGAATACCCGGAGGGCATTCGATTCCAGATTTCTCTAGCGCATAGCAGACTTATTGCTTGTTAGGTACTCAACAGGTAACAAAATAATTCCCGCTGTTATTCAGAAAATCGTCTTCTAGTTGGACCGAGAGAAAATGGGGCACAAACCCGCGCAGCGTACGGTAGCGGGATAGTGATGCATACAACAACAGATGATTTTCTGAACAATAGCCGGAATCATTTTGCTAGCTGTTAAGTACCTAACAAGCAATAAGTTTACTATGCACTAGAGGAATCTGGAGTCGAATGCCCTCCGGGTATTCGTAAAACGGCCACTTGTGTCAATGCGATTTCATTGGCTATTTTCTCAGTAATCAGACGGCTAATCTCCAAAGTTAGATATGCACGGGAAAGAGAAAATCATGTGCTATCACATATCTTAATTTGATGGTATTTCATTTGCTGGTTACTGATATATGAAATTTTATATGAAAGATGGTCCCATGATTTCACCATTTTTTGACCATGAAAAAATTCACACAAAAAATTCTATGGTTTATTAATGTCTTGAAACCAAAATTCATAGCCTATAAGAACAAGCCAATCATGCTCTATCAGATTATCACTACAAGATAAGCAGAAGCTCAGTGGTTCCTAAGATATATTCGTTTGAAAATGCATATGAAAATGAGTTTAAAATTTTAAAAAAAAATCTAGAATTTCCAAAAAGGGCACATATTAGTGTATATTCAATAAGAGTTATTAAAACTGTCAACTGTACCCAAAAATGCAAGGAGACATATCTTTTCGCGAACTACTGTATATTGAGAGTAGGGCGATTTGTTTATTTCATGCTCGCTGTATGGGCTGTCTGCAACATGGTGCATCTAGTGGGTGCTTGGAAACTTCTGTGTACAGGCTACTATTAACCAGTTATATTCATAACATATAAAAGTAGTTAAGTGCAATATCCGGGGCCTCAACGCGGCGAGGGGGTGGCAATGCGTGTAAGGCAATGATGTTCAGTGGAAGAACTGCTTTGGCAAGGACATCCGCTGTGATGGAGTCTTACTCGTAGCGAAAGACGGATCACTCCCTCTATTTCGCAACGACTGGACCCCCAAGCTTGTGGAATGGACCGTACGGACGCGCTGGCAACGCTTTATGGTTTCACCGATCTCTACGCTCTTCTCGAACCGATCTGTACCCAAAAATGCAAGGTGACATATCTTTTCGCGAACTACTGTATATTGAGAGTAGGGCGATTTGTTTATTTCATGCTCGCTGTATGGGCTGTCTGCAATGATATTATGATAGGATTGCAAACTGTCCTTACATGGTGCATCTAGTGGGTGCTTGGAAACTTCTGTGTACAGGCTACTATTAACCAGTTATATTCATAACATATAAAAGTAGTTAAGTGCAGTAGTAAGAGACACTATTGACACCTGCACGGTCGTGTGAACGACCCTCGCCCATGTTAACCAAGACTTCCATCCCTCTGGGATCGGGTGAGTTGGCATTGGTAAAAAAGTGCTAGTAAAGTAAACGCTCGTTCCGCCCCTTAAAACTTAGACTAGCAAAGTGAAAGAATGGTAGAGTCACCCGGGACTTATCAATAAGTAAGGGGAAAAGAAAAAGAAAGAGAAAGACAGAAGCCGAAAAGTAGAAAAACTTCATCAAATAACAACAAAAGGCAAACCAACCTGAATTGAATAAGTCTGCCCATGAAAATTCATGTATATAAAAATCATGTACACTCCTATTATTCGTAGTATAGCCCTAGAATGGTAAGATCGAATGCAAATCTCAAACTTTTCTTAATTAAACCACAAAAAAACTAGACGTTTCTGGAAAGGTAAGGGCACCGACTTTTATTCAACCATTTTCAATGGAAGACGAATGCATGGCGCACCCTTAGGAGAGCGATCAACGCCGATTACATTACTTTTCACTATTTGTATAAACACGGTCTGAGAAACTCTTACGAATAGAGTTAGGACCTATAAGGAAAGAGTGAGTACATAGTTCAAGAAAGGAACTGAGGAAGAACTACATAATTTTCACGCAACCACAGGCAATAATTACTAGAAAGGACGGTCTAATGAGGTCAAAGTCATTTACTCGCCGATCAAGAAAATCACAAAACGTTGATCTCGAGCTCTTAGTTCTTGAAATTTGCATTTACTTTATAAACTATTAAATGTAACATATTATTGTAGTCTTTATATTTTAAACGATTCCACCAGTACGGTCGAGCGATTGAACCCACCCAGGTTAACCGAACCCTCCATCCCTCCGGGGTCGAGTGAATTGGTACTAAAGTTGTTTTGCAAGGTAAAGACACTGACTTAGTAGAGCGACTGTCCCCTGCAAGTCATTGTATAGGACAAATGCGCATTCTCCACGCATCCTATTATGAATGGAAGACCAATGCATGGCGCGATCTAAGAAGACAAGTCAACGCCGATTACTTTACCTTTATGAATGATTTTCAGGTTTTCTTTCTGGTTAGACGTCGATGCAGTGCCGGCTCGGGTGTCTCTCGCCATTACTACCTTACTCACCCTTTCCACTCAGTCGAGCGCTGCTCGAATGGCTCTGCCAGAGGTGAGTCGATTTTTCGAGCTATTGAAAATTTTGCAAATTGTTCTCGCCATTTTGTCAAAAAGGACTGGAGCCTGCTACTCTCGCGAAATAAATAACTTAATGGTTCCAAATGTTTTGGCATTTCATTTGTTATACATATCCGTCACATATCCGTTTTGATGCATTCATGGTAAGTCTGAGTGTCTGTTGGAAAACGACGCCTATTTATTTATTTATTTATTACCCGAAAAGTTCATGAATAGCTCCACTCGGGACAAAATTGTTCAATAAAAAAAACTAAAGTTACAGTTTCAAATGAAAAACTCAAAGAGTTTAACCGGACATTACCATACGAAAGCGTTGATTTTTCTTTAAGGTGTCGTACATGAAAGCAATCGATGTGTGGATGGGAGCTTGTATGATGTGAGTGTTTTCTACGATGTTTTTTTAATTAATTTGTCATTTATAAGGGCATGACATTCCTTCATCCACACATTTACCTTTACATTTTTAGTTTTTATTATTTATGAAAATTTCCAGGTTCGTCTTTGGCGTGATGATCGAGTTCACTATAGTCAACTACGCTCAGAGACAGGGTTCGTTTCAGCCTTATTATTATGCTATTCTTATTTTTAGATTTATTTATTTGTTTGCACCATAAGGAGGCATGGTCTGGCGGAAAGAAGAAAAAGCTAACCAGAAAATTATGGCTTGAATGAGTCCCACAGAAATAAAGTGGTAATGGTAAAGAGCTAAAGTCGTCAGCGTTGATCCGTCAGCTAAGAGCGCGCCATGTTCTCGTCTTTCATTCAGAACTGAATAGGCATAGTGACTGCGTGTTTGGTCTATACAATGACTTGCGGGGGCCGGCCGCTTACCAAGTCAGTGTCTTTACCTTCTTAGACAAAATTGGTACCAATTAACCAGACCCCGAAAGGATAAAAGGGGTGGTAGGCTAGGGAGAGGATCGATCGCTTGACCATTCGGGTAGTAAAAGTGACTCCTACCACATCGCTACTAGTGAATCAAATGGAAAATGTGGATGCGGTGCACAACCTGCGCTCTGGATTATGTAGTGGCTAGAATGAAACGAAGCAGAATTACCGCGTGATTACAAATAATTTTTTCTCGTATTTTTGTCGGGGTACTGAACCTGAACTGGTCCACGATTAGTATAATGTAATCCCTGATTTTAATTGTAGCTTTTGGAAGTGATGAAGCTTCTTCAAATTAACTATTACGAGCGTGTTTCAAATGAATGTCACCTAATATATTTCAACTGCTCTCTCATTGTTTATGAGGTGGTTTTTGAACTGAAGTGCTTTTTTACTAATGCATATTCCCATCTGCGGCTTCTGCCAACGTCATGGATAGATAAATGAATAAACAAATAAATAAATAAATAAAAATTTCAGCCTCGTCCGAGCCGGCTAGCAAGAAGTACAGCGGCAGCATTGTGCAGAGGGCACAGAGGGCCATCGGCAGGTTTCGAGGTCGAAGCCGTGAGCATCGAACTCTTGAAGAGGTGAGCGATTCTTGGAATTTTGGCCCTGAGACCCGGTGGCTCATCTTTCGGGCTAATTCTTCGATTCAATAGTTTCCCTGTCTTGTTTGAAATTGATCTGATCAGAATTTTCCCGCCGCGAAACCGTGAATTGCGTTGGAAAGCACTAGAAAACACAAAACATCGGGACAGTAGCCAATTGATTGCTTTTCACTTATTCACTTTGGCCTGAGGCATATTGGCGTAAATGTTGTAGTGGTTGCCAAAAGTCTTTTGACAGTTTCCGGCTTTTCAATGAATCTCAGAATAATGGAAATTTTGGAACCCTTTTTTAATATTTCTTTGTGGATGTTCGCGTGTTTTCGAATTCCATTAGGGTTGAGGAGATCTTGGATCAAGAAAACCCGGTTGGATTTTGTTTTTCTTTTCAAGCTTTGAAGAAAAATACGTCATAACGTAAGTCAATTTCCATAATTATATGGAACAGTTATGATTGCAACCTTGTGCAGTTCAAGGAGACCAGCTGCAAATGTATTTTAAAAGTTGCATGGGAAGAATTTGCTGTGGATTTGATATATAAGCGTAAACTTATTGGTCCAAAGAAGCTGTTCCGTAATTGAGCCACCTCAAACACAAATAGAAAATTAACTGCATTTTTGAGTTCAGTGCAAATTGAAGAATCGATTGATAGGTTCAAATTCTCAAAAAAAAAACGACTAGGCTCACTGGCACACAAGTCATGAGCGGTACTGTATTGTAAGGTTGAATTTCAGGAAGATCTACTGGATCATGTCATCTTCAACGGTCAAGTCTATGACCCGCTACCTGGCAAAAACTCGAAAGGCTCTCCGACGGCTCACCAAATGTCGCCTCGAGGTAATCACAAGGTGAGCTGACACTACTAACAATTTCTTAATTTCTTTTTTGAATTCCGGAATGGAATGCACGATTTTAGATGGACTCGGACCTGGAGCTGCGACGAGAAGCCATCAACGACTTGTGGAAGGAGAAACCTTTCGACAAAGCCGAAAGGTACGTTCGTTGACAAAAAGTACCCGAAGTTTGGTGGCAACTGTAAGGACTACGAGGATACCCACCAGGGGAGCATTTCGCGATTTCTCACAAGCAACCTCTTAGTCGAAGGTGTCGCGCTAGTCCCAATGAGTGAGAGTTTCAAAATAATAATTATTATAATTTATTACGACCATTAAAGACTGTCGTGGGATAATCGCAACATCAAACATAACAAACTTATGAAACATAAAGAACAGGTTATTTATAATTACAACAGACAAACG
Source organism: Nippostrongylus brasiliensis (assembly GCA_030553155.1). NCBI lineage: Eukaryota > Metazoa > Nematoda > Chromadorea > Rhabditida > Heligmosomidae > Nippostrongylus > Nippostrongylus brasiliensis. Next base: position 34,038,457 of record CP130733.1, read on the forward strand.
GCTCTCAATTTTACAAACAAATATCGCGAAGGATGGCTGCTTCGTTGATTTATCCTCCCATATCCCTAATGCTCGAGTAAAGCTTTTTCAGCCACAGCTTTAAAACGCTTAATGTTGTTAGGTGTCGGAGCCAAATTGCTATTCAATACCAAGTAGCTGGAACCCGCTCTTACTGTGAAGAAATGAGCTCTTGTACTGGAAGTTGGGCGAGGATACCAGATTTTCCGATCGTGTCCTCTTGTTCTTGTCCTTCTCAGCTACAATTCATTGCTACATCTATTTATCTATCTATTCAAAACACATAACACAACCGTTAGGAGTAAGGCACACTGTCGCGGTATAATCTTACCGTTGACCTTTTCTGTAGGCTACGCCCTCTTGTTGGTTTAGAAAAAAGGCAGTCTTGCCTACTTTAAGTTTTTGAGTTGCTGTGTATGATAATGTAAGTGATAAAAAAAGTAAACTTTCGTCCAGACCAGGAGATGACAATGAAAGTACGTGAGAGAATCCTTCCATTCGTTTCCTGCTCTGAGGCTTCGATTCTAATCGATCAGTTGAGCACCACAGACAGTCTGGTCACCTTACAAGGGAGGTCAGTGAACTTCCCCTGACGATTCTTAACAGGACCTATATGGTCTTATAGAGCTTGAAGCGTAGATCACAGATGCGTAATTTATTTTTGCTGAATGGCAGTGGGTGGTCCGAAAATTGCAAAAAAGGAAACACTTCTCTCACAACACTGCTGAGGGGCGCTAAATAGTCGCTGAGCTGAGAGGTCCGTACAAGGTTGCTTCGGTAGTTCATCGATACCGCAGTGGACTGTTGTTCAGACGGTCGAGGGTTTAGTTCCTGCTACTGTGTTTTTGTTTTGCTTCAATCGTTTTGATACCAAATGGTGCTCATTTTGCGATTTTGTTATGTAGATTGAAGAAAATCATGTTTGGAGCAGCTTGAAATACACAAGTTTTAGTAAATGACAACATTAATATGGGTAGCCAATATCTACCACAACTTACCTTAAACGGACGCAAATTCAGAAACTAACGTTGGATTCGTGATCAGCGACCCAAATAACCCCCACATACGAAGTTTGGACGAAATCGGTTATTTTGACCCAGGCATATCACCCACCCACCCTTACCGTACCTAGCGCTCGCCAGTCAGAGCTCAGGAAACGAGAATGAAATTCATGATCAGCAGTCCAGGTGGGACTCCTAGGCAATTTCTGGATTGAAGGTAGTGGATGCTGACGATTTTCTGACAGCTAGCGTCTAAACGTCTAAATTACCAGTAATTCATTAGAGACTCAACCTTGGGCAACTCTAGCGATACCTGACATGAGGCTCGAGACATCATGGTCACCCATTTCGCCCGCACTTCGCTAGTGAGATTATGGCGCGGGCCACGAATTTTACACTAGTTTCGTAACTTGCAACAGGTGAAGATATCGATAAGATAAGATATGGTGGGTTGGGTTGTGTGTGGGTTGGTGAGCGTTGGTTATGGTGATGGTGAGCAAGTGAGATGCCTGGGTCGAAATAACCGATTTCGTCCAAACTTCGTATGTGGGGGTTGTTTGGGTCGCTGATCACGAATCCAACATTAGTTCCCACATTTGCGTCCGTTTAAGGTAAGTTACGGTGGATATTGGGTGTCCATATTAATGTTGCCATTTACTAAAATTCGTGTTTTAAGCTGCTCCAAACATGATTTTCTTCAATCTCCACGACAAAATCGCAAAATGAGCACCATTAGGTATCAATGCGATTGAAGCAAAACAAAAGCACAGCGACAGGATCAAAACCCTCGATCGTCTGAACAACAGTCCACTGCGTTACCGCTGAGCTACCGAACCACATTTGGGCGAGCCTCTCACCTCAGGGCTATTCAGCGCTCCTCAGCAGTGTTGTGAGAGCAGTGTTTCCTTTTTTGCAATTTTCGGACCACCCACTGCCATTCAGCAAAAATAAATTACCCATCTGTGATCTACGCTTCAAGCTCTATAAGACCATATAGGTCCTGTTAGGAATCGTCGGGGGAAGTTTACTGACCTTCCTTGTTAGTAGCTCGCCGGTGTATTTTGGAGCTCGTGAAAATCAAATATAGTGTCTTCCTTCCTGGGAACCTTCCCTCTGGTCGTTTTCTTCAAACGGTGTTCGTCATTCATAGTAGAATATATAACGTTCCTTTGTCATTTTAATAGCCTTAATGGTGACCCATGGTGTTGCTCAAGCACCGAACCAACACAATTTTGTTAATTAGCTTAATTGACCTGATAAATATTTATTTATTTGTTACGCCACATGATGACGCGCCAATCATAAATGCAAACCTTAACAAAACAAGAACACCATGCCATACACAAAAAGTAATTATTTTTATTATAAAAGTCTATTATAAATTGAATTATTCCTATCATAAAAAATTTTCCTAACTATCAGGTATCAATATTTAGGAAATTCTATAGCGATCAGCGATTTAGGCTCGCCAACTGGTCAGACGACGGTAGTCAAACGTCGCTGCGAAAACGAGCATCTCTCGTGTGGTCTCGGGCGGTGAGGAAGGTTGAGGAGACAAGTGAGTTTAAAGGAAACTATTCTCCCTTTGTATTCATTATACAGAACTAGAAAAACTCTTTTTTCCAATGAAAAACAGTACTTTTCCTCTTAATGCCCCATTATCATGTCACACCCAGGCGTATCATATCACGCTCATAGCTCAATGCACATCCTTGAAGCGGTTTTATCATATCATGCTCGAGCCAAAAGCAATTTATTATCAAGCCGTTAAACAAAATTAACGACTCATCTAACAAGGGAAGCTTGTAAGCGATCGGTGACGATTCAAAACGAAACCCATAAGAGCGTGTAGGGCTTCGCACGAAGAATGCAACGATATATTCATAAGTTGCTTTCGCCACCTGGCTGATCTGAAAATGGCCGGCAAAGTTTTGCACTGTCGCATGTGTAGGCTTACCGCTAGCGGGAGTAGCGGGGATGAGCTTATCCTTCAGAGGCGTTTGGGACGAGTATGGCCAACAGAGCACGCACTAGGGACAGTATTTACTAGAACCCATGTATGTTACCCACACCTACCCCGTAACCAACCGAAATCGATCCCAAATTCATAAACTAATGTAATATTTGTGATCAGCGCCCCGAATAACCCCCGTAGACAACGTTTGGGCGAAATTGGTGATTTCGACCAAACAAGCCTTACTAGTGTCAAGGGAGTAGTTGTATGAAGGTCCACTTACCGAGAATATTCCTTATTCTATCGCTCTACTTTTTTGACTCTGAAGAACAGAGACTCCATTCCGGACGAGTTTCCTATCATATTCATCAAGAAAGATTACTTGGGCAGCTGACAAGCCCACAATTCACAAATCTCACATCGACTTTTCCCATTGTGCCTGACGTGCGCTTGCTAGGGTTCCTACTACAAAGAAGGGTGATTGGGTCAAAATCACCGATTCAGCCCAAACTTTGTCTACGGGGGTTATTCGGGGCGCAGATCACAAATATGACGTTAGTTTATGAACTTGGGATCGATTTCGGTTGGTTACGGGGTAGGTGTGGGTAACATGTATGGGTTCTAGTAAATACTGTCCCTAGTGCGTGCTCTGTTGGCCATACTCGTCCCAAACGCGATTCTATCCCGAAACTGCGACAAAATTGCAGAAAGAGCGTAATTTGGAATCTAGCTCATGGAGGCAAAAGAAAAGTCTACCAGAGGGATCGATCCTCGACCATTAGATCATGAGTCCACAATACTATCCACAAGGCCACCTCGCCGCTCTGAAGGACAAGCTCATCCCCGCTACTCCCGCTAGCGGTAAGCCTACACATGCGACAGTGCAAAACTTTGCCGGCCATTTTCAGATCAGCCAGGTGGCGAAAGCAACTTATGAATATATCGTTGCATTCTTCGTGCGAAGCCCTACACGCTCTTATGGGTTTCGTTTTGAATCGTCACCGATCGCTTACAAGCTTCCCTCGTAAGCTGGACAACAACTTCATACGATAACCTCCGAAACATCTCTCTTTCGGAAAAACTCATTCTTGCGAGAAAAGAACGGCTTTTTCTTTTTTATCAGGCAGATCAAACAGGCTGCACACGACCATAGGTGGATGCGAAATGGTATGATATCGAATAGCACGATATGATAAAACCGCTCCAAAGGTGTACATTAAGATACGAGCATGATATGATACGTTTGGGCATGATATGATTGGGCATTAAGAGGGAAAGTACCTGAAAAACCTTCTAGAAACTAGGACTGGACGAGGAAAAGACTAGTAACGTTTTACTAAACTTTGCAATGACCTGCAAAAACGCACTAGAATTTTACGTTAGCTACAAAGATTGTTACTAGATCCTCATTGTTTATCCAATGCACAGCAAAATTTGACGGAATACATGGTTTTCTTTAGATCTTTCAGATTCGGGCAAACAATCAGGTCAGAAATGGATGCTGACGGTCAAGCAGATGCAGAAAGCAAAGTGAGTCGTTTATCTTTCTCATAGTAGTCTCTGTATTATTTTTTATTGAGGACTGATTACTTCACAGAGTATTATAATCGCCAAATAGTACTTCTTGTCTCACTAGATAATCTTCTTTTTGTCCGAGCGATGTTTGAGGTTCCTATTACGCTTTCTTCGAGTCTAACTCTGTTATGGTGCAATGGTTCCAGTATTTTTGCGCTACTTTGATAGCTATCCATGGGACACTTGAGCTTTTGAATTACTACTTTTGTGCTGATAACTGATTAACACGTTGACGACCGTGTGACACATATGCTGCGTCACACGTATTAGGCCGCATGGGACCGTGTGACGCAATGCTGCGTCACAGTTTTGAAATTTATTTTTCTGACTTATCCCCATTTTTTGGGAAATATTTGTCTGGCCACTATATACCTCATGATTAGAAATCATTCTAAACCTCGTGGTCCGTAAAAACAATTCTTAGCTTCTGATTTACTGGAATTTTCGATTGTGCATTAGTTTTCTTTACAAGCAAAAACAAATAATGGTCATTGCAAGAAACAAATAAATGCAGACAAATACTGTTTACTGAAACAAACACATAAATACAAACAAATATTGGTTATTGGAATAGACAAATAATGAACAATAAACAAATAACAATTTCCTTTTCACCTGGATAGGGAAAAAGGAAATTCTAAAAGCTTCCAGCTGTTATTTTTCTATTTTCGTTGCAAAAAAAATAATAATCACAATCCCCGATATTACAGGACTGTATATGTAATCTTGCAGATTTACTATTCACTTCCATTTTGAAAAAAATTCGCCGTATGCCGGCATCATGCCACAGCCTCGGCGCGCTAGAAAATCAGTTGGTCCCACACGCCAGACACGCGAAAAAGGCGCGGTCGTCAATGGGTTAAAGACCAGCGATTAGAGAAAGTTCGTAGGAGGAAATCTTCAACTATGACTTTATGAGGACGACTGTCTTTGATGGTCCGCTGATCGATAAAATTCAGAAGCGTCTGCCTTCAATCAATCGATAGATTAACTGGCACTATTCAACGTAACGGACTCCAGTCCTCGATTTTTTTTCGAAATTCGAAATTCGCTGAAACTTTGCACACGGGGTAATTGAGGACGCTGATCACGAATCTGAGGTCCGTTTTTCACCTGGTGGTCTCGGACCACCTATATCGACTACTTGGGTGGTCCCGTCGAGATCACCGATTTCTCTGAAACTTTGTCTATGGGGATTCTCTGGTGTCATAAACACTATGGCGGAGTCCGCTTTCGAAAAGGCGGCCGAATACGGTAGGTAGAGGTAGGTACCTACCGACCTTAACTGGTGAGACTCACCTATAACTACCGTACTCGGCCGTCATTTTGAAAATGGACTTCACCATCGTGTTCAGGACACTAGAGAACCCTCATAGACAAAGTTTCAGCGGAATCGATGATCCCGACTGGATCACTCAAGTAGTCAATATGGGTGGTCCGAGACGACCAGGTAAAAAACGGACCATAGATTCGTGTTCTGGACCCCAAATAACACCCGCCGATTAACTTATTCTACTCGAGAAGTCTACACCATATTATTTTCGAATTCAAATAAATTCAAATATCAGATTTTCTTTGCAGGAAAGAAGCCTCACGATGTCGGGCGAAGCAAATCGATCAGGCGAGTCGATGGGTGTTTCCGCTGAGTTTCATCGCTTTCAATGCCTTTTACTGGTCATATTACCTTCACTTTAAATCGTGATCTCATTTGTAACTGTTTACCATGGAATAATAACGATAATAAACTATTGATAAACATCTCTTCTTCGGACTGTTCATACCCAATCAGGGTTAAGCTGCCGGTTCGAGTTTTGTCTGAAATGAAAATTTTTCTAACAAAATCAAGATTAGTATGAACGTCTTTCCATCCCTCCTCCGAGAATGAGATCTTTATACAATACTACCCCTCAACTTTGCAACCTGAAGCTTCAGCCTGAATCCATCTCATATCAGTTAATAAAAATAATAACAATAACAAAATAAGAATCGTAGTACCTGGAAGTTGCTGAGCAATTGAAAATCAGTTGTGGCAGCGTATTCGAACAAAAAGCAAAGAAAAGAAAGAGAGGAAAAAAGGGAAAAGAAGCTAATGATTGGTATTCCACCGCTCGAAAAATCGATAAAGGCTCCTATCTGACGAGCAATCATCTGCGAT